>CAJVQJ010000026.1:0-343371 GCA_911387685.1 Dolichovespula media | reverse complement strand
TTCTTTTTACGTCGTTATTAACGTCGTTATTATCGTCGTTAATATCGTCGTTATTATCGTCGTTAATATCGTCATTATCATCCTTGTTATCGTCCTTATCATCCTCATAATTATCGTCGTTAATATCGTCGTTATTTTGTCATAATCATCGTCGTTAATGTCGTCGTTATTATCGTCATTATCTACGTTGTTATCGTCATAAATATCATCGATAATATCGTCGTTATTATTGTCATTATCTTCTTTTTATCGTCGTTATTAACGTCGTTATTATCGTCGTTAATATCGTCGTTATTATCGTCGTTAATATCGTTATTATCATCGTTGTTATCGTCCTTATTATCCTCATAATTATCGTCGTTAATATCGTCGTTATTTTGTCACAATCATCGTCGTTAATGTCGTCGTTAATATCGTCATTATCATCCTTGTTATCGTCCTTATCATCCTCATAATTATCGTCGTTAATATCGTCGTTATTTTGTCATAAACATCGTCGCTAATGACGTCGTTATTATCGTCATTATCATCGTTGTTATCGTCCTTATCATCCTCATAATTATCGTCGTTAATATCGTCGTTATTTTGTCATAATCATTGTCGTTAATGTCGTCGTTATTATCGTCATTATCTTCGTTGTTATCGTCCTTATTATCCTCATAATTATCGTCGTTAATATCGTCGTTATTTTGTCATAAACATCGTCGCTAATGTCGTTGTTATTATCGTCATTATCATCGTTGTTATCGTCCTTATCATCCTCATAATTATCGTCGTTAATATCGTCGTTATTTTGTCATAATCATCGTCGTTAATGTCGTCGTTATTATCGTCATTATCATCGTTGTTATCGTCCTTATTATCCTCATAATTATCGTCGTTAATATCGTCGTTATTTTGTCACAATCATCGTCGTTAATGTCGTCGTTATTATCGTCATTATCATCGTTGTTATCGTCGTTATTATCGTCGTTAATATCGTCATTATCATCGTTGTTATCGTCCTTATCATCCTCATAATTATCGTCGTTAATATCGTCGTTATTTTGTCATAATCATCGTCGTTAATGTCGTCGTTATTATCGTCATTATCATCGTTGTTATCGTCATAAATATCATCGATAATATCGTCGTTATTATTGTCATTATCTTCTTTTTATCGTCGTTATTAACGTCGTTATTATCGTCGTTAATATCGTCGTTAATATCGTCATTATCTTCGTTGTTATCGTCCTTATTATCCTCATAATTATCGTCGTTAATATCGTCGTTATTTTGTCATAATCATCGTCGTTAATGTCGTCGTTATTATCGTCATTATCTACGTTGTTATCGTCATAAATATCATCGATAATATCGTCGTTATTATTGTCATTATCTTCTTTTTATCGTCGTTATTAACGTCGTTATTATCGTCGTTAATATCGTCATTATCATCCTTGTTATCGTCCTTATCATCCTCATAATTATCGTCGTTAATATCGTCGTTATTTTGTCATAATCATCGTCGTTAATGTCGTCGTTATTATCGTCATTATCTACGTTGTTATCGTCATAAATATCATCGATAATATCGTCGTTATTATTGTCATTATCTTCTTTTTATCGTCGTTATTAACGTCGTTATTATCGTCGTTAATATCGTCGTTAATATCGTCGTTAATATCGTCATTATCATCGTTGTTATCGTCCTTATTATCCTCATAATTATCGTCGTTAATATCGTCGTTATTTTGTCATAATCATCGTCGTTAATGTCGTCGTTATTATCGTCATTATCTACGTTGTTATCGTCATAAATATCATCGATAATATCGTCGTTATTATTGTCATTATCTTCTTTTTATCGTCGTTATTAACGTCGTTATTATCGTCGTTAATATCGTCATTATCATCCTTGTTATCGTCCTTATCATCCTCATAATTATCGTCGTTAATATCGTCGTTATTTTGTCATAATCATCGTCGTTAATGTCGTCGTTATTATCGTCATTATCTACGTTGTTATCGTCATAAATATCATCGATAATATCGTCGTTATTATTGTCATTATCTTCTTTTTATCGTCGTTATTAACGTCGTTATTATCGTCGTTAATATCGTCGTTATTATCGTCGTTAATATCGTTATTATCATCGTTGTTATCGTCCTTATTATCCTCATAATTATCGTCGTTAATATCGTAGTTATTTTGTCACAATCATCGTCGTTAATGTCGTCGTTAATATCGTCATTATCATCCTTGTTATCGTCCTTATCATCCTCATAATTATCGTCGTTAATATCGTCGTTATTTTGTCATAAACATCGTCGCTAATGTCGTCGTTATTATCGTCATTATCATCGTTGTTATCGTCCTTATCATCCTCATAATTATCGTCGTTAATATCGTCGTTATTTTGTCATAATCATTGTCGTTAATGTCGTCGTTATTATCGTCATTATCTTCGTTGTTTTCGTCATTATTATCCTCATAATTATCGTCGTTAATATCGTCGTTATTTTGTCATAAACATCGTCGCTAATGTCGTCGTTTTTATCGTCATTATCATCGTTGTTATCGTCCTTATCATCCTCATAATTATCGTCGTTAATATCGTCGTTATTTTGTCATAATCATCGTCGTTAATGTCGTCGTTATTATCGTCATTATCATCGTTGTTATCGTCCTTATTATCCTCATAATTATCGTCGTTAATATCGTCGTTATTTTGTCACAATCATCGTCGTTAATGTCGTCGTTATTTTGTCATAATCATCGTCGTTAATGTCGTCGTTATTATCGTCATTATCTTCCTTGTTATCGTCATAAATATCATCGATAATATCGTCGTTATTATTGTCATTATCTTCTTTTTATCGTCGTTATTAACGTCGTTATTATCGTCGTTAATATCGTCGTTAATATCGTCATTATCATCGTTGTTATCGTCCTTATTATCCTCATAATTATCGTCGTTAATATCGTCGTTATTTTGTCATAAACATCGTCGCTAATGTCGTCGTTATTATCGTCATTATCATCGTTGTTATCGTCCTTATCATCCTCATAATTATCGTCGTTAATATCGTCGTTATTTTGTCATAATCATCGTCATTAATGTCGTCGTTATTATCGTCATTATCTACGTTGTTATCGTCATAAATATTATCTTTAATATCGTCGTTATTATTGTCATTATCTTCTTTTTATTGTCTTTATTATCGTCGTTAATATCGTCGTTATTATCGTCGTTAATATCGTCGTTAATATCGTCATTATCATCGTTGTTATCGTCCTTATTATCCTCATAATTATCGTCGTTAATATCGTCGTTATTTTGTCATAATCATCGTCGTTAATGTCGTCGTTATTATCGTCATTATCTACGTTGTTATCGTCATAAATATCATCGATAATATCGTCGTTATTATTGTCATTATCTTCTTTTTATCGTCGTTATTAACGTCGTTATTATCGTCGTTAATATCGTCGTTATTATCGTCGTTAATATCGTTATTATCATCGTTGTTATCGTCCTTATTATCCTCATAATTATCGTCGTTAATATCGTCGTTATTTTGTCACAATCATCGTCGTTAATGTCGTCGTTAATATCGTCATTATCATCCTTGTTATCGTCCTTATCATCCTCATAATTATCGTCGTTAATATCGTCGTTATTTTGTCACAATCATCGTCGTTAATGTCGTCGTTAATATCGTCATTATCTACGTTGTTATCGTCATAAATATCATCGATAATATCGTCGTTATTATTGTCATTATCTTCTTTTTATCGTCGTTATTAACGTCGTTATTATCGTCGTTAATATCGTCGTTATTATCGTCGTTAATATCGTTATTATCATCGTTGTTATCGTCCTTATTATCCTCATAATTATCGTCGTTAATATCGTCGTTATTTTGTCACAATCATCGTCGTTAATGTCGTCGTTAATATCGTCATTATCATCCTTGTTATCGTCCTTATCATCCTCATAATTATCGTCGTTAATATCGTCGTTATTTTGTCATAATCATCGTCGTTAATGTCGTCGTTATTATCGTCATTATCTACGTTGTTATCGTCATAAATATCATCGATAATATCGTCGTTATTATTGTCATTATCTTCTTTTTATCGTCGTTATTAACGTCGTTATTATCGTCGTTAATATCGTCGTTAATATCGTCATTATCATCGTTGTTATCGTCCTTATTATCCTCATAGTTATCGTCGTTAATATCGTCGTTATTTTGTCATAAACATCGTCGCTAATGTCGTCCTTATTATCGTCATTATCATCGTTGTTATCGTCCTTATCATCCTCATAATTATCGTCGTTAATATCGTCGTTATTTTGTCATAATCATTGTCGTTAATGTCGTCGTTATTATCGTCATTATCTTCGTTGTTATCGTCCTTATTATCCTCATAATTATCGTCGTTAATATCGTCGTTATTTTGTCATAAACATCGTCGCTAATGTCGTCGTTATTATCGTCATTATCTTCGTTGTTATCGTCCTTATTATCCTCATAATTATCGTCGTTAATATCGTCGTTATTTTGTCATAAACATCGTCGCTAATGTCGTCGTTATTATCGTCATTATCATCGTTGTTATCGTCCTTATCATCCTCATAATTATCGTCGTTAATATCGTCGATATTTTGTCATAATCATCGTCGTCAATGTCGTCGTTATTATCGTCATTATCATCGTTGTTATCGTCCTTATTATCCTCATAATTATCGTCGTTAATATCGTCGTTATTTTGTCACAATCATCGTCGTTAATGTCGTCGTTATTATCGTCATTATCATCGATGTTATCGTCCTTATCATCCTCATAATTATCGTCGTTAATATCGTCGTTATTTTGTCACAATCATCGTCGTTAATGTCGTCGTTATTATCGTCATTATCATCGTTGTTATCGTCCTTATCATCCTCATAATTATCGTCGTTAATATCGTCGTTATTTTGTCATAATCATCGTCGTTAATGTCGTCGTTATTATCGTCATTATCTACATTGTTATCGTCATAAATATTATCGTTAATATCGTCGTTATTATTGTCATTATCTTCTTTTTATTGTCTTTATTATCGTCGTTAATATCGTCGTTATTATCGTCGTTAATATCGTCGTTAATATCGTCATTATCATCGTTGTTATCGTCCTTATTATCCTCATAATTATCGTCGTTAATATCGTCGTTATATTGTCATAATCATCGTCGTTAATGTCGTCGTTATTATCGTCATTATCTACGTTGTTATCGTCATAAATATCATCGATAATATCGTCGTTATTATTGTCATTATCTTCTTTTTATCGTCGTTATTAACGTCGTTATTATCGTCGTTAATATCGTCGTTAATATCGTCATTATCATCGTTGTTATCGTCCTTATTATCCTCATAGTTATCGTCGTTAATATCGTCGTTATTTTGTCATAAACATCGTCGCTAATGTCGTCGTTATTATCGTCATTATCATCGTTGTTATCGTCCTTATCATCCTCATAATTATCGTCGTTAATATCGTCGTTATTTTGTCATAATCATTGTCGTTAATGTCGTCGTTATTATCGTCATTATCTTCGTTGTTATCGTCCTTATTATCCTCATAATTATCGTCGTTAATATCGTCGTTATTTTGTCATAAACATCGTCGCTAATGTCGTCGTTATTATCGTCATTATCTTCGTTGTTATCGTCCTTATTATCCTCATAATTATCGTCGTTAATATCGTCGTTATTTTGTCACAATCATCGTCGTTAATGTCGTCGTTAATATCGTCATTATCTACGTTGTTATCGTCATAAATATCATCGATAATATCGTCGTTATTATTGTCATTATCTTCTTTTTATCGTCGTTATTAACGTCGTTATTATCGTCGTTAATATCGTCGTTATTATCGTCGTTAATATCGTTATTATCATCGTTGTTATCGTCCTTATTATCCTCATAATTATCGTCGTTAATATCGTCGTTATTTTGTCACAATCATCTTCGTTAATGTCGTCGTTAATATCGTCATTATCATCCTTGTTATCGTCCTTATCATCCTCATAATTATCGTCGTTAATATCGTCGTTATTTTGTCATAATCATCGTCGTTAATGTCGTCGTTATTATCGTCATTATCTACGTTGTTATCGTCATAAATATCATCGATAATATCGTCGTTATTATTGTCATTATCTTCTTTTTATCGTCGTTATTAACGTCGTTATTATCGTCGTTAATATCGTCGTTAATATCGTCATTATCATCGTTGTTATCGTCCTTATTATCCTCATAGTTATCGTCGTTAATATCGTCGTTATTTTGTCATAAACATCGTCGCTAATGTCGTCGTTATTATCGTCATTATCATCGTTGTTATCGTCCTTATCATCCTCATAATTATCGTCGTTAATATCGTCGTTATTTTGTCATAATCATTGTCGTTAATGTCGTCGTTATTATCGTCATTATCTTCGTTGTTATCGTCCTTATTATCCTCATAATTATCGTCGTTAATATCGTCGTTATTTTGTCATAAACATCGTCGCTAATGTCGTCGTTATTATCGTCATTATCTTCGTTGTTATCGTCCTTATTATCCTCATAATTATCGTCGTTAATATCGTCGTTATTTTGTCATAAACATCGTCGCTAATGTCGTCGTTATTATCGTCATTATCATCGTTGTTATCGTCCTTATCATCCTCATAATTATCGTCGTTAATATCGTCGTTATTTTGTCATAATCATCGTCGTCAATGTCGTCGTTATTATCGTCATTATCATCGTTGTTATCGTCCTTATTATCCTCATAATTATCGTCGTTAATATCGTCGTTATTTTGTCACAATCATCGTCGTTAATGTCGTCGTTATTATCGTCATTATCATCGTTGTTATCGTCCTTATCATCCTCATAATTATCGTCGTTAATATCGTCGTTATTTTGTCACAATCATCGTCGTTAATGTCGTCGTTATTATCGTCATTATCATCGTTGTTATCGTCCTTATCATCCTCATAATTATCGTCGTTAATATCGTCGTTATTTTGTCATAATCATCGTCGTTAATGTCGTCGTTATTATCGTCATTATCTACATTGTTATCGTCATAAATATTATCGTTAATATCGTCGTTATTATTGTCATTATCTTCTTTTTATTGTCTTTATTATCGTCGTTAATATCGTCGTTATTATCGTCGTTAATATCGTCGTTAATATCGTCATTATCATCGTTGTTATCGTCCTTATTATCCTCATAATTATCGTCGTTAATATCGTCGTTATATTGTCATAATCATCGTCGTTAATGTCGTCGTTATTATCGTCATTATCTACGTTGTTATCGTCATAAATATCATCGATAATATCGTCGTTATTATTGTCATTATCTTCTTTTTATCGTCGTTATTAACGTCGTTATTATCGTCGTTAATATCGTCGTTAATATCGTCATTATCATCGTTGTTATCGTCCTTATTATCCTCATAATTATCGTCGTTAATATCGTCGTTATTTTGTCATAAACATCGTCGCTAATGTCGTCGTTATTATCGTCATTATCATCGTTGTTATCGTCCTTATCATCCTCATAATTATCGTCGTTAATATCGTCGTTATTTTGTCATAATCATCGTCGTTAATGTCGTCGTTATTATCGTCATTATCTACATTGTTATCGTCATAAATATTATCGTTAATATCGTCGTTATTATTGTCATTATCTTCTTTTTATTGTCTTTATTATCGTCGTTAATATCGTCGTTATTATCGTCGTTAATATCGTCGTTAATATCGTCATTATCATCGTTGTTATCGTCCTTATTATCCTCATAATTATCGTCGTTAATATCGTCGTTATATTGTCATAATCATCGTCGTTAATGTCGTCGTTATTATCGTCATTATCTACGTTGTTATCGTCATAAATATCATCGATAATATCGTCGTTATTATTGTCATTATCTTCTTTTTATCGTCGTTATTAACTTCGTTATTATCGTCGTTAATATCGTCGTTAATATCGTCATTATCATCGTTGTTATCGTCCTTATTATCCTCATAATTATCGTCGTTAATATCGTCGTTATTTTGTCATAAACATCGTCGCTAATGTCGTCGTTATTATCGTCATTATCATCGTTGTTATCGTCCTTATCATCCTCATAATTATCGTCGTTAATATCGTCGTTATTTTGTCATAATCATCGTCATTAATGTCGTCGTTATTATCGTCATTATATACGTTGTTATCGTCATAAATATTATCTTTAATATCGTCGTTATTATTGTCATTATCTTCTTTTTATTGTCTTTATTATCGTCGTTAATATCGTCGTTATTATCGTCGTTAATATCGTCGTTAATATCGTCATTATCATCGTTGTTATCGTCCTTATTATCCTCATAATTATCGTCGTTAATATCGTCGTTATTTTGTCATAATCATCGTCGTTAATGTCGTCGTTATTATCGTCATTATCTACGTTGTTATCGTCATAAATATCATCGATAATATCGTCGTTATTATTGTCATTATCTTCTTTTTATCGTCGTTATTAACGTCGTTATTATCGTCGTTAATATCGTCGTTATTATCGTCGTTAATATCGTTATTATCATCGTTGTTATCGTCCTTATTATCCTCATAATTATCGTCGTTAATATCGTCGTTATTTTGTCACAATCATCGTCGTTAATGTCGTCGTTAATATCGTCATTATCATCCTTGTTATCGTCCTTATCATCCTCATAATTATCGTCGTTAATATCGTCGTTATTTTGTCATAATCATCGTCGTTAATGTCGTCGTTATTATCGTCATTATCTACGTTGTTATCGTCATAAATATCATCGATAATATCGTCGTTATTATTGTCATTATCTTCTTTTTATCGTCGTTATTAACGTCGTTATTATCGTCGTTAATATCGTCGTTAATATCGTCATTATCATCGTTGTTATCGTCCTTATTATCCTCATAATTATCGTCGTTAATATCGTCGTTATTTTGTCACAATCATCGTCGTTAATGTCGTCGTTATTATCGTCATTATCATCGTTGTTATCGTCCTTATCATCCTCATAATTATCGTCGTTAATATCGTCGTTATTTTGTCACAATCATCGTCGTTAATGTCGTCGTTATTATCGTCATTATCATCGTTGTTATCGTCCTTATTATCCTCATAATTATCGTCGTTAATATCGTCGTTATATTGTCATAATCATCGTCGTTAATGTCGTCGTTATTATCGTCATTATCTACGTTGTTATCGTCATAAATATCATCGATAATATCGTCGTTATTATTGTCATTATCTTCTTTTTATCGTCGTTATTAACTTCGTTATTATCGTCGTTAATATCGTCGTTAATATCGTCATTATCATCGTTGTTATCGTCCTTATTATCCTCATAATTATCGTCGTTAATATCGTCGTTATTTTGTCATAAACATCGTCGCTAATGTCGTCGTTATTATCGTCATTATCATCGTTGTTATCGTCCTTATCATCCTCATAATTATCGTCGTTAATATCGTCGTTATTTTGTCATAATCATCGTCGTTAATGTCGTCGTTATTATCGTCATTATATACGTTGTTATCGTCATAAATATTATCTTTAATATCGTCGTTATTATTGTCATTATCTTCTTTTTATTGTCTTTATTATCGTCGTTAATATCGTCGTTATTATCGTCGTTAATATCGTCGTTAATATCGTCATTATCATCGTTGTTATCGTCCTTATTATCCTCATAATTATCGTCGTTAATATCGTCGTTATTTTGTCATAATCATCGTCGTTAATGTCGTCGTTATTATCGTCATTATCTACGTTGTTATCGTCATAAATATCATCGATAATATCGTCGTTATTATTGTCATTATCTTCTTTTTATCGTCGTTATTAACGTCGTTATTATCGTCGTTAATATCGTCGTTATTATCGTCGTTAATATCGTTATTATCATCGTTGTTATCGTCCTTATTATCCTCATAATTATCGTCGTTAATATCGTCGTTATTTTGTCACAATCATCGTCGTTAATGTCGTCGTTAATATCGTCATTATCATCCTTGTTATCGTCCTTATCATCCTCATAATTATCGTCGTTAATATCGTCGTTATTTTGTCATAATCATCGTCGTTAATGTCGTCGTTATTATCGTCATTATCTACGTTGTTATCGTCATAAATATCATCGATAATATCGTCGTTATTATTGTCATTATCTTCTTTTTATCGTCGTTATTAACGTCGTTATTATCGTCGTTAATATCGTCGTTAATATCGTCATTATCATCGTTGTTATCGTCCTTATTATCCTCATAGTTATCGTCGTTAATATCGTCGTTATTTTGTCATAAACATCGTCGCTAATGTCGTCGTTATTATCGTCATTATCATCGTTGTTATCGTCCTTATCATCCTCATAATTATCGTCGTTAATATCGTCGTTATTTTGTCATAATCATTGTCGTTAATGTCGTCGTTATTATCGTCATTATCTTCGTTGTTATCGTCCTTATTATCCTCATAATTATCGTCGTTAATATCGTCGTTATTTTGTCATAAACATCGTCGCTAATGTCGTCGTTATTATCGTCATTATCATCGTTGTTATCGTCCTTATCATCCTCATAATTATCGTCGTTAATATCGTCGTTATTTTGTCATAATCATCGTCGTTAATGTCGTCGTTATTATCGTCATTATCATCGTTGTTATCGTCCTTATTATCCTCATAATTATCGTCGTTAATATCGTCGTTATTTTGTCACAATCATCGTCGTTAATGTCGTCGGTATTATCGTCATTATCATCGTTGTTATCGTCCTTATCATCCTCATAATTATCGTCGTTAATATCGTCGTTATTTTGTCATAATCATCGTCGTTAATGTCGTCGTTATTATCGTCATTATCTACGTTGTTATCGTCATAAATATAATCGTTAATATCGTCGTTATTATTGTCATTATCTTCTTTTTATTGTCTTTATTATCGTCGTTAATATCGTCGTTAATATCGTCGTTAATATCGTCGTTAATATCGTCATTATCATCGTTGTTATCGTCCTTATTATCCTCATAATTATCGTCGTTAATATCGTCGTTATTTTGTCATAATCATCGTCGTTAATGTCGTCGTTATTATCATCATTATCTACGTTGTTATCGTCATAAATATCATCGATAATATCGTCGTTATTATTGTCATTATCTTCTTTTTATCGTCGTTATTAACGTCGTTATTATCGTCGTTAATATCGTCATTATCATCGTTGTTATCGTCCTTATTATCCTCATAATTATCGTCGTTAATATCGTCGTTATTTTGTCACACTCATCGTCGTTAATGTCGTCGTTATTATCGTCATTATCATCGTTGTTATCGTCCTTATCATCCTCATAATTATCGTCGTTAATATCGTCGTTATTTTGTCATAATCATCGTCATTAATGTCGTCGTTATTATCGTCATTATCTACGTTGTTATCGTCATAAATATTATCTTTAATATCGTCGTTATTATTGTCATTATCTTCTTTTTATCGTCGTTATTAACGTCGTTATTATCGTCGTTAATATCGTCGTTATTATCGTCGTTAATATCGTTATTATCATCGTTGTTATCGTCCTTATTATCCTCATAATTATCGTCGTTAATATCGTCGTTATTTTGTCATAATCATTGTCGTTAATGTCGTCGTTATTATCGTCATTATCTTCGTTGTTATCGTCCTTATTATCCTCATAATTATCGTCGTTAATATCGTCGTTATTTTGTCATAAACATCGTCGCTAATGTCGTTGTTATTATCGTCATTATCATCGTTGTTATCGTCCTTATCATCCTCATAATTATCGTCGTTAATATCGTCGTTATTTTGTCATAATCATCGTCGTTAATGTCGTCGTTATTATCGTCATTATCATCGTTGTTATCGTCCTTATTATCCTCATAATTATCGTCGTTAATATCGTCGTTATTTTGTCACAATCATCGTCGTTAATGTCGTCGTTATTATCGTCATTATCATTGTTGTTATCGTCGTTATTATCGTCGTTAATATCGTCATTATCATCGTTGTTATCGTCCTTATCATCCTCATAATTATCGTCGTTAATATCGTCGTTATTTTGTCATAATCATCGTCGTTAATGTCGTCGTTATTATCGTCATGATCTACGTTGTTATCGTCATAAATATCATCGATAATATCGTCGTTATTATTGTCATTATCTTCTTTTTATCGTCGTTATTAACGTCGTTATTATCGTCGTTAATATCGTCGTTAATATCGTCATTATCATCGTTGTTATCGTCCTTATCATCCTCATAATTATCGTCGTTAATATCGTCGTTATTTTGTCATAAACATCGTCGCTAATGTCGTCGTTATTATCGTCATTATCATCGTTGTTATCGTCCTTATCATCCTCATAATTATCGTCGTTAATATCGTCGTTATTTTGTCATAATCATCGTCATTAATGTCGTCGTTATTATCGTCATTATCTACGTTGTTATCGTCATAAATATTATCTTTAATATCGTCGTTATTATTGTCATTATCTTCTTTTTATTGTCTTTATTATCGTCGTTAATATCGTCGTTATTATCGTCGTTAATATCGTCGTTAATATCGTCATTATCATCGTTGTTATCGTCCTTATTATCCTCATAATTATCGTCGTTAATATCGTCGTTATTTTGTCATAATCATCGTCGTTAATGTCGTCGTTATTATCGTCATTATCTACGTTGTTATCGTCATAAATATCATCGATAATATCGTCGTTATTATTGTCATTATCTTCTTTTTATCGTCGTTATTATCGTCATTATCATCGTTGTTATCGTCGTTATTATCGTCGTTAATATCGTCATTATCATCCTTGTTATCGTCCTTATCATCCTCATAATTATCGTCGTTAATATCGTCGTTATTTTGTCATAATCATCGTCGTTAATGTCGTCGTTATTATCGTCATTATCATCGTTGTTATCGTCATAAATATCATCGATAATATCGTCGTTATTATTGTCATTATCTTCTTTTTATCGTCGTTATTAACGTCGTTATTATCGTCGTTAATATCGTCGTTAATATCGTCATTATCATCGTTGTTATCGTCCTTATTATCCTCATAGTTATCGTCGTTAATATCGTCGTTATTTTGTCATAAACATCGTCGCTAATGTCGTCGTTATTATCGTCATTATCATCGTTGTTATCGTCCTTATCATCCTCATAATTATCGTCGTTAATATCGTCGTTATTTTGTCATAATCATTGTCGTTAATGTCGTCGTTATTATCGTCATTATCATCGTTGTTATCGTCCTTATTATCCTCATAATTATCGTCGCTAATATCGTCGTTATTTTGTCACAATCATCGTCGTTAATGTCGTCGTTATTATCGTCATTATCATCGTTGTTATCGTACTTATCATCCTCATAATTATCGTCGTTAATATCGTCGTTATTTTGTCATAATCATCGTCGTTAATGTCGTCGTTATTATCGTCATTATCTACGTTGTTATCGTCATAAATATTATCGTTAATATCGTCGTTATTATTGTCATTATCTTCTTTTTATTGTCTTTATTATCGTCGTTAATATCGTCGTTAATATCGTCGTTAATATCGTCGTTAATATCGTCATTATCATCGTTGTTATCGTCCTTATTATCCTCATAATTATCGTCGTTAATATCGTCGTTATTTTGTCATAATCATCGTCGTTAATGTCGTCGTTATTATCGTCATGATCTACGTTGTTATCGTCATAAATATCATCGATAATATCGTCGTTATTATTGTCATTATCTTCTTTTTATCGTCGTTATTAACGTCGTTATTATCGTCGTTAATATCGTCGTTAATATCGTCATTATCATCGTTGTTATCGTCCTTATCATCCTCATAATTATCGTCGTTAATATCGTCGTTATTTTGTCATAATCATCGTCGTTAATGTCGTCGTTATTATCGTCATTATCTGCGTTGTTATCGACATAAATATTATCTTTAATATCGTCGTTATTATTGTCATTATCTTCTTTTTATTGTCTTTATTATCGTCGTTAATATCGTCGTTAATATCGTCATTATCATCGTTGTTATCGTCCTTATTATCCTCATAATTATCGTCGTTAATATCGTCGTTATTTTGTCATAATCATCGTCGTTAATGTCGTCGTTATTATCGTCATTATCTACGTTGTTATCGTCATAAATATCATCGATAATATCGTCGTTATTATTGTCATTATCTTCTTTTTATCGTCGTTATTAACGTCGTTATTATCGTCGTTAATATCGTCGTTATTATCGTCGTTAATATCGTTATTATCATCGTTGTTATCGTCCTTATTATCCTCATAATTATCGTCGTTAATATCGTCGTTATTTTGTCACAATCATCGTCGTTAATGTCGTCGTTATTATCGTCATTATCATCGTTGTTATCGTCCTTATCATCCTCATAATTATCGTCGTTAATATCGTCGTTATTTTGTCATAATCATCGTCGTTAATGTCGTCGTTATTATCGTCATTATCTACGTTGTTATCGTCATAAATATTATCGTTAATATCGTCGTTATTATTGTCATTATCTTTTTTTTATTGTCTTTATTATCGTCCTTAATATCGTCGTTAATATCGTCGTTAATATCGTCATTATCATCGTTGTTATCGTCCTTATTATCCTCATAATTATCGTCGTTAATATCGTCGTTATTTTGTCATAATCATCGTCGTTAATGTCGTCGTTATTATCGTCATTATCTACGTTGTTATCGTCATAAATATCATCGATAATATCGTCGTTATTATTGTCATTATCTTCTTTTTATCGTCGTTATTAACGTCGTTATTATCGTCGTTAATATCGTCGTTAATATCGTCATTATCATCGTTGTTATCGTCCTTATTATCCTCATAGTTATCGTCGTTAATATCGTCGTTATTTTGTCATAAACATCGTCGCTAATGTCGTCGTTATTATCGTCATTATCATCGTTGTTATCGTCCTTATTATCCTCATAATTATCGTCGTTAATATCGTCGTTATTTTGTCACAATCATCGTCGTTAATGTCGTCGTTAATATCGTCATTATCATCGTTGTTATCGTCCTTATTATCCTCATAATTATCGTCGTTAATATCGTCGTTATTTTGTCATAATCATCGTCGTTAATGTCGTCGTTATTATCGTCATTATCTACGTTGTTATCGTCATAAATATCATCGATAATATCGTCGTTATTATTGTCATTATCTTCTTTTTATCGTCGTTATTAACGTCGTTATTATCGTCGTTAATATCGTCGTTAATATCGTCATTATCATCGTTGTTATCGTCCTTATTATCCTCATAATTATCGTCGTTAATATCGTCGTTATTTTGTCATAAACATCGTCGCTAATGTCGTCGTTATTATCGTCATTATCATCGTTGTTATCGTCCTTATCATCCTCATAATTATCGTCGTTAATATCGTCGTTATTTTGTCATAATCATCGTCATTAATGTCGTCGTTATTATCGTCATTATCTACGTTGTTATCGTCATAAATATTATCTTTAATATCGTCGTTATTATTGTCATTATCTTCTTTTTATTGTCTTTATTATCGTCGTTAATATCGTCGTTATTATCGTCGTTAATATCGTCGTTAATATCGTCATTATCATCGTTGTTATCGTCCTTATTATCCTCATAATTATCGTCGTTAATATCGTCGTTATTTTGTCATAATCATCGTCGTTAATGTCGTCGTTATTATCGTCATTATCTACGTTGTTATCGTCATAAATATCATCGATAATATCGTCGTTATTATTGTCATTATCTTCTTTTTATCGTCGTTATTAACGTCGTTATTATCGTCGTTAATATCGTCGTTATTATCGTCGTTAATATCGTTATTATCATCGTTGTTATCGTCCTTATTATCCTCATAATTATCGTCGTTAATATCGTCGTTATTTTGTCATAATCATTGTCGTTAATGTCGTCGTTATTATCGTCATTATCTTCGTTGTTATCGTCCTTATTATCCTCATAATTATCGTCGTTAATATCGTCGTTATTTTGTCATAAACATCGTCGCTAATGTCGTTGTTATTATCGTCATTATCATCGTTGTTATCGTCCTTATCATCCTCATAATTATCGTCGTTAATATCGTCGTTATTTTGTCATAATCATCGTCGTTAATGTCGTCGTTATTATCGTCATTATCATCGTTGTTATCGTCCTTATTATCCTCATAATTATCGTCGTTAATATCGTCGTTATTTTGTCACAATCATCGTCGTTAATGTCGTCGTTATTATCGTCATTATCATTGTTGTTATCGTCGTTATTATCGTCGTTAATATCGTCATTATCATCGTTGTTATCGTCCTTATCATCCTCATAATTATCGTCGTTAATATCGTCGTTATTTTGTCATAATCATCGTCGTTAATGTCGTCGTTATTATCGTCATTATCATCGTTGTTATCGTCATAAATATCATCGATAATATCGTCGTTATTATTGTCATTATCTTCTTTTTATCGTCGTTATTAACGTCGTTATTATCGTCGTTAATATCGTCGTTAATATCGTCATTATCATCGTTGTTATCGTCCTTATTATCCTCATAGTTATCGTCGTTAATATTGTCGTTATTTTGTCATAAACATCGTCGCTAATGTCGTCGTTATTATCGTCATTATCATCGTTGTTATCGTCCTTATCATCCTCATAATTATCGTCGTTAATATCGTCGTTATTTTGTCATAATCATTGTCGTTAATGTCGTCGTTATTATCGTCATTATCTTCGTTGTTATCGTCCTTATTATCCTCATAATTATCGTCGTTAATATCGTCGTTATTTTGTCATAAACATCGTCGCTAATGTCGTCGTTATTATCGTCATTATCATCGTTGTTATCGTCCTTATCATCCTCATAATTATCGTCGTTAATATCGTCGTTATTTTGTCATAATCATCGTCGTTAATGTCGTCGTTATTATCGTCATTATCATCGTTGTTATCGTCCTTATTATCCTCATAATTATCGTCGTTAATATCGTCGTTATTTTGTCATAAACATCGTCGCTAATGTCGTCGTTATTATCGTCATTATCATCGTTGTTATCGTCCTTATCATCCTCATAATTATCGTCGTTAATATCGTCGTTATTTTGTCATAATCATCGTCGTTAATGTCGTCGTTATTATCGTCATTATCATCGTTGTTATCGTCCTTATTATCCTCATAATTATCGTCGTTAATATCGTCGTTATTTTGTCACAATCATCGTCGTTAATGTCGTCGTTATTATCGTCATTATCATCGTTGTTATCGTCCTTATCATCCTCATAATTATCTTTGTTAATATCGTCGTTATTTTGTCATAATCATCGTCGTTAATGTCGTCGTTATTATCGTCACTATCTACGTTGTTATCGTCATAAATATTATCGTTAATATCGTCGTTATTATTGTCATTATCTTCTTTTTATTGTCTTTATTATCGTCGTTAATATCGTCGTTAATATCGTCGTTAATATCGTCGTTAATATCGTCATTATCATCGTTGTTATCGTCCTTATTATCCTCATAATTATCGTCGTTAATATCGTCGTTATTTTGTCATAATCATCGTCGTTAATGTCGTCGTTATTATCGTCATTATCTACGTTGTTATCGTCATAAATATCATCGATAATATCGTCGTTATTATTGTCATTATCTTCTTTTTATCGTCGTTATTAACGTCGTTATTATCGTCGTTATTATCGTCGTTAATATCGTCATTATCATCGTTGTTATCGTCCTTATTATCCTCATAATTATCGTCGTTAATATCGTCGTTATTTTGTCACAATCATCGTCGTTAATGTCGTCGTTATTATCGGCATTATCATCGTTGTTATCGTCCTTATCATCCTCATAATTATCGTCGTTAATATCGTCGTTATTTTGTCATAATCATCGTCGTTAATGTCGTCGTTATTATCGTCATTATCTACGTTGTTATCGTCATAAATATTATCGTTAATATCGTCGTTATTATTGTCATTATCTTCTTTTTATTGTCTTTATTATCGTCGTTAATATCGTCGTTAATATCGTCGTTAATATCGTCATTATCGTCGTTGTTATCGTCCTTATTATCCTCATAATTATCGTCGTTAATATCGTCGTTATTTTGTCATAATCATCGTCGTTAATGTCGTCGTTATTATCGTCATTATCTACGTTGTTATCGTTATAAATATCATCGATAATATCGTCGTTATTATTGTCATTATCTTCTTTTTATCGTCGTTATTAAAGTCGTTATTATCGTCGTTATTATCGTCGTTAATATCGTCATTATCATCGTTGTTATCGTCCTTATTATCCTCATAATTATCGTCGTTAATATCGTCGTTATTTTGTCACAATCATCGTCGTTAATGTCGTCGTTATTATCGTCATTATCATCGTTGTTATCGTCCTTATCATCCTCATAATTATTGTCGTTAATATCGTCGTTATTTTGTCATAATCATCGTCGTTAATGTCGTCGTTATTATCGTCATTATCTACATTGTTATCGTCATAAATATTATCGTTAATATCGTCGTTATTATTGTCATTATCTTCTTTTTATTGTCTTTATTATCGTCGTTAATATCGTCGTTATTATCGTCGTTAATATCGTCGTTAATATCGTCATTATCATCGTTGTTATCGTCCTTATTATCCTCATAATTAGCGTCGTTAATATCGTCGTTATTTTGTCATAATCATCGTCGTTAATGTCGTCGTTATTATCGTCATTATCTACGTTGTTATCGTCATAAATATCATCGATAATATCGTCGTTATTATTGTCATTATCTTCTTTTTATCGTCGTTATTAACGTCGTTATTATCGTCGTTAATATCGTCGTTAATATCGTCATTATCATCGTTGTTATCGTCCTTATTATCCTCATAATTATCGTCGTTAATATCGTCGTTATTTTGTCATAAACATCGTCGCTAATGTCGTCGTTATTATCGTCATTATCATCGTTGTTATCGTCCTTATCATCCTCATAATTATCGTCGTTAATATCGTCGTTATTTTGTCATAATCATCGTCATTAATGTCGTCGTTATTATCGTCATTATCTACGTTGTTATCGTCATAAATATTATCTTTAATATCGTCGTTATTATTGTCATTATCTTCTTTTTATTGTCTTTATTATCGTCGTTAATATCGTCGTTATTATCGTCGTTAATATCGTCGTTAATATCGTCATTATCATCGTTGTTATCGTCCTTATTATCCTCATAATTATCGTCGTTAATATCGTCGTTATTTTGTCATAATCATCGTCGTTAATGTCGTCGTTATTATCGTCATTATCTACGTTGTTATCGTCATAAATATCATCGATAATATCGTCGTTATTATTGTCATTATCTTCTTTTTATCGTCGTTATTATCGTCATTATCATCGTTGTTATCGTCGTTATTATCGTCGTTAATATCGTCATTATCATCCTTGTTATCGTCCTTATCATCCTCATAATTATCGTCGTTAATATCGTCGTTATTTTGTCATAATCATCGTCGTTAATGTCGTCGTTATTATCGTCATTATCATCGTTGTTATCGTCATAAATATCATCGATAATATCGTCGTTATTATTGTCATTATCTTCTTTTTATCGTCGTTATTAACGTCGTTATTATCGTCGTTAATATCGTCGTTAATATCGTCATTATCATCGTTGTTATCGTCCTTATTATCCTCATAGTTATCGTCGTTAATATCGTCGTTATTTTGTCATAAACATCGTCGCTAATGTCGTCGTTATTATCGTCATTATCATCGTTGTTATCGTCCTTATCATCCTCATAATTATCGTCGTTAATATCGTCGTTATTTTGTCATAATCATTGTCGTTAATGTCGTCGTTATTATCGTCATTATCATCGTTGTTATCGTCCTTATTATCCTCATAATTATCGTCGCTAATATCGTCGTTATTTTGTCACAATCATCGTCGTTAATGTCGTCGTTATTATCGTCATTATCATCGTTGTTATCGTACTTATCATCCTCATAATTATCGTCGTTAATATCGTCGTTATTTTGTCATAATCATCGTCGTTAATGTCGTCGTTATTATCGTCATTATCTACGTTGTTATCGTCATAAATATTATCGTTAATATCGTCGTTATTATTGTCATTATCTTCTTTTTATTGTCTTTATTATCGTCGTTAATATCGTCGTTAATATCGTCGTTAATATCGTCGTTAATATCGTCATTATCATCGTTGTTATCGTCCTTATTATCCTCATAATTATCGTCGTTAATATCGTCGTTATTTTGTCATAATCATCGTCGTTAATGTCGTCGTTATTATCGTCATGATCTACGTTGTTATCGTCATAAATATCATCGATAATATCGTCGTTATTATTGTCATTATCTTCTTTTTATCGTCGTTATTAACGTCGTTATTATCGTCGTTAATATCGTCGTTAATATCGTCATTATCATCGTTGTTATCGTCCTTATCATCCTCATAATTATCGTCGTTAATATCGTCGTTATTTTGTCATAATCATCGTCGTTAATGTCGTCGTTATTATCGTCATTATCTGCGTTGTTATCGACATAAATATTATCTTTAATATCGTCGTTATTATTGTCATTATCTTCTTTTTATTGTCTTTATTATCGTCGTTAATATCGTCGTTAATATCGTCATTATCATCGTTGTTATCGTCCTTATTATCCTCATAATTATCGTCGTTAATATCGTCGTTATTTTGTCATAATCATCGTCGTTAATGTCGTCGTTATTATCGTCATTATCTACGTTGTTATCGTCATAAATATCATCGATAATATCGTCGTTATTATTGTCATTATCTTCTTTTTATCGTCGTTATTAACGTCGTTATTATCGTCGTTAATATCGTCGTTATTATCGTCGTTAATATCGTTATTATCATCGTTGTTATCGTCCTTATTATCCTCATAATTATCGTCGTTAATATCGTCGTTATTTTGTCACAATCATCGTCGTTAATGTCGTCGTTATTATCGTCATTATCATCGTTGTTATCGTCCTTATCATCCTCATAATTATCGTCGTTAATATCGTCGTTATTTTGTCATAATCATCGTCGTTAATGTCGTCGTTATTATCGTCATTATCTACGTTGTTATCGTCATAAATATTATCGTTAATATCGTCGTTATTATTGTCATTATCTTTTTTTTATTGTCTTTATTATCGTCCTTAATATCGTCGTTAATATCGTCGTTAATATCGTCATTATCATCGTTGTTATCGTCCTTATTATCCTCATAATTATCGTCGTTAATATCGTCGTTATTTTGTCATAATCATCGTCGTTAATGTCGTCGTTATTATCGTCATTATCTACGTTGTTATCGTCATAAATATCATCGATAATATCGTCGTTATTATTGTCATTATCTTCTTTTTATCGTCGTTATTAACGTCGTTATTATCGTCGTTAATATCGTCGTTAATATCGTCATTATCATCGTTGTTATCGTCCTTATTATCCTCATAGTTATCGTCGTTAATATCGTCGTTATTTTGTCATAAACATCGTCGCTAATGTCGTCGTTATTATCGTC
This sequence comes from Dolichovespula media, assembly GCA_911387685.1. Lineage (NCBI taxonomy): Eukaryota > Metazoa > Arthropoda > Insecta > Hymenoptera > Vespidae > Dolichovespula > Dolichovespula media. The sequence continues at coordinate 321,672 of CAJVQJ010000026.1, read as the reverse complement.
ATTATCATCGTTGTTATCGTCCTTATTATCCTCATAATTATCGTCGTTAATATCGTCGTTATTTTGTCACAATCATCGTCGTTAATGTCGTCGTTAATATCGTCATTATCATCGTTGTTATCGTCCTTATTATCCTCATAATTATCGTCGTTAATATCGTCGTTATTTTGTCATAATCATCGTCGTTAATGTCGTCGTTATTATCGTCATTATCTACGTTGTTATCGTCATAAATATCATCGATAATATCGTCGTTATTATTGTCATTATCTTCTTTTTATCGTCGTTATTAACGTCGTTATTATCGTCGTTATTATCGTCGTTAATATCGTCGTTAATATCGTCATTATCATCGTTGTTATCGTCCTTATTATCCTCATAATTATCGTCGTTAATATCGTCGTTATTTTGTCATAATCATCGTCGTTAATGTCGTCGTTATTATCGTCATTATCTACGTTGTTATCGTCATAAATATTATCTTTAATATCGTCGTTAATATCGTCGTTATTTTGTCATAATCATCGTCGTTAATGTCGTCGTTATTATCGTCATTATCTGCGTTGTTATCGACATAAATATTATCTTTAATATCGTCGTTATTATTGTCATTATCTTCTTTTTATTGTCTTTATTATCGTCGTTAATATCGTCGTTAATATCGTCATTATCATCGTTGTTATCGTCCTTATTATCCTCATAATTATCGTCGTTAATATCGTCGTTATTTTGTTATAATCATCGTCGTTAATGTCGTCGTTATTATCGTCATTATCTACGTTGTTATCGTCATAAATATCATCGATAATATCGTCGTTATTATTGTCATTATCTTCTTTTTATCGTCGTTATTAACGTCGTTATTATCGTCGTTAATATCGTCGTTATTATCGTCGTTAATATCGTTATTATCATCGTTGTTATCGTCCTTATTATCCTCATAATTATCGTCGTTAATATCGTCGTTATTTTGTCACAATCATCGTCGTTAATGTCGTCGTTATTATCGTCATTATCATCGTTGTTATCGTCCTTATCATCCTCATAATTATCGTCGTTAATATCGTCGTTATTTTGTCATAATCATCGTCGTTAATGTCGTCGTTATTATCGTCATTATCTACGTTGTTATCGTCATAAATATTATCGTTAATATCGTCGTTATTATTGTCATTATCTTTTTTTATTGTCTTTATTATCGTCGTTAATATCGTCGTTAATATCGTCGTTAATATCGTCATTATCATCGTTGTTATCGTCCTTATTATCCTCATAATTATCGTCGTTAATATCGTCGTTATTTTGTCATAATCATCGTCGTTAATGTCGTCGTTATTATCGTCATTATCTACGTTGTTATCGTCATAAATATCATCGATAATATCGTCGTTATTATTGTCATTATCTTCTTTTTATCGTCGTTATTAACGTCGTTATTATCGTCGTTAATATCGTCGTTAATATCGTCATTATCATCGTTGTTATCGTCCTTATTATCCTCATAGTTATCGTCGTTAATATCGTCGTTATTTTGTCATAAACATCGTCGCTAATGTCGTCGTTATTATCGTCATTATCATCGTTGTTATCGTCCTTATTATCCTCATAATTATCGTCGTTAATATCGTCGTTATTTTGTCACAATCATCGTCGTTAATGTCGTCGTTAATATCGTCATTATCATCGTTGTTATCGTCCTTATTATCCTCAAAATTATCGTCGTTAATATCGTCGTTATTTTGTCATAATCATCGTCGTTAATGTCGTCGTTATTATCGTCATTATCTACGTTGTTATCGTCATAAATATCATCGATAATATCGTCGTTATTATTGTCATTATCTTCTTTTTATCGTCGTTATTAACGTCGTTATTATCGTCGTTATTATCGTCGTTAATATCGTCATTATCATCGTTGTTATCGTCCTTATTATCCTCATAATTATCGTCGTTAATATCGTCGTTATTTTGTCACAATCATCGTCGTTAATGTCGTCGTTATTATCGTCATTATCATCGTTGTTATCGTCCTTATCATCCTCATAATTATCGTCGTTAATATCGTCGTTATTTTGTCATAATCATCGTCGTTAATGTCGTCGTTATTATCGTCATTATCTACATTGTTATCGTCATAAATATTATCGTTAATATCGTCGTTATTATTGTCATTATCTTCTTTTTATTGTCTTTATTATCGTCGTTAATATCGCCGTTATTATCGTCGTTAATATCGTCGTTAATATCGTCATTATCATCGTTGTTATCGTCCTTATTATCCTCATAATTATCGTCGTTAATATCGTCGTTATTTTGTCATAATCATCGTCGTTAATGTCGTCGTTATTATCGTCATTATCTACGTTGTTATCGTCATAAATATTATCTTTAATATCGTCGTTATTATTGTCATTATCTTCTTTTTATTGTCTTTATTATCGTCGTTAATATCGTCGTTATTATCGTCGTTAATATCGTCGTTAATATCGTCATTATCATCGTTGTTATCGTCCTTATTATCCTCATAATTATCGTCGTTAATATCGTCGTTATTTTGTCATAATCATCGTCGTTAATGTCGTCGTTATTATCGTCATTATCTACGTTGTTATCGTCATAAATATCATCGATAATATCGTCGTTATTATTGTCATTATCTTCTTTTTATCGTCGTTATTAACGTCGTTATTATCGTCGTTAATATCGTCGTTATTATCGTCGTTAATATCGTCATTATCATCGTTGTTATCGTCCTTATCATCCTCATAATTATCGTCGTTAATATCGTCGTTATTTTGTCATAATCATCGTCGTTAATGTCGTCGTTATTATCGTCATTATCTACGTTGTTATCGTCATAAATATCATCGATAATATCGTCGTTATTATTGTCATTATCTTCTTATTATCGTCGTTATTAACGTCGTTATTATCGTCGTTATTATCGTCGTTAATATCGTCATTATCATCGTTGTTATCGTCCTTATTATCCTCATAATTATCGTCGTTAATATCGTCGTTATTTTGTCACAATCATCGTCGTTAATGTCGTCGTTATTATCGTCATTATCATCGTTGTTATCGTCCTTATCATCCTCATAATTATCGTCGTTAATATCGTCGTTATTTTGTCATAATCATCGTCGTTAATGTCGTCGTTATTATCGTCATTATCTACGTTGTTATCGTCATAAATATTATCGTTAATATCGTCGTTATTATTGTCATTATCTTCTTTTTATTGTCTTTATTATCGTCGTTAATATCGTCGTTATTATCGTCGTTAATATCGTCGTTAAAATCGTCATTATCATCGTTGTTATCGTCCTTATTATCCTCATAATTATCGTCGTTAATATCGTCGTTATTTTGTCATAATCATCGTCGTTAATGTCGTCGTTATTATCGTCATTATCTACGTTGTTATCGTCATAAATATCATCGATAATATCGTCGTTATTATTGTCATTATCTTCTTTTTATCGTCGTTATTAACGTCGTTATTATCGTCGTTAATATCGTCGTTAATATCGTCATTATCATCGTTGTTATCGTCCTTATTATCCTCATAATTATCGTCGTTAATATCGTCGTTATTTTGTCATAAACATCGTCGCTAATGTCGTCGTTATTATCGTCATTATCATCGTTGTTATCGTCCTTATCATCCTCATAATTATCGTCGTTAATATCGTCGTTATTTTGTCATAATCATCGTCATTAATGTCGTCGTTATTATCGTCATTATCTACGTTGTTATCGTCATAAATATTATCTTTAATATCGTCGTTATTATTGTCATTATCTTCTTTTTATTGTCTTTATTATCGTCATTAATATCGTCGTTATTATCGTCGTTAATATCGTCGTTAATATCGTCATTATCATCGTTGTTATCGTCCTTATTATCCTCATAATTATCGTCGTTAATATCGTCGTTATTTTGTCATAATCGTCGTCGTTAATGTCGTCGTTATTATCGTCATTATCTACGTTGTCATCGTCATAAATAACATCGATAATATCGTCGTTATTATTGTCATTATCTTCTTTTTATCGTCGTTATTAACGTCGTTATTATCGTCGTTAATATCGTCGTTAATATCGTCATTATCATCGTTGTTATCGTCCTTATCATCCTCATAATTATCGTCGTTAATATCGTCGTTATTTTGTCATAATCATCGTCGTTAATGTCGTCGTTATTATCGTCATTATCTGCGTTGTTATCGACATAAATATTATCTTTAATATCGTCGTTATTATTGTCATTATCTTCTTTTTATTGTCTTTATTATCGTCGTTAATATCGTCGTTAATATCGTCATTATCATCGTTGTTATCGTCCTTATTATCCTCATAATTATCGTCGTTAATATCGTCGTTATTTTGTCATAATCATCGTCGTTAATGTCGTCGTTATTATCGTCATTATCTACGTTGTTATCGTCATAAATATCATCGATAATATCGTCGTTATTATTGTCATTATCTTCTTTTTATCGTCGTTATTAACGTCGTTATTATCGTCGTTAATATCGTCGTTATTATCGTCGTTAATATCGTTATTATCATCGTTGATATCGTCCTTATTATCCTCATAATTATCGTCGTTAATATCGTCGTTATTTTGTCACAATCATCGTCGTTAATGTCGTCGTTATTATCGTCATTATCATCGTTGTTATCGTCCTTATCATCCTCATAATTATCGTCGTTAATATCGCCGTTATTTTGTCATAATCATTGTCGTTAATGTCGTCGTTATTATCGTCATTATCTTCGTTGTTATCGTCCTTATTATCCTCATAATTATCGTCGTTAATATCGTCGTTATTTTGTCATAAACATCGTCGCTAATGTCGTCGTTATTATCGTCATTATCATCGTTGTTATCGTCCTTATCATCCTCATAATTATCGTCGTTAATATCGTCGTTATTTTGTCATAATCATCGTCGTTAATGTCGTCGTTATTATCGTCATTATCATCGTTGTTATCGTCCTTATTATCCTCATAATTATCGTCGTTAATATCGTCGTTATTTTGTCACAATCATCGTCGTTAATGTCGTCGTTAATATCGTCATTATCATCGTTGTTATCGTCCTTATTATCCTCATAATTATCGTCGTTAATATCGTCGTTATTTTGTCATAATCATCGTCGTTAATGTCGTCGTTATTATCGTCATTATCTACGTTGTTATCGTCATAAATATCATCGATAATATCGTCGTTATTATTGTCATTATCTTCTTTTTATCGTCGTTATTAACGTCGTTATTATCGTCGTTATTATCGTCGTTAATATCGTCATTATCATCGTTGTTATCGTCCTTATTATCCTCATAATTATCGTCGTTAATATCGTCGTTATTTTGTCACAATCATCGTCGTTAATGTCGTCGTTATTATCGTCATTATCATCGTTGTTATCGTCCTTATCATCCTCATAATTATCGTCGTTAATATCGTCGTTATTTTGTCATAATCATCGTCGTTAATGTCGTCGTTATTATCGTCATTATCTACATTGTTATCGTCATAAATATTATCGTTAATATCGTCGTTATTATTGTCATTATCTTCTTTTTATTGTCTTTATTATCGTCGTTAATATCGTCGTTATTATCGTCGTTAATATCGTCGTTAATATCGTCATTATCATCGTTGTTATCGTCCTTATTATCCTCATAATTATCGTCGTTAATATCGTCGTTATTTTGTCATAATCATCGTCGTTAATGTCGTCGTTATTATCGTCATTATCTACGTTGTTATCGTCATAAATATTATCTTTAATATCGTCGTTATTATTGTCATTATCTTCTTTTTATTGTCTTTATTATCGTCGTTAATATCGTCGTTATTATCGTCGTTAATATCGTCGTTAATATCGTCATTATCATCGTTGTTATCGTCCTTATTATCCTCATAATTATCGTCGTTAATATCGTCGTTATTTTGTCATAATCATCGTCGTTAATGTCGTCGTTATTATCGTCATTATCTACGTTGTTATCGTCATAAATATCATCGATAATATCGTCGTTATTATTGTCATTATCTTCTTTTTATCGTCGTTATTAACGTCGTTATTATCGTCGTTAATATCGTCGTTATTATCGTCGTTAATATCGTCATTATCATCGTTGTTATCGTCCTTATCATCCTCATAATTATCGTCGTTAATATCGTCGTTATTTTGTCATAATCATCGTCGTTAATGTCGTCGTTATTATCGTCATTATCTACGTTGTTATCGTCATAAATATCATCGATAATATCGTCGTTATTATTGTCATTATCTTCTTTTTATCGTCGTTATTAACGTCGTTATTATCGTCGTTAATATCGTCGTTATTATCGTCGTTAATATCGTTATTATCATCGTTGTTATCGTCCTTATTATCCTCATAATTATCGTCGTTAATATCGTCGTTATTTTGTCACAATCATCGTCGTTAATGTCGTCGTTAATATCGTCATTATCATCCTTGTTATCGTCCTTATCATCCTCATAATTATCGTCGTTAATATCGTCGTTATTTTGTCATAAACATCGTCGCTAATGTCGTCGTTATTATCGTCATTATCATCGTTGTTATCGTCCTTATCATCCTCATAATTATCGTCGTTAATATCGTCGTTATTTTGTCATAATCATTGTCGTTAATGTCGTCGTTATTATCGTCATTATCTTCGTTGTTATCGTCCTTATTATCCTCATAATTATCGTCGTTAATATCGTCGTTATTTTGTCATAAACATCGTCGCTAATGTCGTCGTTATTATCGTCATTATCATCGTTGTTATCGTCCTTATCATCCTCATAATTATCGTCGTTAATATCGTCGTTATTTTGTCATAATCATCGTCGTTAATGTCGTCGTTATTATCGTCATTATCATCGTTGTTATCGTCCTTATTATCCTCATAATTATCGTCGTTAATATCGTCGTTATTTTGTCACAATCATCGTCGTTAATGTCGTCGTTATTATCGTCATTATCATCGTTGTTATCGTCGTTATTATCGTCGTTAATATCGTCATTATCATCGTTGTTATCGTCCTTATCATCCTCATAATTATCGTCGTTAATATCGTCGTTATTTTGTCATAATCATCGTCGTTAATGTCGTCGTTATTATCGTCATTATCATCGTTGTTATCGTCATAAATATCATCGATAATATCGTCGTTATTAATGTCATTATCTTCTTTTTATCGTCGTTATTAACGTCGTTATTATCGTCGTTAATATCGTCGTTAATATCGTCATTATCATCGTTGTTATCGTCCTTATTATCCTCATAGTTATCGTCGTTAATATCGTCGTTATTTTGTCATAAACATCGTCGCTAATGTCGTCGTTATTATCGTCATTATCATCGTTGTTATCGTCCTTATCATCCTCATAATTATCGTCGTTAATATCGTCGTTATTTTGTCATAATCATTGTCGTTAATGTCGTCGTTATTATCGTCATTATATTCGTTGTTATCGTCCTTATTATCCTCATAATTATCGTCGTTAATATCGTCGTTATTTTGTCATAAACATCGTCGCTAATGTCGTCGTTATTATCGTCATTATCATCGTTGTTATCGTCCTTATCATCCTCATAATTATCGTCGTTAATATCGTCGTTATTTTGTCATAATCATCGTCGTTAATGTCGTCGTTATTATCGTCATTATCTACGTTGTTATCGTCATAAATATCATCGATAATATCGTCGTTATTATTGTCATTATCTTCTTTTTATCGTCGTTATTAACGTCGTTATTATCGTCGTTATTATCGTCGTTAATATCGTCATTATCATCGTTGTTATCGTCCTTATTATCCTCATAATTATCGTCGTTAATATCGTCGTTATTTTGTCACAATCATCGTCGTTAATGTCGTCGTTATTATCGTCATTATCATCGTTGTTATCGTCCTTATCATCCTCATAATTATCGTCGTTAATATCGTCGTTATTTTGTCATAATCATCGTCGTTAATGTCGTCGTTATTATCGTCATTATCTACGTTGTTATCGTCATAAATATTATCGTTAATATCGTCGTTATTATTGTCATTATCTTCTTTTTATTGTCTTTATTATCGTCGTTAATATCGTCGTTATTATCGTCGTTAATATCGTCGTTAAAATCGTCATTATCATCGTTGTTATCGTCCTTATTATCCTCATAATTATCGTCGTTAATATCGTCGTTATTTTGTCATAATCATCGTCGTTAATGTCGTCGTTATTATCGTCATTATCTACGTTGTTATCGTCATAAATATCATCGATAATATCGTCGTTATTATTGTCATTATCTTCTTTTTATCGTCGTTATTAACGTCGTTATTATCGTCGTTAATATCGTCGTTAATATCGTCATTATCATCGTTGTTATCGTCCTTATTATCCTCATAATTATCGTCGTTAATATCGTCGTTATTTTGTCATAAACATCGTCGCTAATGTCGTCGTTATTATCGTCATTATCATCGTTGTTATCGTCCTTATCATCCTCATAATTATCGTCGTTAATATCGTCGTTATTTTGTCATAATCATCGTCGTTAATGTCGTCGTTATTATCGTCATTATCTACGTTGTTATCGTCATAAATATTATCGTTAATATCGTCGTTATTATTGTCATTATCTTCTTTTTATTGTCTTTATTATCGTCGTTAATATCGTCGTTAATATCGTCGTTAATATCGTCATTATCATCGTTGTTATCGTCCTTATTATCCTCATAATTATCGTCGTTAATATCGTCGTTATTTTGTCATAATCATCGTCGTTAATGTCGTCGTTATTATCGTCATTATCTACGTTGTTATCGTCATAAATATCATCGATAATATCGTCGTTATTATTGTCATTATCTTCTTTTTATCGTCGTTATTAACGTCGTTATTATCGTCGTTAATATCGTCGTTAATATCGTCATTATCATCGTTGTTATCGTCCTTATTATCCTCATAGTTATCGTCGTTAATATCGTCGTTATTTTGTCATAAACATCGTCGCTAATGTCGTCGTTATTATCGTCATTATCATCGTTGTTATCGTCCTTATCATCCTCATAATTATCGTCGTTAATATCGTCGTTATTTTGTCATAATCATTGTCGTTAATGTCGTCGTTATTATCGTCATTATCTTCGTTGTTATCGTCCTTATTATCCTCATAATTATCGTCGTTAATATCGTCGTTATTTTGTCATAAACATCGTCGCTAATGTCGTCGTTATTATCGTCATTATCATCGTTGTTATCGTCCTTATCATCCTCATAATTATCGTCGTTAATATCGTCGTTATTTTGTCATAATCATCGTCGTTAATGTCGTCGTTATTATCGTCATTATCTACGTTGTTATCGTCATAAATATTATCGTTAATATCGTCGTTATTATTGTCATTATCTTCTTTTTATTGTCTTTATTATCGTCGTTAATATCGTCGTTAATATCGTCGTTAATATCGTCATTATCATCGTTGTTATCGTCCTTATTATCCTCATAATAATCGTCGTTAATATCGTCGTTATTTTGTCATAATCATCGTCGTTAATGTCGTCGTTATTATCGTCATTATCTACGTTGTTATCGTCATAAATATCATCGATAATATCGTCGTTATAATTGTCATTATCTTCTTTTTATCGTCGTTATTAACGCCGTTATTATCGTCGTTATTATCGTCGTTAATATCGTCATTATCATCGTTGTTATCGTCCTTATTATCCTCATAATTATCGTCGTTAATATCGTCGTTATTTTGTCACAATCATCGTCGTTAATGTCGTCGTTATTATCGTCATTATCATCGTTGTTATCGTCCTTATCATCCTCATAATTATCGTCGTTAATATCGTTGTTATTTTGTCATAATCATCGTCGTTAATGTCGTCGTTATTATCGTCATTATCTACATTGTTATCGTCATAAATATTATCGTTAATATCGTCGTTATTATTGTCATTATCTTCTTTTTATTGTCTTTATTATCGTCGTTAATATCGTCGTTATTATCGTCGTTAATATCGTCGTTAATATCGTCATTATCATCGTTGTTATCGTCCTTATTATCCTCATAATTATCGTCGTTAATATCGTCGTTATTTTGTCATAATCATCGTCGTTAATGTAGTCGTTATTATCGTCATTATCTACGTTGTTATCGTCATAAATATTATCTTTAATATCGTCGTTATTATTGTCATTATCTTCTTTTTATTGTCTTTATTATCGTCGTTAATATCGTCGTTATTATCGTCGTTAATATCGTCGTTAATATCGTCATTATCATCGTTGTTATCGTCCTTATTATCCTCATAATTATCGTCGTTAATATCGTCGTTATTTTGTCATAATCATCGTCGTTAATGTCGTCGTTATTATCGTCATTATCTACGTTGTTATCGTCATAAATATCATCGATAATATCGTCGTTATTATTGTCATTATCTTCTTTTTATCGTCGTTATTAACGTCGTTATTATCGTCGTTAATATCGTCGTTATTATCGTCGTTAATATCGTCATTATCATCCTTGTTATCGTCCTTATCATCCTCATAATTATCGTCGTTAATATCGTCGTTATTTTGTCATAATCATCGTCGTTAATGTCGTCGTTATTATCGTCATTATCTACGTTGTTATCGTCATAAATATCATCGATAATATCGTCGTTATTATTGTCATTATCTTCTTTTTATCGTCGTTATTAACGTCGTTATTATCGTCGTTAATATCGTCGTTATTATCGTCGTTAATATCGTTATTATCATCGTTGTTATCGTCCTTATTATCCTCATAATTATCGTCGTTAATATCGTCGTTATTTTGTCACAATCATCGTCGTTAATGTCGTTGTTAATATCGTCATTATCATCCTTGTTATCGTCCTTATCATCCTCATAATTATCGTCGTTATTATCGTCGTTATTTTGTCATAAACATCGTCGCTAATGTCGTCGTTATTATCGTCATTATCATCGTTGTTATCGTCCTTATCATCCTCATAATTATCGTCGTTAATATCGTCGTTATTTTGTCATAATCATTGTCGTTAATGTCGTCGTTATTATCGTCATTATCTTCGTTGTTATCGTCCTTATTATCCTCATAATTATCGTCGTTAATATCGTCGTTATTTTGTCATAAACATCGTCGCTAATGTCGTCGTTATTATCGTCATTATCATCGTTGTTATCGTCCTTATCATCCTCATAATTATCGTCGTTAATATCGTCGTTATTTTGTCATAATCATCGTCGTTAATGTCGTCGTTATTATCGTCATTATCATCGTTGTTATCGTCCTTATTATCCTCATAATTATCGTCGTTAATATCGTCGTTATTTTGTCACAATCATCGTCGTTAATGTCGTCGTTATTATCGTCATTATCATCGTTGTTATCGTCGTTATTATCGTCGTTAATATCGTCATTATCATCGTTGTTATCGTCCTTATCATCCTCATAATTATCGTCGTTAATATCGTCGTTATTTTGTCATAATCATCGTCGTTAATGTCGTCGTTATTATCGTCATTATCATCGTTGTTATCGTCATAAATATCATCGATAATATCGTCGTTATTATTGTCATTATCTTCTTTTTATCGTCGTTATTAACGTCGTTATTATCGTCGTTAATATCGTCGTTAATATCGTCATTATCATCGTTGTTATCGTCCTTATTATCCTCATAGTTATCGTCGTTAATATCGTCGTTATTTTGTCATAAACATCGTCGCTAATGTCGTCGTTATTATCGTCATTATCATCGTTGTTATCGTCCTTATCATCCTCATAATTATCGTCGTTAATATCGTCGTTATTTTGTCATAATCATTGTCGTTAATGTCGTCGTTATTATCGTCATTATCTTCGTTGTTATCGTCCTTATTATCCTCATAATTATCGTCGTTAATATCGTCGTTATTTTGTCATAAACATCGTCGCTAATGTCGTCGTTATTATCGTCATTATCATCGTTGTTATCGTCCTTATCATCCTCATAATTATCGTCGTTAATATCGTCGTTATTTTGTCATAATCATCGTCGTTAATGTCGTCGTTATTATCGTCATTATCTACGTTGTTATCGTCATAAATATCATCGATAATATCGTCGTTATTATTGTCATTATCTTCTTTTTATCGTCGTTATTAACGTCGTTATTATCGTCGTTATTATCGTCGTTAATATCGTCATTATCATCGTTGTTATCGTCCTTATTATCCTCATAATTATCGTCGTTAATATCGTCGTTATTTTGTCACAATCATCGTCGTTAATGTCGTCGTTATTATCGTCATTATCATCGTTGTTATCGTCCTTATCATCCTCATAATTATCGTCGTTAATATCGTCGTTATTTTGTCATAATCATCGTCGTTAATGTCGTCGTTATTATCGTCATTATCTACGTTGTTATCGTCATAAATATTATCGTTAATATCGTCGTTATTATTGTCATTATCTTCTTTTTATTGTCTTTATTATCGTCGTTAATATCGTCGTTATTATCGTCGTTAATATCGTCGTTAAAATCGTCATTATCATCGTTGTTATCGTCCTTATTATCCTCATAATTATCGTCGTTAATATCGTCGTTATTTTGTCATAATCATCGTCGTTAATGTCGTCGTTATTATCGTCATTATCTACGTTGTTATCGTCATAAATATCATCGATAATATCGTCGTTATTATTGTCATTATCTTCTTTTTATCGTCGTTATTAACGTCGTTATTATCGTCGTTAATATCGTCGTTAATATCGTCATTATCATCGTTGTTATCGTCCTTATTATCCTCATAATTATCGTCGTTAATATCGTCGTTATTTTGTCATAAACATCGTCGCTAATGTCGTCGTTATTATCGTCATTATCATCGTTGTTATCGTCCTTATCATCCTCATAATTATCGTCGTTAATATCGTCGTTATTTTGTCATAATCATCGTCGTTAATGTCGTCGTTATTATCGTCATTATCTACGTTGTTATCGTCATAAATATTATCGTTAATATCGTCGTTATTATTGTCATTATCTTCTTTTTATTGTCTTTATTATCGTCGTTAATATCGTCGTTAATATCGTCGTTAATATCGTCATTATCATCGTTGTTATCGTCCTTATTATCCTCATAATTATCGTCGTTAATATCGTCGTTATTTTGTCATAATCATCGTCGTTAATGTCGTCGTTATTATCGTCATTATCTACGTTGTTATCGTCATAAATATCATCGATAATATCGTCGTTATTATTGTCATTATCTTCTTTTTATCGTCGTTATTAACGTCGTTATTATCGTCGTTAATATCGTCGTTAATATCGTCATTATCATCGTTGTTATCGTCCTTATTATCCTCATAGTTATCGTCGTTAATATCGTCGTTATTTTGTCATAAACATCGTCGCTAATGTCGTCGTTATTATCGTCATTATCATCGTTGTTATCGTCCTTATCATCCTCATAATTATCGTCGTTAATATCGTCGTTATTTTGTCATAATCATTGTCGTTAATGTCGTCGTTATTATCGTCATTATCTTCGTTGTTATCGTCCTTATTATCCTCATAATTATCGTCGTTAATATCGTCGTTATTTTGTCATAAACATCGTCGCTAATGTCGTCGTTATTATCGTCATTATCATCGTTGTTATCGTCCTTATCATCCTCATAATTATCGTCGTTAATATCGTCGTCATTTTGTCATAATCATCGTCGTTAATGTCGTCGTTATTATCGTCATTATCTACGTTGTTATCGTCATAAATATTATCGTTAATATCGTCGTTATTATTGTCATTATCTTCTTTTTATTGTCTTTATTAACGTCGTTATTATCGTCGTTATTATCGTCGTTAATATCGTCATTATCATCGTTGTTATCGTCCTTATTATCCTCATAATTATCGTCGTTAATATCGTCGTTATTTTGTCACAATCATCGTCGTTAATGTCGTCGTTATTATCGTCATTATCATCGTTGTTATCGTCCTTATCATCCTCATAATTATCGTCGTTAATATCGTCGTTATTTTGTCATAATCATCGTCGTTAATGTCGTCGTTATTATCGTCATTATCTACATTGTTATCGTCATAAATATTATCGTTAATATCGTCGTTATTATTGTCATTATCTTCTTTTTATTGTCTTTATTATCGTCGTTAATATCGTCGTTATTATCGTCGTTAATATCGTCGTTAATATCGTCATTATCATCGTTGTTATCGTCCTTATTATCCTCATAATTATCGTCGTTAATATCGTCGTTATTTTGTCATAATCATCGTCGTTAATGTAGTCGTTATTATCGTCATTATCTACGTTGTTATCGTCATAAATATTATCTTTAATATCGTCGTTATTATTGTCATTATCTTCTTTTTATTGTCTTTATTATCGTCGTTAATATCGTCGTTATTATCGTCGTTAATATCGTCGTTAATATCGTCATTATCATCGTTGTTATCGTCCTTATTATCCTCATAATTATCGTCGTTAATATCGTCGTTATTTTGTCAGAATCATCGTCGTTAATGTCGTCGTTATTATCGTCATTATCTACGTTGTTATCGTCATAAATATCATCGATAATATCGTCGTTATTATTGTCATTATCTTCTTTTTATCGTCGTTATTAACGTCGTTATTATCGTCGTTAATATCGTCGTTATTATCGTCGTTAATATCGTCATTATCATCCTTGTTATCGTCCTTATCATCCTCATAATTATCGTCGTTAATATCGTCGTTATTTTGTCATAATCATCGTCGTTAATGTCGTCGTTATTATCGTCATTATCTACGTTGTTATCGTCATAAATATCATCGATAATATCGTCGTTATTATTGTCATTATCTTCTTTTTTTCGTCGTTATTAACGTCGTTATTATCGTCGTTAATATCGTCGTTATTATCGTCGTTAATATCGTTATTATCATCGTTGTTATCGTCCTTATTATCCTCATAATTATCGTCGTTAATATCGTCGTTATTTTGTCACAATCATCGTCGTTAATGTCGTCGTTAATATCGTCATTATCATCCTTGTTATCGTCCTTATCATCCTCATAATTATCGTCGTTATTATCGTCGTTATTTTGTCATAAACATCGTCGCTAATGTCGTCGTTATTATCGTCATTATCATCGTTGTTATCGTCCTTATCATCCTCATAATTATCGTCGTTAATATCGTCGTTATTTTGTCATAATCATTGTCGTTAATGTCGTCGTTATTATCGTCATTATCTTCGTTGTTATCGTCCTTATTATCCTCATAATTATCGTCGTTAATATCGTCGTTATTTTGTCATAAACATCGTCGCTAATGTCGTCGTTATTATCGTCATTATCATCGTTGTTATCGTCCTTATCATCCTCATAATTATCGTCGTTAATATCGTCGTTATTTTGTCATAATCATCGTCGTTAATGTCGTCGTTATTATCGTCATTTTCATCGTTGTTATCGTCCTTATTATCCTCATAATTATCGTCGTTAATATCGTCGTTATTTTGTCACAATCATCGTCGTTAATGTCGTCGTTATTATCGTCATTATCATCGTTGTTATCGTCGTTATTATCGTCGTTAATATCGTCATTATCATCGTTGTTATCGTCCTTATCATCCTCATAATTATCGTCGTTAATATCGTCGTTATTTTGTCATAATCATCGTCGTTAATGTCGTCGTTATTATCGTCATTATCATCGTTGTTATCGTCATAAATATCATCGATAATATCGTCGTTATTATTGTCATTATCTTCTTTTTATCGTCGTTATTAACGTCGTTATTATCGTCGTTAATATCGTCGTTAATATCGTCATTATCATCGTTGTTATCGTCCTTATTATCCTCATAGTTATCGTCGTTAATATCGTCGTTATTTTGTCATAAACATCGTCGCTAATGTCGTCGTTATTATCGTCATTATCTTCGTTGTTATCGTCCTTATTATCCTCATAATTATCGTCGTTAATATCGTCGTTATTTTGTCATAAACATCGTCGCTAATGTCGTCGTTATTATCGTCATTATCATCGTTGTTATCGTCCTTATCATCCTCATAATTATCGTCGTTAATATCGTCGTTATTTTGTCATAATCATCGTCGTTAATGTCGTCGTTATTATCGTCATTATCTACGTTGTTATCGTCATAAATATCATCGATAATATCGTCGTTATTATTGTCATTATCTTCTTTTTATCGTCGTTATTAACGTCGTTATTATCGTCGTTATTATCGTCGTTAATATCGTCATTATCATCGTTGTTATCGTCCTTATTATCCTCATAATTATCGTCGTTAATATCGTCGTTATTTTGTCACAATCATCGTCGTTAATGTCGTCGTTATTATCGTCATTATCATCGTTGTTATCGTCCTTATCATCCTCATAATTATCGTCGTTAATATCGTCGTTATTTTGTCATAATCATCGTCGTTAATGTCGTCGTTATTATCGTCATTATCTACGTTGTTATCGTCATAAATATTATCGTTAATATCGTCGTTATTATTGTCATTATCTTCTTTTTATTGTCTTTATTATCGTCGTTAATATCGTCGTTATTATCGTCGTTAATATCGTCGTTAAAATCGTCATTATCATCGTTGTTATCGTCCTTATTATCCTCATAATTATCGTCGTTAATATCGTCGTTATTTTGTCATAATCATCGTCGTTAATGTCGTCGTTATTATCGTCATTATCTACGTTGTTATCGTCATAAATATCATCGATAATATCGTCGTTATTATTGTCATTATCTTCTTTTTATCGTCGTTATTAACGTCGTTATTATCGTCGTTAATATCGTCGTTAATATCGTCATTATCATCGTTGTTATCGTCCTTATTATCCTCATAATTATCGTCGTTAATATCGTCGTTATTTTGTCATAAACATCGTCGCTAATGTCGTCGTTATTATCGTCATTATCATCGTTGTTATCGTCCTTATCATCCTCATAATTATCGTCGTTAATATCGTCGTTATTTTGTCATAATCATCGTCGTTAATGTCGTCGTTATTATCGTCATTATCTACGTTGTTATCGTCATAAATATTATCGTTAATATCGTCGTTATTATTGTCATTATCTTCTTTTTATTGTCTTTATTATCGTCGTTAATATCGTCGTTAATATCGTCGTTAATATCGTCATTATCATCGTTGTTATCGTCCTTATTATCCTCATAATTATCGTCGTTAATATCGTCGTTATTTTGTCATAATCATCGTCGTTAATGTCGTCGTTATTATCGTCATTATCTACGTTGTTATCGTCATAAATATCATCGATAATATCGTCGTTATTATTGTCATTATCTTCTTTTTATCGTCGTTATTAACGTCGTTATTATCGTCGTTAATATCGTCGTTAATATCGTCATTATCATCGTTGTTATCGTCCTTATTATCCTCATAGTTATCGTCGTTAATATCGTCGTTATTTTGTCATAAACATCGTCGCTAATGTCGTCGTTATTATCGTCATTATCATCGTTGTTATCGTCCTTATCATCCTCATAATTATCGTCGTTAATATCGTCGTTATTTTGTCATAATCATCGTCGTTAATGTCGTCGTTATTATCGTCATTATCATCGTTGTTATCGTCCTTATTATCCTCATAATTATCGTCGTTAATATCGTCGTTATTTTGTCACAATCATCGTCGTTAATGTCGTCGTTATTATCGTCATTATCATCGTTGTTATCGTCCTTATCATCCTCATAATTATCGTCGTTAATATCGTCGTTATTTTGTCATAATCATCGTCGTTAATGTCGTCGTTATTATCGTCATTATCTACGTTGTTATCGTCATAAATATTATCGTTAATATCGTCGTTATTATTGTCATTATCTTCTTTTTATTGTCTTTATTATCGTCGTTAATATCGTCGTTAATATCGTCATTATCATCGTTGTTATCGTCCTTATTATCCTCATAATTATCGTCGTTATTTTGTCATAATCATCGTCGTTAATGTCGTCGTTATTATCGTCATTATCTACGTTGTTATCGTCATTAATATCATCGATAATATCGTCGTTATTATTGTCATTATCTTCTTTTTATCGTCGTTATTAACGTCGTTATTATCGTCGTTATTATCGTCGTTAATATCGTCATTATCATCGTTGTTATCGTCCTTATTATCCTTATAATTATCGTCGTTAATATCGTCGTTATTTTGTCACAATCATCG
Source organism: Dolichovespula media (assembly GCA_911387685.1). NCBI lineage: Eukaryota > Metazoa > Arthropoda > Insecta > Hymenoptera > Vespidae > Dolichovespula > Dolichovespula media. The sequence continues at coordinate 303,396 of CAJVQJ010000026.1, read as the reverse complement.
TCGTTAATGTCGTCGTTATTATCGTCATTATCATCGTTGTTATCGTCCTTATCATCCTCATAATTATCGTCGTTAATATCGTCGTTATTTTGTCATAATCATCGTCGTTAATGTCGTCGTTATTATCGTCATTATCTACATTGTTATCGTCATAAATATTATCGTTAATATCGTCGTTATTATTGTCATTATCTTCTTTTTATTGTCTTTATTATCGTCGTTAATATCGTCGTTATTATCGTCGTTAATATCGTCGTTAATATCGTCATTATCATCGTTGTTATCGTCCTTATTATCCTCATAATTATCGTCGTTAATATCGTCGTTATTTTGTCATAATCATCGTCGTTAATGTCGTCGTTATTATCGTCATTATCTACGTTGTTATCGTCATAAATATCATCGATAATATCGTCGTTATTATTGTCATTATCTTCTTTTTATCGTCGTTATTAACGTCGTTATTATCGTCGTTAATATCGTCGTTAATATCGTTGTTATCGTCCTTATTATCCTCATAATTATCGTCGTTAATATCGTCGTTATTTTGTCATAATCATCGTCGTTAATGTCGTCGTTATTATCGTCATTATCTACGTTGTTATCGTCATAAATATCATCGATAATATCGTCGTTATTATTGTCATTATCTTCTTTTTATCGTCGTTATTAACGTCGTTATTATCGTCGTTAATATCGTCGTTATTATCGTCGTTAATATCGTTATTATCATCGTTGTTATCGTCCTTATTATCCTCATAATTATCGTCGTTAATATCGTCGTTATTTTGTCACAATCATCGTCGTTAATGTCGTCGTTATTATCGTCATTATCATCGTTGTTATCGTCCTTATCATCCTCATAATTATCGTCGTTAATATCGTCGTTATTTTGTCACAATCATCGTCGTTAATGTCGTCGTTAATATCGTCATTATCATCGTTGTTATCGTCCTTATTATCCTCAAAATTATCGTCGTTAATATCGTCGTTATTTTGTCATAATCATCGTCGTTAATGTCGTCGTTATTATCGTCATTATCTACGTTGTTATCGTCATAAATATCATCGATAATATCGTCGTTATTATTGTCATTATCTTCTTTTTATCGTCGTTATTAACGTCGTTATTATCGTCGTTAATATCGTCGTTAATATCGTCATTATCATCGTTGTTATCGTCCTTATTATCCTCATAGTTATCGTCGTTAATATCGTCGTTATTTTGTCATAAACATCGTCGCTAATGTCGTCGTTATTATCGTCATTATCATCGTTGTTATCGTCCTTATCATCCTCATAATTATCGTCGTTAATATCGTCGTTATTTTGTCATAATCATCGTCGTTAATGTCGTCGTTATTATCGTCATTATCATCGTTGTTATCGTCCTTATTATCCTCATAATTATCGTCGTTAATATCGTCGTTATTTTGTCACAATCATCGTCGTTAATGTCGTCGTTATTATCGTCATTATCATCGTTGTTATCGTCCTTATCATCCTCATAATTATCGTCGTTAATATCGTCGTTATTTTGTCATAATCATCGTCGTTAATGTCGTCGTTATTATCGTCATTATCTACGTTGTTATCGTCATAAATATTATCGTTAATATCGTCGTTATTATTGTCATTATCTTCTTTTTATTGTCTTTATTATCGTCGTTAATATCGTCGTTAATATCGTCGTTAATATCGTCATTATCATCGTTGTTATCGTCCTTATTATCCACATAATTATCGTCGTTATTTTGTCATAATCATCGTCGTTAATGTCGTCGTTATTATCGTCATTATCTACGTTGTTATCGTCATTAATATCATCGATAATATCGTCGTTATTATTGTCATTATCTTCTTTTTATCGTCGTTATTAACGTCGTTATTATCGTCGTTATTATCGTCGTTAATATCGTCATTACCATCGTTGTAATCGTCCTTATTATCCTCATAATTATCGTCGTTAATATCGTCGTTATTTTGTCACAATCATCGTCGTTAATGTCGTCGTTATTATCGTCATTATCATCGTTGTTATCGTCCTTATCATCCTCATAATTATCGTCGTTAATATCGTCGTTATTTTGTGATAATCATCGTCGTTAATGTCGTCGTTATTATCGTCATTATCTACATTGTTATCGTCATAAATATTATCGTTAATATCGTCGTTATTATTGTCATTATCTTCTTTTTATTGTCTTTATTATCGTCGTTAATATCGTCGTTATTATCGTCGTTAATATCGTCGTTAATATCGTCATTATCATCGTTGTTATCGTCCTTATTATCCTCATAATTATCGTCGTTAATATCGTCGTTATTTTGTCATAATCATCGTCGTTAATGTCGTCGTTATTATCGTCATTATCTACGTTGTTATCGTCATAAATATCATCGATAATATCGTCGTTATTATTGTCATTATCTTCTTTTTATCGTCGTTATTAACGTCGTTATTATCGTCGTTAATATCGTTGTTAATATCGTCATTATCATCGTTGTTATCGTCCTTATTATCCTCATAATTATCGTCGTTATTTTGTCATAATCATCGTCGTTAATGTCGTCGTTATTATCGTCATTATCTACGTTGTTATCGTCATAAATATCATCGATAATATCGTCGTTATTATTGTCATTATCTTCTTTTTATCGTCGTTATTAACGTCGTTATTATCGTCGTTAATATCGTTATTATCATCGTTGTTATCGTCCTTATTATCCTCATAATTATCGTCGTTAATATCGTCGTTATTTTGTCACAATCATCGTCGTTAATGTCGTCGTTATTATCGTCATTATCATCGTTGTTATCGTCCTTATCATCCTCATAATTATCGTCGTTAATATCGTCGTTATTTTGTCATAATCATCGTCGTTAATGTCGTCGTTATTATCGTCATTATCTACGTTGTTATCGTCATAAATATTATCGTTAATATCGTCGTTATTATTGTCATTATCTTCTTTTTATTGTCTTTATTATCGTCGTTAATATCGTCGTTAATATCGTCGTTAATATCGTCATTATCATCGTTGTTATCGTCCTTATTATCCTCATAATTATCGTCGTTAATATCGTCGTTATTTTGTCATAATCATCGTCGTTAATGTCGTCGTTATTATCGTCATTATCTACGTTGTTATCGTCATAAATATCATCGATAATATCGTCGTTATTATTGTCATTATCTTCTTTTTATCGTCGTTATTAACGTCGTTATTATCGTCGTTAATATCGTCGTTAATATCGTCATTATCATCGTTGTTATCGTCCTTATTATCCTCATAGTTATCGTCGTTAATATCGTCGTTATTTTGTCATAAACATCGTCGCTAATGTCGTCGTTATTATCGTCATTATCATCGTTGTTATCGTCCTTATCATCCTCATAATTATCGTCGTTAATATCGTCGTTATTTTGTCATAATCATCGTCGTTAATGTCGTCGTTATTATCGTCATTATCATCGTTGTTATCGTCCTTATTATCCTCATAATTATCGTCGTTAATATCGTCGTTATTTTGTCACAATCATCGTCGTTAATGTCGTCGTTATTATCGTCATTATCATCGTTGTTATCGTCCTTATCATCCTCATAATTATCGTCGTTAATATCGTCGTTATTTTGTCATAATCATCGTCGTTAATGTCGTCGTTATTATCGTCATTATCTACGTTGTTATCGTCATAAATATTATCGTTAATATCGTCGTTATTATTGTCATTATCTTCTTTTTATTGTCTTTATTATCGTCGTTAATATCGTCGTTAATATCGTCGTTAATATCGTCATTATCATCGTTGTTATCGTCCTTATTATCCTCATAATTATCGTCGTTAATATCGTCGTTATTTTGTCATAATCATCGTCGTTAATGTCGTCGTTATTATCGTCATTATCTACGTTGTTATCGTCATAAATATCATCGATAATATCGTCGTTATTATTGTCATTATCTTCTTTTTATCGTCGTTATTAACGTCGTTATTATCGTCGTTAATATCGTCGTTAATATCGTCATTATCATCGTTGTTATCGTCCTTATTATCCTCATAGTTTTCGTCGTTAATATCGTCGTTATTTTGTCATAAACATCGTCGCTAATGTCGTCGTTATTATCGTCATTATCATCGTTGTTATCGTCCTTATCATCCTCATAATTATCGTCGTTAATATCGTCGTTATTTTGTCATAATCATCGTCGTTAATGTCGTCGTTATTATCGTCATTATCATCGTTGTTATCGTCCTTATTATCCTCATAATTATCGTCGTTAATATCGTCGTTATTTTGTCACAATCATCGTCGTTAATGTCGTCGTTATTATCGTCATTATCATCGTTGTTATCGTCCTTATCATCCTCATAATTATCGTCGTTAATATCGTCGTTATTTTGTCATAATCATCGTCGTTAATGTCGTCGTTATTATCGTCATTATCTACGTTGTTATCGTCATAAATATCATCGATAATATCGTCGTTATTATTGTCATTATCTTCTTTTTATCGTCGTTATTAACGTCGTTATTATCGTCGTTAATATCGTCGTTAATATCGTCATTATCATCGTTGTTATCGTCCTTATTATCCTCATAGTTATCGTCGTTAATATCGTCGTTATTTTGTCATAAACATCGTCGCTAATGTCGTCGTTATTATCGTCATTATCATCGTTGTTATCGTCCTTATCATCCTCATAATTATCGTCGTTAATATCGTCGTTATTTTGTCATAATCATCGTCGTTAATGTCGTCGTTATTATCGTCATTATCATCGTTGTTATCGTCCTTATTATCCTCATAATTATCGTCGTTAATATCGTCGTTATTTTGTCACAATCATCGTCGTTAATGTCGTCGTTATTATCGTCATTATCATCGTTGTTATCGTCCTTATCATCCTCATAATTATCGTCGTTAATATCGTCGTTATTTTGTCATAATCATCGTCGTTAATGTCGTCGTTATTATCGTCATTATCTACGTTGTTATCGTCATAAATATTATCGTTAATATCGTCGTTATTATTGTCATTATCTTCTTTTTATTGTCTTTATTATCGTCGTTAATATCGTCGTTAATATCGTCGTTAATATCGTCATTATCATCGTTGTTATCGTCCTTATTATCCTCATAATTATCGTCGTTAATATCGTCGTTATTTTGTCATAATCATCGTCGTTAATGTCGTCGTTATTATCGTCATTATCTACGTTGTTATCGTCATAAATATCATCGATAATATCGTCGTTATTATTGTCATTATCTTCTTTTTATCGTCGTTATTAACGTCGTTATTATCGTCGTTAATATCGTCGTTAATATCGTCATTATCATCGTTGTTATCGTCCTTATTATCCTCATAGTTTTCGTCGTTAATATCGTCGTTATTTTGTCATAAACATCGTCGCTAATGTCGTCGTTATTATCGTCATTATCATCGTTGTTATCGTCCTTATCATCCTCATAATTATCGTCGTTAATATCGTCGTTATTTTGTCATAATCATCGTCGTTAATGTCGTCGTTATTATCGTCATTATCATCGTTGTTATCGTCCTTATTATCCTCATAATTATCGTCGTTAATATCGTCGTTATTTTGTCACAATCATCGTCGTTAATGTCGTCGTTATTATCGTCATTATCATCGTTGTTATCGTCCTTATCATCCTCATAATTATCGTCGTTAATATCGTCGTTATTTTGTCATAATCATCGTCGTTAATGTCGTCGTTATTATCGTCATTATCTACGTTGTTATCGTCATAAATATTATCGTTAATATCGTCGTTATTATTGTCATTATCTTCTTTTTATTGTCTTTATTATCGTCGTTAATATCGTCGTTAATATCGTCGTTAATATCGTCGTTAATATCGTCATTATCATCGTTGTTATCGTCCTTATTATCCTCATAATTATCGTCGTTATTTTGTCATAATCATCGTCGTTAATGTCGTCGTTATTATCGTCATTATCTACGTTGTTATCGTCATTAATATCATCGATAATATCGTCGTTATTATTGTCATTATCTTCTTTTTATCGTCGTTATTAACGTCGTTATTATCGTCGTTATTATCGTCGTTAATATCGTCATTATCATCGTTGTTATCGTCCTTATTATCCTCATAATTATCGTCGTTAATATCGTCGTTATTTTGTCATAATCATCGTCGTTAATGTCGTCGTTATTATCGTCATTATCATCGTTGTTATCGTCCTTATTATCCTCATAATTATCGTCGTTAATATCGTCGTTATTTTGTCACAATCATCGTCGTTAATGTCGTCGTTATTATCGTCATTATCATCGTTGTTATCGTCCTTATCATCCTCATAATTATCGTCGTTAATATCGTCGTTATTTTGTCATAATCATCGTCGTTAATGTCGTCGTTATTATCGTCATTATCTACGTTGTTATCGTCATAAATATTATCGTTAATATCGTCGTTATTATTGTCATTATCTTCTTTTTATTGTCTTTATTATCGTCGTTAATATCGTCGTTAATATCGTCGTTAATATCGTCATTATCATCGTTGTTATCGTCCTTATTATCCTCATAATTATCGTCGTTATTTTGTCATAATCATCGTCGTTAATGTCGTCGTTATTATCGTCATTATCTACGTTGTTATCGTCATTAATATCATCGATAATATCGTCGTTATTATTGTCATTATCTTCTTTTTATCGTCGTTATTAACGTCGTTATTATCGTCGTTATTATCGTCGTTAATATCGTCATTATCATCGTTGTTATCGTCCTTATTATCCTTATAATTATCGTCGTTAATATCGTCGTTATTTTGTCACAATCATCGTCGTTAATGTCGTCGTTATTATCGTCATTATCATCGTTGTTATCGTCCTTATCATCCTCATAATTATCGTCGTTAATATCGTCGTTATTTTGTCATAATCATCGTCGTTAATGTCGTCGTTATTATCGTCATTATCTACATTGTTATCGTCATAAATATTATCGTTAATATCGTCGTTATTATTGTCATTATCTTCTTTTTATTGTCTTTATTATCGTCGTTAATATCGTCGTTAATATCGTCGTTAATATCGTCGTTAATATCGTCATTATCATCGTTGTTATCGTCCTTATTATCCTCATAATTATCGTCGTTAATATCGTCGTTATTTTGTCATAATCATCGTCTTTAATGTCGTCGTTATTATCGTCATTATCTACGTTGTTATCGTCATAAATATCATCGATAATATCGTCGTTATTATTGTCATTATCTTCTTTTTATCGTCGTTATTAACGTCGTTATTATCGTCGTTAATATCGTCGTTAATATCGTTGTTATCGTCCTTATTATCCTCATAATTATCGTCGTTAATATCGTCGTTATTTTGTCATAATCATCGTCGTTAATGTCGTCGTTATTATCGTCATTATCTACGTTGTTATCGTCATAAATATCATCGATAATATCGTCGTTATTATTGTCATTATCTTCTTTTTATCGTCGTTATTAACGTCGTTATTATCGTCGTTAATATCGTCGTTATTATCGTCGTTAATATCGTTATTATCATCGTTGTTATCGTCCTTATTATCCTCATAATTATCGTCGTTAATATCGTCGTTATTTTGTCACAATCATCGTCGTTAATGTCGTCGTTATTATCGTCATTATCATCGTTGTTATCGTCCTTATCATCCTCATAATTATCGTCGTTAATATCGTCGTTATTTTGTCATAATCATCGTCGTTAATGTCGTCGTTATTATCGTCATTATCTACGTTGTTATCGTCATAAATATTATCGTTAATATCGTCGTTATTATTGTCATTATCTTCTTTTTATTGTCTTTATTATCGTCGTTAATATCGTCGTTAATATCGTCGTTAATATCGTCATTATCATCGTTGTTATCGTCCTTATTATCCTCATAATTATCGTCGTTAATATCGTCGTTATTTTGTCATAATCATCGTCGTTAATGTCGTCGTTATTATCGTCATTATCTACGTTGTTATCGTCATAAATATCATCGATAATATCGTCGTTATTATTGTCATTATCTTCTTTTTATCGTCGTTATTAACGTCGTTATTATCGTCGTTAATATCGTCGTTAATATCGTCATTATCATCGTTGTTATCGTCCTTATTATCCTCATAGTTATCGTCGTTAATATCGTCGTTATTTTGTCATAAACATCGTCGCTAATGTCGTCGTTATTATCGTCATTATCATCGTTGTTATCGTCCTTATCATCCTCATAATTATCGTCGTTAATATCGTCGTTATTTTGTCATAATCATCGTCGTTAATGTCGTCGTTATTATCGTCATTATCATCGTTGTTATCGTCCTTATTATCCTCATAATTATCGTCGTTAATATCGTCGTTATTTTGTCACAATCATCGTCGTTAATGTCGTCGTTATTATCGTCATTATCATCGTTGTTATCGTCCTTATCATCCTCATAATTATCGTCGTTAATATCGTCGTTATTTTGTCATAATCATCGTCGTTAATGTCGTCGTTATTATCGTCATTATCTACGTTGTTATCGTCATAAATATTATCGTTAATATCGTCGTTATTATTGTCATTATCTTCTTTTTATTGTCTTTATTATCGTCGTTAATATCGTCGTTAATATCGTCGTTAATATCGTCATTATCATCGTTGTTATCGTCCTTATTATCCTCATAATTATCGTCGTTATTTTGTCATAATCATCGTCGTTAATGTCGTCGTTATTATCGTCATTATCTACGTTGTTATCGTCATTAATATCATCGATAATATCGTCGTTATTATTGTCATTATCTTCTTTTTATCGTCGTTATTAACGTCGTTATTATCGTCGTTATTATCGTCGTTAATATCGTCATTATCATCGTTGTTATCGTCCTTATTATCCTCATAATTATCGTCGTTAATATCGTCGTTATTTTGTCACAATCATCGTCGTTAATGTCGTCGTTATTATCGTCATTATCATCGTTGTTATCGTCCTTATCATCCTCATAATTATCGTCGTTAATATCGTCGTTATTTTGTCATAATCATCGTCGTTAATGTCGTCGTTATTATCGTCATTATCTACATTGTTATCGTCATAAATATTATCGTTAATATCGTCGTTATTATTGTCATTATCTTCTTTTTATTGTCTTTATTATCGTCGTTAATATCGTCGTTATTATCGTCGTTAATATCGTCGTTAATATCGTCATTATCATCGTTGTTATCGTCCTTATTATCCTCATAATTATCGTCGTTAATATCGTCGTTATTTTGTCATAATCATCGTCGTTAATGTCGTCGTTATTATCGTCATTATCTACGTTGTTATCGTCATAAATATCATCGATAATATCGTCGTTATTATTGTCATTATCTTCTTTTTATCGTCGTTATTAACGTCGTTATTATCGTCGTTAATATCGTTGTTAATATCGTCATTATCATCGTTGTTATCGTCCTTATTATCCTCATAATTATCGTCGTTATTTTGTCATAATCATCGTCGTTAATGTCGTCGTTATTATCGTCATTATCTACGTTGTTATCGTCATAAATATCATCGATAATATCGTCGTTATTATTGTCATTATCTTCTTTTTATCGTCGTTATTAACGTCGTTATTATCGTCGTTAATATCGTTATTATCATCGTTGTTATCGTCCTTATTATCCTCATAATTATCGTCGTTAATATCGTCGTTATTTTGTCACAATCATCGTCGTTAATGTCGTCGTTATTATCGTCATTATCATCGTTGTTATCGTCCTTATCATCCTCATAATTATCGTCGTTAATATCGTCGTTATTTTGTCATAATCATCGTCGTTAATGTCGTCGTTATTATCGTCATTATCTACGTTGTTATCGTCATAAATATTATCGTTAATATCGTCGTTATTATTGTCATTATCTTCTTTTTATTGTCTTTATTATCGTCGTTAATATCGTCGTTAATATCGTCGTTAATATCGTCATTATCATCGTTGTTATCGTCCTTATTATCCTCATAATTATCGTCGTTATTTTGTCATAATCATCGTCGTTAATGTCGTCGTTATTATCGTCATTATCTACGTTGTTATCGTCATTAATATCATCGATAATATCGTCGTTATTATTGTCATTATCTTCTTTTTATCGTCGTTATTAACGTCGTTATTATCGTCGTTATTATCGTCGTTAATATCGTCATTATCATCGTTGTTATCGTCCTTATTATCCTTATAATTATCGTCGTTAATATCGTCGTTATTTTGTCACAATCATCGTCGTTAATGTCGTCGTTATTATCGTCATTATCATCGTTGTTATCGTCCTTATCATCCTCATAATTATCGTCGTTAATATCGTCGTTATTTTGTCATAATCATCGTCGTTAATGTCGTCGTTATTATCGTCATTATCTACATTGTTATCGTCATAAATATTATCGTTAATATCGTCGTTATTATTGTCATTATCTTCTTTTTATTGTCTTTATTATCGTCGTTAATATCGTCGTTATTATCGTCGTTAATATCGTCGTTAATATCGTCATTATCATCGTTGTTATCGTCCTTATTATCCTCATAATTATCGTCGTTAATATCGTCGTTATTTTGTCATAATCATCGTCGTTAATGTCGTCGTTATTATCGTCATTATCTACGTTGTTATCGTCATAAATATCATCGATAATATCGTCGTTATTATTGTCATTATCTTCTTTTTATCGTCGTTATTAACGTCGTTATTATCATCGTTAATATCGTCGTTAATATCGTTGTTATCGTCCTTATTATCCTCATAATTATCGTCGTTAATATCGTCGTTATTTTGTCATAATCATCGTCGTTAATGTCGTCGTTATTATCGTCATTATCTACGTTGTTATCGTCATAAATATCATCGATAATATCGTCGTTATTATTGTCATTATCTTCTTTTTATCGTCGTTATTAACGTCGTTATTATCGTCGTTAATATCGTCGTTATTATCGTCGTTAATATCGTTATTATCATCGTTGTTATCGTCCTTATTATCCTCATAATTATCGTCGTTAATATCGTCGTTATTTTGTCACAATCATCGTCGTTAATGTCGTCGTTATTATCGTCATTATCATCGTTGTTATCGTCCTTATCATCCTCATAATTATCGTCGTTAATATCGTCGTTATTTTGTCATAATCATCGTCGTTAATGTCGTCGTTATTATCGTCATTATCTACGTTGTTATCGTCATAAATATTATCGTTAATATCGTCGTTATTATTGTCATTATCTTCTTTTTATTGTCTTTATTATCGTCGTTAATATCGTCGTTAATATCGTCGTTAATATCGTCATTATCATCGTTGTTATCGTCCTTATTATCCTCATAATTATCGTCGTTAATATCGTCGTTATTTTGTCATAATCATCGTCGTTAATGTCGTCGTTATTATCGTCATTATCTACGTTGTTATCGTCATAAATATCATCGATAATATCGTCGTTATTATTGTCATTATCTTCTTTTTATCGTCGTTATTAACGTCGTTATTATCGTCGTTAATATCGTCGTTAATATCGTCATTATCATCGTTGTTATCGTCCTTATTATCCTCATAGTTATCGTCGTTAATATCGTCGTTATTTTGTCATAAACATCGTCGCTAATGTCGTCGTTATGATCGTCATTATCATCGTTGTTATCGTCCTTATCATCCTCATAATTATCGTCGTTAATATCGTCGTTATTTTGTCATAATCATCGTCGTTAATGTCGTCGTTATTATCGTCATTATCATCGTTGTTATCGTCCTTATTATCCTCATAATTATCGTCGTTAATATCGTCGTTATTTTGTCACAATCATCGTCGTTAATGTCGTCGTTATTATCGTCATTATCATCGTTGTTATCGTCCTTATCATCCTCATAATTATCGTCGTTAATATCGTCGTTATTTTGTCATAATCATCGTCGTTAATGTCGTCGTTATTATCGTCATTATCTACGTTGTTATCGTCATAAATATTATCGTTAATATCGTCGTTATTATTGTCATTATCTTCTTTTTATTGTCTTTATTATCGTCGTTAATATCGTCGTTAATATCGTCGTTAATATCGTCATTATCATCGTTGTTATCGTCCTTATTATCCTCATAATTATCGTCGTTATTTTGTCATAATCATCGTCGTTAATGTCGTCGTTATTATCGTCATTATCTACGTTGTTATCGTCATTAATATCATCGATAATATCGTCGTTATTATTGTCATTATCTTCTTTTTATCGTCGTTATTAACGTCGTTATTATCGTCGTTATTATCGTCGTTAATATCGTCATTATCATCGTTGTTATCGTCCTTATTATCCTCATAATTATCGTCGTTAATATCGGCGTTATTTTGTCACAATCATCGTCGTTAATGTCGTCGTTATTATCGTCATTATCATCGTTGTTATCGTCCTTATCATCCTCATAATTATCGTCGTTAATATCGTCGTTATTTTGTCATAATCATCGTCGTTAATGTCGTCGTTATTATCGTCATTATCTACATTGTTATCGTCATAAATATTATCGTTAATATCGTCGTTATTATTGTCATTATCTTCTTTTTATTGTCTTTATTATCGTCGTTAATATCGTCGTTATTATCGTCGTTAATATCGTCGTTAATATCGTCATTATCATCGTTGTTATCGTCCTTATTATCCTCATAATTATCGTCGTTAATATCGTCGTTATTTTGTCATAATCATCGTCGTTAATGTCGTCGTTATTATCGTCATTATCTACGTTGTTATCGTCATAAATATCATCGATAATATCGTCGGTATTATTGTCATTATCTTCTTTTTATCGTCGTTATTAACGTCGTTATTATCGTCGTTAATATCGTTGTTAATATCGTCATTATCATCGTTGTTATCGTCCTTATTATCCTCATAATTATCGTCGTTATTTTGTCATAATCATCGTCGTTAATGTCGTCGTTATTATCGTCATTATCTACGTTGTTATCGTCATAAATATCATCGATAATATCGTCGTTATTATTGTCATTATCTTCTTTTTATCGTCGTTATTAACGTCGTTATTATCGTCGTTAATATCGTTATTATCATCGTTGTTATCGTCCTTATTATCCTCATAATTATCGTCGTTAATATCGTCGTTATTTTGTCACAATCATCGTCGTTAATGTCGTCGTTATTATCGTCATTATCATCGTTGTTATCGTCCTTATCATCCTCATAATTATCGTCGTTAATATCGTCGTTATTTTGTCATAATCATCGTCGTTAATGTCGTCGTTATTATCGTCATTATCTACGTTGTTATCGTCATAAATATTATCGTTAATATCGTCGTTATTATTGTCATTATCTTCTTTTTATTGTCTTTATTATCGTCGTTAATATCGTCGTTAATATCGTCGTTAATATCGTCATTATCATCGTTGTTATCGTCCTTATTATCCTCATAATTATCGTCGTTAATATCGTCGTTATTTTGTCACAATCATCGTCGTTAATGTCGTCGTTATTATCGTCATTATCATCGTTGTTATCGTCCTTATCATCCTCATAATTATCGTCGTTAATATCGTCGTTATTTTGTCATAATCATCGTCGTTAATGTCGTCGTTATTATCGTCATTATCTACGTTGTTATCGTCATAAATATTATCGTTAATATCGTCGTTATTATTGTCATTATCTTCTTTTTATTGTCTTTATTATCGTCGTTAATATCGTCGTTAATATCGTCGTTAATATCGTCATTATCATCGTTGTTATCGTCCTTATTATCCTCATAATTATCGTCGTTAATATCGTCGTTATTTTGTCATAATCATCGTCGTTAATGTCGTCGTTATTATCGTCATTATCTACGTTGTTATCGTCATAAATATCATCGATAATATCGTCGTTATTATTGTCATTATCTTCTTTTTATCGTCGTTATTAACGTCGTTATTATCGTCGTTAATATCGTCGTTAATATCGTCATTATCATCGTTGTTATCGTCCTTATTATCCTCATAGTTATCGTCGTTAATATCGTCGTTATTTTGTCATAAACATCGTCGCTAATGTCGTCGTTATTATCGTCATTATCATCGTTGTTATCGTCCTTATCATCCTCATAATTATCGTCGTTAATATCGTCGTTATTTTGTCATAATCATCGTCGTTAATGTCGTCGTTATTATCGTCATTATCTACGTTGTTATCGTCATAAATATCATCGATAATATCGTCGTTATTATTGTCATTATCTTCTTTTTATCGTCGTTATTAACGTCGTTATTATCGTCGTTATTATCGTCGTTAATATCGTCATTATCATCGTTGTTATCGTCCTTATTATCCTCATAATTATCGTCGTTAATATCGTCGTTATTTTGTCACAATCATCGTCGTTAATGTCGTCGTTATTATCGTCATTATCATCGTTGTTATCGTCCTTATCATCCTCATAATTATCGTCGTTAATATCGTCGTTATTTTGTCATAATCATCGTCGTTAATGTCGTCGTTATTATCGTCATTATCTACGTTGTTATCGTCATAAATATTATCGTTAATATCGTCGTTATTATTGTCATTATCTTCTTTTTATTGTCTTTATTATCGTCGTTAATATCGTCGTTATTATCGTCGTTAATATCGTCGTTAAAATCGTCATTATCATCGTTGTTATCGTCCTTATTATCCTCATAATTATCGTCGTTAATATCGTCGTTATTTTGTCATAATCATCGTCGTTAATGTCGTCGTTATTATCGTCATTATCTACGTTGTTATCGTCATAAATATCATCGATAATATCGTCGTTATTATTGTCATTATCTTCTTTTTATCGTCGTTATTAACGTCGTTATTATCGTCGTTAATATCGTCGTTAATATCGTCATTATCATCGTTGTTATCGTCCTTATTATCCTCATAATTATCGTCGTTAATATCGTCGTTATTTTGTCATAAACATCGTCGCTAATGTCGTCGTTATTATCGTCATTATCATCGTTGTTATCGTCCTTATCATCCTCATAATTATCGTCGTTAATATCGTCGTTATTTTGTCATAATCATCGTCGTTAATGTCGTCGTTATTATCGTCATTATCTACGATGTTATCGTCATAAATATTATCGTTAATATCGTCGTTATTATTGTCATTATCTTCTTTTTATTGTCTTTATTATCGTCGTTAATATCGTCGTTAATATCGTCGTTAATATCGTCATTATCATCGTTGTTATCGTCCTTATTATCCTCATAATTATCGTCGTTAATATCGTCGTTATTTTGTCATAATCATCGTCGTTAATGTCGTCGTTATTATCGTCATTATCTACGTTGTTATCGTCATAAATATCATCGATAATATCGTCGTTATTATTGTCATTATCTTCTTTTTATCGTCGTTATTAACGTCGTTATTATCGTCGTTAATATCGTCGTTAATATCGTCATTATCATCGTTGTTATCGTCCTTATTATCCTCATAGTTATCGTCGTTAATATCGTCGTTATTTTGTCATAAACATCGTCGCTAATGTCGTCGTTATTATCGTCATTATCATCGTTGTTATCGTCCTTATCATCCTCATAATTATCGTCGTTAATATCGTCGTTATTTTGTCATAATCATCGTCGTTAATGTCGTCGTTATTATCGTCATTATCATCGTTGTTATCGTCCTTATTATCCTCATAATTATCGTCGTTAATATCGTCGTTATTTTGTCACAATCATCGTCGTTAATGTCGTCGTTATTATCGTCATTATCATCGTTGTTATCGTCCTTATCATCCTCATAATTATCGTCGTTAATATCGTCGTTATTTTGTCATAATCATCGTCGTTAATGTCGTCGTTATTATCGTCATTATCTACATTGTTATCGTCATAAATATTATCGTTAATATCGTCGTTATTATTGTCATTATCTTCTTTTTATTGTCTTTATTATCGTCGTTAATATCGTCGTTATTATCGTCGTTAATATCGTCGTTAATATCGTCATTATCATCGTTGTTATCGTCCTTATTATCCTCATAATTATCGTCGTTAATATCGTCGTTATTTTGTCATAATCATCGTCGTTAATGTCGTCGTTATTATCGTCATTATCTACGTTGTTATCGTCATAAATATCATCGATAATATCGTCGTTATTATTGTCATTATCTTCTTTTTATCGTCGTTATTAACGTCGTTATTATCGTCGTTAATATCGTCGTTAATATCGTCATTATCATCGTTGTTATCGTCCTTATTATCCTCATAATTATCGTCGTTATTTTGTCATAATCATCGTCGTTAATGTCGTCGTTATTATCGTCATTATCTACGTTGTTATCGTCATAAATATCATCGATAATATCGTCGTTATTATTGTCATTATCTTCTTTTTATCGTCGTTATTAACGTCGTTATTATCGTCGTTAATATCGTTATTATCATCGTTGTTATCGTCCTTATTATCCTCATAATTATCGTCGTTAATATCGTCGTTATTTTGTCACAATCATCGTCGTTAATGTCGTCGTTATTATCGTCATTATCATCGTTGTTATCGTCCTTATCATCCTCATAATTATCGTCGTTAATATCGTCGTTATTTTGTCATAATCATCGTCGTTAATGTCGTCGTTATTATCGTCATTATCTACGTTGTTATCGTCATAAATATTATCGTTAATATCGTCGTTATTATTGTCATTATCTTCTTTTTATTGTCTTTATTATCGTCGTTAATATCGTCGTTAATATCGTCGTTAATATCGTCATTATCATCGTTGTTATCGTCCTTATTATCCTCATAATTATCGTCGTTAATATCGTCGTTATTTTGTCATAATCATCGTCGTTAATGTCGTCGTTATTATCGTCATTATCTACGTTGTTATCGTCATAAATATCATCGATAATATCGTCGTTATTATTGTCATTATCTTCTTTTTATCGTCGTTATTAACGTCGTTATTATCGTCGTTAATATCGTCGTTAATATCGTCATTATCATCGTTGTTATCGTCCTTATTATCCTCATAGTTATCGTCGTTAATATCGTCGTTATTTTGTCATAAACATCGTCGCTAATGTCGTCGTTATTATCGTCATTATCATCGTTGTTATCGTCCTTATCATCCTCATAATTATCGTCGTTAATATCGTCGTTATTTTGTCATAATCATCGTCGTTAATGTCGTCGTTATTATCGTCATTATCATCGTTGTTATCGTCCTTATTATCCTCATAATTATCGTCGTTAATATCGTCGTTATTTTGTCACAATCATCGTCGTTAATGTCGTCGTTATTATCGTCATTATCATCGTTGTTATCGTCCTTATCATCCTCATAATTATCGTCGTTAATATCGTCGTTATTTTGTCATAATCATCGTCGTTAATGTCGTCGTTATTATCGTCATTATCTACGTTGTTATCGTCATAAATATTATCGTTAATATCGTCGTTATTATTGTCATTATCTTCTTTTTATTGTCTTTATTATCGTCGTTAATATCGTCGTTAATATCGTCGTTAATATCGTCATTATCATCGTTGTTATCGTCCTTATTATCCTCATAATTATCGTCGTTATTTTGTCATAATCATCGTCGTTAATGTCGTCGTTATTATCGTCATTATCTACGTTGTTATCGTCATAAATATCATCGATAATATCGTCGTTATTATTGTCATTATCTTCTGTTTATCGTCGTTATTAACGTCGTTATTATCGTCGTTAATATCGTCGTTAATATCGTCATTATCATCGTTGTTATCGTCCTTATTATCCTCATAGTTATCGTCGTTAATATCGTCGTTATTTTGTCATAAACATCGTCGCTAATGTCGTCGTTATTATCGTCATTATCATCGTTGTTATCGTCCTTATCATCCTCATAATTATCGTCGTTAATATCGTCGTTATTTTGTCATAATCATTGTCGTTAATGTCGTCGTTATTATCGTCATTATCTTCGTTGTTATCGTCCTTATTATCCTCATAATTATCGTCGTTAATATCGTCGTTATTTTGTCATAAACATCGTCGCTAATGTCGTCGTTATTATCGTCATTATCATCGTTGTTATCGTCCTTATCATCCTCATAATTATCGTCGTTAATATCGTCGTTATTTTGTCATAATCATCGTCGTTAATGTCGTCGTTATTATCGTCATTATCATCGTTGTTATCGTCCTTATTATCCTCATAATTATCGTCGTTAATATCGTCGTTATTTTGTCACAATCATCGTCGTTAATGTCGTCGTTATTATCGTCATTATCATCGTTGTTATCGTCCTTATCATCCTCATAATTATCGTCGTTAATATCGTCGTTATTTTGTCATAATCATCGTCGTTAATGTCGTCGTTATTATCGTCATTATCTACGTTGTTATCGTCATAAATATTATCGTTAATATCGTCGTTATTATTGTCATTATCTTCTTTTTATTGTCTTTATTATCGTCGTTAATATCGTCGTTAATATCGTCGTTAATATCGTCATTATCATCGTTGTTATCGTCCTTATTATCATCATAATTATCGTCGTTAATATCGTCGTTATTTTGTCATAATCATCGTCGTTAATGTCGTCGTTATTATCGTCATTATCTACGTTGTTATCGTCATTAATATCATCGATAATATCGTCGTTATTATTGTCATTATCTTCTTTTTATCGTCGTTATTAACGTCGTTATTATCGTCGTTATTATCGTCGTTAATATCGTCAATATCATCGTTGTTATCGTCCTTATTATCCTCATAATTATCGTCGTTAATATCGTCGTTATTTTGTCACAATCATCGTCGTTAATGTCGTCGTTATTATCGTCATTATCATCGTTGTTATCGTCCTTATCATCCTCATAATTATCGTCGTTAATATCGTCGTTATTTTGTCATAATCATCGTCGTTAATGTCGTCGTTATTATCGTCATTATCTACATTGTTATCGTCATAAATATTATCGTTAATATCGTCGTTATTATTGTCATTATCTTCTTTTTATTGTCTTTATTATCGTCGTTAATATCGTCGTTATTATCGTCGTTAATATCGTCGTTAATATCGTCATTATCATCGTTGTTATCGTCCTTATTATCCTCATAATTATCGTCGTTAATATCGTCGTTATTTTGTCATAATCATCGTCGTTAATGTCGTCGTTATTATCGTCATTATCTACGTTGTTATCGTCATAAATATCATCGATAATATCGTCGTTATTATTGTCATTATCTTCTTTTTATCGTCGTTATTAACGTAGTTATTATCGTCGTTAATATCGTCGTTAATATCGTCATTATCATCGTTGTTATCGTCCTTATTATCCTCATAATTATCGTCGTTAATATCGTCGTTATTTTGTCATAAACATCGTCGCTAATGTCGTCGTTATTATCGTCATTATCATCGTTGTTATCGTCCTTATCATCCTCATAATTATCGTCGTTAATATCGTCGTTATTTTGTCATAATCATCGTCGTTAATGTCGTCGTTATTATCGTCATTATCTACGTTGTTATCGACAAAAATATTATCTTTAATATCGTCGTTATTATTGTCATTATCTTCTTTTTATTGTCTTTATTATCGTCGTTAATATCGTCGTTAATATCGTCATGATCATCGTTGTTATCGTCCTTATTATCCTCATAATTATCGTCGTTAATATCGTCGTTATTTTGTCATAATCATCGTCGTTAATGTCGTCGTTATTATCGTCATTATCTACGTTGTTATCGTCATAAATATCATCGATAATATCGTCGTTATTATTGTCATTATCTTCTTTTTATCGTCGTTATTAACGTCGTTATTATCGTCGTTAATATCGTCGTTATTATCGTCGTTAATATCGTTATTATCATCGTTGTTATCGTCCTTATTATCCTCATAATTATCGTCGTTAATATCGTCGTTATTTTGTCACAATCATCGTCGTTAATGTCGTCGTTATTATCGTCATTATCATCGTTGTTATCGTCCTTATCATCCTCATAATTATCGTCGTTAATATCGTCGTTATTTTGTCATAATCATCGTCGTTAATGTCGTCGTTATTATCGTCATTATCTACGTTGTTATCGTCATAAATATTATCGTTAATATCGTCGTTATTATTGTCATTATCTTCTTTTTATTGTCTTTATTATCGTCGTTAATATCGTCGTTAATATCGTCGTTAATATCGTCATTATCATCGTTGTTATCGTCCTTATAACCTCATAATTATCGTCGTTAATATCGTCGTTATTTTGTCATAATCATCGTCGTTAATGTCGTCGTTATTATCGTCATTATCTACGTTGTTATCGTCATTAATATCATCGATAATATCGTCGTTATTATTGTCATTATCTTCTTTTTATCGTCGTTATTAACGTCGTTATTATCGTCGTTATTATCGTCGTTAATATCGTCATTATCATCGTTGTTATCGTCCTTATTATCCTCATAATTATCGTCGTTAATATCGTCGTTATTTTGTCACAATCATCGTCGTTAATGTCGTCGTTATTATCGTCATTATCATCGTTGTTATCGTCCTTATCATCCTCATAATTATCGTCGTTAATATCGTCGTTATTTTGTCATAATCATCGTCGTTAATGTCGTCGTTATTATCGTCATTATCTACATTGTTATCGTCATAAATATTATCGTTAATATCGTCGTTATTATTGTCATTATCTTCTTTTTATTGTCTTTATTATCGTCGTTAATATCGTCGTTATTATCGTCGTTAATATCGTCGTTAATATCGTCATTATCATCGTTGTTATCGTCCTTATTATCCTCATAATTATCGTCGTTAATATCGTCGTTATTTTGTCATAATCATCGTCGTTAATGTCGTCGTTATTATCGTCATTATCTACGTTGTTATCGTCATAAATATCATCGATAATATCGTCGTTATTATTGTCATTATCTTCTTTTTATCGTCGTTATTAACGTCGTTATTATCGTCGTTAATATCGTCGTTAATATCGTCATTATCATCGTTGTTATCGTCCTTATTATCCTCATAATTATCGTCGTTATTTTGTCATAATCATCGTCGTTAATGTCGTCGTTATTATCGTCATTATCTACGTTGTTATCGTCATAAATATCATCGATAATATCGTCGTTATTATTGTCATTATCTTCTTTTTATCGTCGTTATTAACGTCGTTATTATCGTCGTTAATATCGTTATTATCATCGTTGTTATCGTCCTTATTATCCTCATAATTATCGTCGTTAATATCGTCGTTATTTTGTCACAATCATCGTCGTTAATGTCGTCGTTATTATCGTCATTATCATCGTTGTTATCGTCCTTATCATCCTCATAATTATCGTCGTTAATATCGTCGTTATTTTGTCATAATCATCGTCGTTAATGTCGTCGTTATTATCGTCATTATCTACGTTGTTATCGTCATAAATATTATCGTTAATATCGTCGTTATTATTGTCATTATCTTCTTTTTATTGTCTTTATTATCGTCGTTAATATCGTCGTTAATATCGTCGTTAATATCGTCATTATCATCGTTGTTATCGTCCTTATTATCCTCATAATTATCGTCGTTAATATCGTCGTTATTTTGTCATAATCATCGTCGTTAATGTCGTCGTTATTATCGTCATTATCTACGTTGTTATCGTCATAAATATCATCGATAATATCGTCGTTATTATTGTCATTATCTTCTTTTTATCGTCGTTATTAACGTCGTTATTATCGTCGTTAATATCGTCGTTAATATCGTCATTATCATCGTTGTTATCGTCCTTATTATCCTCATAGTTATCGTCGTTAATATCGTCGTTATTTTGTCATAAACATCGTCGCTAATGTCGTCGTTATTATCGTCCTTATCATCGTTGTTATCGTCCTTATCATCCTCATAATTATCGTCGTTAATATCGTCGTTATTTTGTCATAATCATCGTCGTTAATGTCGTCGTTATTATCGTCATTATCATCGTTGTTATCGTCCTTATTATCCTCATAATTATCGTCGTTAATATCGTCGTTATTTTGTCACAATCATCGTCGTTAATGTCGTCGTTATTATCGTCATTATCATCGTTGTTATCGTCCTTATCATCCTCATAATTATCGTCGTTAATATCGTCGTTATTTTGTCATAATCATCGTCGTTAATGTCGTCGTTATTATCGTCATTATCTACGTTGTTATCGTCATAAATATTATCGTTAATATCGTCGTTATTATTGTCATTATCTTCTTTTTATTGTCTTTATTATCGTCGTTAATATCGTCGTTAATATCGTCGTTAATATCGTCATTATCATCGTTGTTATCGTCCTTATTATCCTCATAATTATCGTCGTTAATATCGTCGTTATTTTGTCATAATCATCGTCGTTATAGTCGTCGTTATTATCGTCATTATCTACGTTGTTATCGTCATAAATATCATCGACAATATCGTCGTTATTATTGTCATTATCTTCTTTTTATCGTCGTTATTAACGTCGTTATTATCGTCGTTAATATCGTCGTTAATATCGTCATTATCATCGTTGTTATCGTCCTTATTATCCTCATAGTTATCGTCGTTAATATCGTCGTTATTTTGTCATAAACATCGTCGCTAATGTCGTCGTTATTATCGTCATTATCATCGTTGTTATCGTCCTTATCATCCTCATAATTATCGTCGTTAATATCGTCGTTATTTTGTCATAATCATCGTCGTTAATGTCGTCGTTATTATCGTCATTATCATCGTTGTTATCGTCCTTATTATCCTCATAATTATCGTCGTTAATATCGTCGTTATTTTGTCACAATCATCGTCGTTAATGTCGTCGTTATTATCGTCATTATCATCGTTGTTATCGTCCTTATCATCCTCATAATTATCGTCGTTAATATCGTCGTTATTTTGTCATAATCATCGTCGTTAATGTCGTCGTTATTATCGTCATTATCTACGTTGTTATTGTCATAAATATTATCGTTAATATCGTCGTTATTATTGTCATTATCTTCTTTTTATTGTCTTTATTATCGTCGTTAATATCGTCGTTAATATCGTCGTTAATATCGTCATTATCATCGTTGTTATCGTCCTTATTATCCTCATAATTATCGTCGTTATTTTGTCATAATCATCGTCGTTAATGTCGTCGTTATTATCGTCATTATCTACGTTGTTATCGTCATTAATATCATCGATAATATCGTCGTTATTATTGTCATTATCTTCTTTTTATCGTCGTTATTAACGTCGTTATTATCGTCGTTATTATCGTCGTTAATATCGTCATTATCATCGTTGTTATCGTCCTTATTATCCTCATAATTATCGTCGTTAATATCGTCGTTATTTTGTCACAATCATCGTCGTTAATGTCGTCGTTATTATCGTCATTATCATCGTTGTTATCGTCCTTATCATCCTCATAATTATCGTCGTTAATATCGTCGTTATTTTGTCATAATCATCGTCGTTAATGTCGTCGTTATTATCGTCATTATCTACATTGTTATCGTCATAAATATTATCGTTAATATCGTCGTTATTATTGTCATTATCTTCTTTTTATTGTCTTTATTATCGTCGTTAATATCGTCGTTATTATCGTCGTTAATATCGTCGTTAATATCGTCATTATCATCGTTGTTATCGTCCTTATTATCCTCATAATTATCGTCGTTAATATCGTCGTTATTTTGTCATAATCATCGTCGTTAATGTCGTCGTTATTATCGTCATTATCTACGTTGTTATCGTCATAAATATCATCGATAATATCGTCGTTATTATTGTCATTATCTTCTTTTTATCGTCGTTATTAACGTCGTTATTATCGTCGTTAATATCGTCGTTAATATCGTTGTTAATATCGTTATTATCATCGTTGTTATCGTCCTTATTATCCTCATAATTATCGTCGTTAATATCGTCGTTATTTTGTCACAATCATCGTCGTTAATGTCGTCGTTATTATCGTCATTATCATCGTTGTTGTCGTCCTTATCATCCTCATAATTATCGTCGTTAATATCGTCGTTATTTTGTCATAATCATCGTCGTTAATGTCGTCGTTATTATCGTCATTATCTACGTTGTTATCGTCATAAATATTATCGTTAATATCGTCGTTATTATTGTCATTATCTTCTTTTTATTGTCTTTATTATCGTCGTTAATATCGTCGTTAATATCGTCGTTAATATCGTCATTATCATCGTTGTTATCGTCCTTATTATCCTCATAATTATCGTCGTTAATATCGTCGTTATTTTGTCATAATCATCGTCGTTAATGTCGTCGTTATTATCGTCATTATCTACGTTGTTATCGTCATAAATATCATCGATAATATCGTCGTTATTATTGTCATTATCTTCTTTTTATCGTCGTTATTAACGTCGTTATTATCGTCGTTAATATCGTCGTTAATATCGTCATTATCATCGTTGTTATCGTCCTTATTATCCTCATAGTTATCGTCGTTAATATCGTCGTTATTTTGTCATAAACATCGTCGCTAATGTCGTCGTTATTATCGTCATTATCATCGTTGTTATCGTCCTTATCATCCTCATAATTATCATCGTTAATATCGTCGTTATTTTGTCATAATCATCGTCGTTAATGTCGTCGTTATTATCGTCATTATCATCGTTGTTATCGTCCTTATTATCCTCATAATTATCGTCGTTAATATCGTCGTTATTTTGTCACAATCATCGTCGTTAATGTCGTCGTTATTATCGTCATTATCATCGTTGTTATCGTCCTTATCATCCTCATAATTATCGTCGTTAATATCGTCGTTATTTTGTCATAATCATCGTCGTTAATGTCGTCGTTATTATCGTCATTATCTACGTTGTTATCGTCATAAATATTATCGTTAATATCGTCGTTTTTATTGTCATTATCTTCTTTTTATTGTCTTTATTATCGTCGTTAATATCGTCGTTAATATCGTCGTTAATATCGTCATTATCATCGTTGTTATCGTCCTTATTATCCTCATAATTATCGTCGTTAATATCGTCGTTATTTTGTCATAATCATCGTCGTTAATGTCGTCGTTATTATCGTCATTATCTACGTTGTTATCGTCATAAATATCATCGATAATATCGTCGTTATTATTGTCATTATCTTCTTTTTATCGTCGTTATTAACGTCGTTATTATCGTCGTTAATATCGTCGTTAATATCGTCATTATCATCGTTGTTATCGTCCTTATTATCCTCATAGTTATCGTCGTTAATATCGTCGTTATTTTGTCATAAACATCGTCGCTAATGTCGTCGTTATTATCGTCATTATCATCGTTGTTATCGTCCTTATCATCCTCATAATTATCGTCGTTAATATCGTCGTTATTTTGTCATAATCATCGTCGTTAATGTCGTCGTTATTATCGTCATTATCATCGTTGTTATCGTCCTTATTATCCTCATAATTATCGTCGTTAATATCGTCGTTATTTTGTCATAATCATCGTCGTTAATGTCGTCGTTATTATCGTCATTATCATCGTTGTTATCGTCCTTATCATCCTCATAATTATCGTCGTTAATATCGTCGTTATTTTGTCATAATCATCGTCGTTAATGTCGTCGTTATTATCGTCATTATCTACGTTGTTATCGTCATAAATATTATCGTTAATATCGTCGTTATTATTGTCATTATCTTCTTTTTATTGTCTTTATTATCGTCGTTAATATCGTCGTTAATATCGTCGTTAATATCGTCATTATCATCGTTGTTATCGTCCTTATTATCCTCATAATTATCGTCGTTATTTTGTCATAATCATCGTCGTTAATGTCGTCGTTATTATCGTCATTATCTACGTTGTTATCGTCATTAATATCATCGATAATATCGTCGTTATTATTGTCATTATCTTCTTTTTATCGTCGTTATTAACGTCGTTATTATCGTCGTTATTATCGTCGTTAATATCGTCATTATCATCGTTGTTATCGTCCTTATTATCCTCATAATTATCGTCGTTAATATCGTCGTTATTTTGTCACAATCATCGTCGTTAATGTCGTCGTTATTATCGTCATTATCATCGTTGTTATCGTCCTTATCATCCTCATAATTATCGTCGTTAATATCGTCGTTATTTTGTCATAATCATCGTCGTTAATGTCGTCGTTATTATCGTCATTATCTACATTGCTATCGTCATAAATATTATCGTTAATATCGTCGTTATTATTGTCATTATCTTCTTTTTATTGTCTTTATTATCGTCGTTAATATCGTCGTTATTATCGTCGTTAATATCGTCGTTAATATCGTCATTATCATCGTTGTTATCGTCCTTATTATCCTCATAATTATCGTCGTTAATATCGTCGTTATTTTGTCATAATCATCGTCGTTAATGTCGTCGTTATTATCGTCATTATCTACGTTGTTATCGTCATAAATATCATCGATAATATCGTCGTTATTATTGTCATTATCTTCTTTTTATCGTCGTTATTAACGTCGTTATTATCGTCGTTAATATCGTCGTTAATATCGTTGTTAATATCGTTATTATCATCGTTGTTATCGTCCTTATTATCCTCATAATTATCGTCGTTAATATCGTCGTTATTTTGTCACAATCATCGTCGTTAATGTCGTCGTTATTATCGTCATTATCATCGTTGTTATCGTCCTTATCATCCTCATAATTATCGTCGTTAATATCGTCGTTATTTTGTCATAATCATCGTCGTTAATGTCGTCGTTATTATCGTCATTATCTACGTTGTTATCGTCATAAATATTATCGTTAATATCGTCGTTATTATTGTCATTATCTTCTTTTTATTGTCTTTATTATCGTCGTTAATATCGTCGTTTATATCGTCGTTAATATCGTCATTATCATCGTTGTTATCGTCCTTATTATCCTCATAATTATCGTCGTTAATATCGTCGTTATTTTGTCATAATCATCGTCGTTAATGTCGTCGTTATTATCGTCATTATCTACGTTGTTATCGTCATAAATATCATCGATAATATCGTCGTTATTATTGTCATTATCTTCTTTTTATCGTCGTTATTAACGTCGTTATTATCGTCGTTAATATCGTCGTTAATATCGTCATTATCATCGTTGTTATCGTCCTTATTATCCTCATAGTTATCGTCGTTAATATCGTCGTTATTTTGTCATAAACATCGTCGCTAATGTCGTCGTTATTATCGTCATTATCATCGTTGTTATCGTCCTTATCATCCTCATAATTATCGTCGTTAATATCGTCGTTATTTTGTCATAATCATCGTCGTTAATGTCGTCGTTATTATCGTCATTATCATCGTTGTTATCGTCCTTATTATCCTCATAATTATCGTCGTTAATATCGTCGTTATTTTGTCACAATCATCGTCGTTAATGTCGTCGTTATTATCGTCATTATCATCGTTGTTATCGTCCTTATCATCCTCATAATTATCGTCGTTAATATCGTCGTTATTTTGTCATAATCATCGTCGTTAATGTCGTCGTTATTATCGTCATTATCTACGTTGTTATCGTCATAAATATTATCGTTAATATCGTCGTTATTATTGTCATTATCTTCTTTTTATTGTCTTTATTATCGTCGTTAATATCGTCGTTAATATCGTCGTTAATATCGTCATTATCATCGTTGTTATCGTCCTTATTATCCTCATAATTATCGTCGTTAATATCGTCGTTATTTTGTCATAATCATCGTCGTTAATGTCGTCGTTATTATCGTCATTATCTACGTTGTTATCGTCATAAATATCATCGATAATATCGTCGTTATTATTGTCATTATCTTCTTTTTATCGTCGTTATTAACGTCGTTATTATCGTCGCTAATGTCGTCGTTATTATCGTCATTATCATCGTTGTTATCGTCCTTATCATCCTCATAATTATCGTCGTTAATATCGTCGTTATTTTGTCATAATCATCGTCGTTAATGTCGTCGTTATTATCGTCATTATCATCGTTGTTATCGTCCTTATTATCCTCATAATTATCGTCGTTAATATCGTCGTTATTTTGTCACAATCATCGTCGTTAATGTCGTCGTTATTATCGTCATTATCATCGTTGTTATCGTCCTTATCATCCTCATAATTATCGTCGTTAATATCGTCGTTATTTTGTCATAATCATCGTCGTTAATGTCGTCGTTATTATCGTCATTATCTACGTTGTTATCGTCATAAATATCATCGATAATATCGTCGTTATTATTGTCATTATCTTCTTTTTATCGTCGTTATTAACGTCGTTATTATCGTCGCTAATGTCGTCGTTATTATCGTCATTATCATCGTTGTTATCGTCCTTATCATCCTCATAATTATCGTCGTTAATATCGTCGTTATTTTGTCATAATCATCGTCGTTAATGTCGTCGTTATTATCGTCATTATCATCGTTGTTATCGTCCTTATTATCCTCATAATTATCGTCGTTAATATCGTCGTTATTTTGTCACAATCATCGTCGTTAATGTCGTCGTTATTATCGTCATTATCATCGTTGTTATCGTCCTTATCATCCTCATAATTATCGTCGTTAATATCGTCGTTATTTTGTCATAATCATCGTCGTTAATGTCGTCGTTATTATCGTCATTATCTACGTTGTTATCGTCATAAATATTATCGTTAATATCGTCGTTATTATTGTCATTATCTTCTTTTTATTGTCTTTATTATCGTCGTTAATATCGTCGTTAATATCGTCGTTAATATCGTCATTATCATCGTTGTTATCGTCCTTATTATCCTCATAATTATCGTCGTTATTTTGTCATAATCATCGTCGTTAATGTCGTCGTTATTATCGTCATTATCTACGTTGTTATCGTCATTAATATCATCGATAATATCGTCGTTATTATTGTCATTATCTTCTTTTTATCGTCGTTATTAACGTCGTTATTATCGTCGTTATTATCGTCGTTAATATCGTCATTATCATCGTTGTTATCGTCCTTATTATCCTCATAATTATCGTCGTTAATATCGTCGTTATTTTGTCACAATCATCGTCGTTAATGTCGTCGTTATTATCGTCATTATCATCGTTGTTATCGTCCTTATCATCCTCATAATTATCGTCGTTAATATCGTCGTTATTTTGTCATAATCATCGTCGTTAATGTCGTCGTTATTATCGTCATTATCTACATTGTTATCGTCATAAATATTATCGTTAATATCGTCGTTATTATTGTCATTATCTTCTTCTTATTGTCTTTATTATCGTCGTTAATATCGTCGTTATTATCGTCGTTAATATCGTCGTTAATATCGTCATTATCATCGTTGTTATCGTCCTTATTATCCTCATAATTATCGTCGTTAATATCGTCGTTATTTTGTCATAATCATCGTCGTTAATGTCGTCGTTATTATCGTCATTATCTACGTTGTTATCGTCATAAATATCATCGATAATATCGTCGTTATTATTGTCATTACCTTCTTTTTATCGTCGTTATTAACGTCGTTATTATCGTCGTTAATATCGTCGTTAATATCGTTGTTAATATCGTTATTATCATCGTTGTTATCGTCCTTATTATCCTCATAATTATCGTCGTTAATATCGTCGTTATTTTGTCACAATCATCGTCGTTAATGTCGTCGTTATTATCGTCATTATCATCGTTGTTATCGTCCTTATCATCCTCATAATTATCGTCGTTAATATCGTCGTTATTTTGTCATAATCATCGTCGTTAATGTCGTCGTTATTATCGTCATTATCTACGTTGTTATCGTCATAAATATTATCGTTAATATCGTCGTTATTATTGTCATTATCTTCTTTTTATTGTCTTTATTATCGTCGTTAATATCGTCGTTAATATCGTCGTTAATATCGTCATTATCATCGTTGTTATCGTCCTTATTATCCTCATAATTATCGTCGATAATATCGTCGTTATTTTGTCATAATCATCGTCGTTAATGTCGTCGTTATTATCGTCATTATCTACGTTGTTATCGTCATAAATATCATCGATAATATCGTCGTTATTATTGTCATTATCTTCTTTTTATCGTCGTTATTAACGTCGTTATTATCGTCGTTAATATCGTCGTTAATATCGTCATTATCATCGTTGTTATCGTCCTTATTATCCTCATAGTTATCGTCGTTAATATCGTCGTTATTTTGTCATAAACATCGTCGCTAATGTCGTCGTTATTATCGTCATTATCATCGTTGTTATCGTCCTTATCATCCTCATAATTATCGTCGTTAATATCGTCGTTATTTTGTCATAATCATCGTCGTTAATGTCGTCGTTATTATCGTCATTATCATCGTTGTTATCGTCCTTATTATCCTCATAATTATCGTCGTTAATATCGTCGTTATTTTGTCACAATCATCGTCGTTAATGTCGTCGTTATTATCGTCATTATCATCGTTGTTATCGTCCTTATCATCCTCATAATTATCGTCGTTAATATCGTCGTTATTTTGTCATAATCATCGTCGTTAATGTCGTCGTTATTATCGTCATTATCTACGTTGTTATCGTCATAAATATTATCGTTAATATCGTCGTTATTATTGTCATTATCTTCTTTTTATTGTCTTTATTATCGTCGTTAATATCGTCGTTAATATCGTCGTTAATATCGTCATTATCATCGTTGTTATCGTCCTTATTATCCTCATAATTATCGTCGTTAATATCGTCGTTATTTTGTCATAATCATCGTCGTTAATGTCGTCGTTATTATCGTCATTATCTACGTTGTTATCGTCATAAATATCATCGATAATATCGTCGTTATTATTGTCATTATCTTCTTTTTATCGTCGTTATTAACGTCGTTATTATCGTCGTTAATATCGTCGTTAATATCGTCATTATCATCGTTGTTATCGTCCTTATTATCCTCATAGTTATCGTCGTTAATATCGTCGTTATTTTGTCATAAACATCGTCGCTAATGTCGTCGTTATTATCGTCATTATCATCGTTGTTATCGTCCTTATCATCCTCATAATTATCGTCGTTAATATCGTCGTTATTTTGTCATAATCATCGTCGTTAATGTCGTCGTTATTATCGTCATTATCATCGTTGTTATCGTCCTTATTATCCTCATAATTATCGTCGTTAATATCGTCGTTATTTTGTCACAATCATCGTCGTTAATGTCGTCGTTATTATCGTCATTATCATCGTTGTTATCGTCCTTATCATCCTCATAATTATCGTCGTTAATATCGTCGTTATTTTGTCATAATCATCGTCGTTAATGTCGTCGTTATTATCGTCATTATCTACGTTGTTATCGTCATAAATATTATCGTTAATATCGTCGTTATTATTGTCATTATCTTCTTTTTATTGTCTTTATTATCGTCGTTAATATCGTCGTTAATATCGTCGTTAATATCGTCATTATCATCGTTGTTATCGTCCTTATTATCCTCATAATTATCGTCGTTAATATCGTCGTTATTTTGTCACAATCATCGTCGTTAATGTCGTCGTTATTATCGTCATTATCATCGTTGTTATCGTCCTTATCATCCTCATAATTATCGTCGTTAATATCGTCGTTATTTTGTCATAATCATCGTCGTTAATGTCGTCGTTATTATCGTCATTATCTACATTGTTATCGTCATAAATATTATCGTTAATATCGTCGTTATTATTGTCATTATCTTCTTTTTATTGTCTTTATTATCGTCGTTAATATCGTCGTTATTATCGTCGTTAATATCGTCGTTAATATCGTCATTATCATCGTTGTTATCGTCCTTATTATCCTCATAATTATCGTCGTTAATATCGTCGTTATTTTGTCATAATCATCGTCGTTAATGTCGTCGTTATTATCGTCATTATCTACGTTGTTATCGTCATAAATATCATCGATAATATCGTCGTTATTATTGTCATTATCTTCTTTTTATCGTCGTTATTAACGTCGTTATTATCGTCGTTAATATCGTCGTTAATATCGTTGTTAATATCGTTATTATCATCGTTGTTATCGTCCTTATTATCCTCATAATTATCGTCGTTAATATCGTCGTTATTTTGTCACAATCATCGTCGTTAATGTCGTCGTTATTATCGTCATTATCATCGTTGTTATCGTCCTTATCATCCTCATAATTATCGTCGTCAATATCGTCGTTATTTTGTCATAATCATCGTCGTTAATGTCGTCGTTATTATCGTCATTATCTACGTTGTTATCGTCATAAATATTATCGTTAATATCGTCGTTATTATTGTCATTATCTTCTTTTTATTGTCTTTATTATCGTCGTTAATATCGTCGTTAATATCGTCGTTAATATCGTCATTATCATCGTTGTTATCGTCCTTATTATCCTCATAATTATCGTCGTTAATATCGTCGTTATTTTGTCATAATCATCGTCGTTAATGTCGTCGTTATTATCGTCATTATCTACGTTGTTATCGTCATAAATATCATCGATAATATCGTCGTTATTATTGTCATTATCTTCTTTTTATCGTCGTTATTAACGTCGTTATTATCGTCGTTAATATCGTCGTTAATATCGTCATTATCATCGTTGTTATCGTCCTTATTATCCTCATAGTTATCGTCGTTAATATCGTCGTTATTTTGTCATAAACATCGTCGCTAATGTCGCTGTTATTATCGTCATTATCATCGTTGTTATCGTCCTTATCATCCTCATAATTATCGTCGTTAATATCGTCGTTATTTTGTCATAATCATCGTCGTTAATGTCGTCGTTATTATCGTCATTATCTTCGTTGTTATCGTCCTTATTATCCTCATAATTATCGTCGTTAATATCGTCGTTATTTTGTCATAAACATCGTCGCTAATGTCGTCGTTATTATCGTCATTATCATCGTTGTTATCGTCCTTATCATCCTCATAATTATCGTCGTTAATATCGTCGTTATTTTGTCATAATCATCGTCGTTAATGTCGTCGTTATTATCGTCATTATCATCGTTGTTATCGTCCTTATTATCCTCATAATTATCGTCGTTAATATCGTCGTTATTTTGTCACAATCATCGTCGTTAATGTCGTCGTTATTATCGTCATTATCATCGTTGTTATCGTCCTTATCATCCTCATAATTATCGTCGTTACATCGTCGTTATTTTGTCATAATCATCGTCGTTAATGTCGTCGTTATTATCGTCATTATCTACGTTGTTATCGTCATAAATATTATCGTTAATATCGTCGTTATTATTGTCATTATCTTCTTTTTATTGTCTTTATTATCGTCGTTAATATCGTCGTTAATATCGTCGTTAATATCGTCATTATCATCGTTGTTATCGTCCTTATTATCCTCATAATTATCGTCGTTAATATCGTCGTTATTTTGTCATAATCATCGTCGTTAATGTCGTCGTTATTACCGTCATTATCTACGTTGTTATCGTCATAAATATCATCGATAATATCGTCGTTATTATTGTCATTATCTTCTTTTTATCGTCGTTATTAACGTCGTTATTATCGTCGTTAATATCGTCGTTAATATCGTCATTATCATCGTTGTTATCGTCCTTATCATCCTCATAATTATCGTCGTTAATATCGTCGTTATTTTGTCATAATCATCGTCGTTAATGTCGTCGTTATTATCGTCATTATCTACGTTGTTATCGTCATAAATATTATCGTTAATATCGTCGTTATTATTGTCATTATCATCTTTTTATTGTCTTTATTATCGTCGTTAATATCGTCGTTAATATCGTCGTTAATATCGTCATTATCATCGTTGTTATCGTCCTTATTATCCTCATAATTATCGTCGTTAATATCGTCGTTATTTTGTCATAATCATCGTCGTTAATGTCGTCGTTATTATCGTCATTATCTACGTTGTTATCGTCATTAATATCATCGATAATATCGTCGTTATTATTGTCATTATCTTCTTTTTATCGTCGTTATTAACGTCGTTATTATCGTCGTTATTATCGTCGTTAATATCGTCATTATCATCGTTGTTATCGTCCTTATTATCCTCATAATTATCGTCGTTAATATCGTCGTTATTTTGTCACAATCATCGTCGTTAATGTCGTCGTTATTATCGTCATTATCATCGTTGTTATCGTCCTTATCATCCTCATAATTATCGTCGTTAATATCGTCGTTATTTTGTCATAATCATCGTCGTTAATGTCGTCGTTATTATCGTCATTATCTACATTGTTATCGTCATAAATATTATCGTTAATATCGTCGTTATTATTGTCATTATCTTCTTTTTATTGTCTTTATTATCGTCGTTAATATCGTCGTTAATATCGTCATTATCATCGTTGTTATCGTCCTTATTATCCTCATAATTATCGTCGTTAATATCGTCGTTATTTTGTCATAATCATCGTCGTTAATGTCGTCGTTATTATCGTCATTATCTACGTTGTTATCGTCATAAATATCATCGATAATATCGTCGTTATTATTGTCATTATCTTCTTTTTATCGTCGTTATTAACGTCGTTATTATCGTCGTTAATATCGTCGTTAATATCGTCATTATCATCGTTGTTATCGTCCTTATTATCCTCATAATTATCGTCGTTAATATCGTCGTTATTTTGTCATAAACATCGTCGCTAATGTCGTCGTTATTATCGTCATTATCATCGTTGTTATCGTCCTTATCATCCTCATAATTATCGTCGTTAATATCGTCGTTATTTTGTCATAATCATCGTCGTTAATGTCGTCGTTATTATCGTCATTATCTACGTTGTTATCGTCATAAATATTATCGTTTATATCGCCGTTATTATTGTCATTATCTTCTTTTTATTGTCTTTATTATCGTCGTTAATATCGTCGTTATTATCGTCGTTAATATCGTCGTTAATATCGTCATTATCATCGTTGTTATCGTCCTTATTATCCTCATAATTATCGTCGTTAATATCGTCGTTATTTTGTCATAATCATCGTCGTTAATGTCGTCGTTATTATCGTCATTATCTACGTTGTTATCGTCATAAATATCATCGATAATATCGTCGTTATTATTGTCATTATCTTCTTTTTATCGTCGTTATTAACGTCGTTATTATCGTCGTTAATATCGTCGTTAATATCGTCGTTAATATCGTTATTATCATCGTTGTTATCGTCCTTATTATCCTCATAATTATCGTCGTTAATATCGTCGTTATTTTGTCACAATCATCGTCGTTAATGTCGTCGTTATTATCGTCATTATCATCGTTGTTATCGTCCTTATCATCCTCATAATTATCGTCGTTAATATCGTCGTTATTTTGTCATAATCATCGTCGTTAATGTCGTCGTTATTATCGTCATTATCTACGTTGTTATCGTCATAAATATTATCGTTAATATCGTCTTTATTATTGTCATTATCTTCTTTTTATTGTCTTTATTATCGTCGTTAATATCGTCGTTAATATCGTCGTTAATATCGTCATTATCATCGTTGTTATCGTCCTTATTATCCTCATAATTATCGTCGTTAATATCGTCGTTATTTTGTCATAATCATCGTCGTTAATGTCGTCGTTATTATCGTCATTATCTACGTTGTTATCGTCATAAATATTATCGTTAATATCGTCGTTATTATTGTCATTATCTTCTTTTTATTGTCTTTATTATCGTCGTTAATATCGTCGTTAATATCGTCGTTATATCGTCATTATCATCGTTGTTATCGTCCTTATTATCCTCATATTATCGTCGTTAATATCGTCGTTATTTTGTCATAATCATTGTCGTTAATGTCGTCGTTATTATCGTCATTATCTTCGTTGTTATCGTCCTTATTATCCTCATAATTATCGTCGTTAATATCGTCGTTATTTTGTCATAAACATCGTCGCTAATGTCGTCGTTATTATCGTCATTATCATCGTTGTTATCGTCCTTATCATCCTCATAATTATCGTCGTTAATATCGTCGTTATTTTGTATTAATCATCGTCGTTAATGTCGTCGTTATTATCGTCATTATCATCGTTGTTATCGTCCTTATTATCCTCATAATTATCGTCGTTAATATCGTCGTTATTTTGTCACAATCATCGTCGTTAATGTCGTCGTTATTATCGTCATTATCATCGTTGTTATCGTCCTTATCATCCTCATAATTATCGTCGTTAATATCGTCGTTATTTTGTCATAATCATCGTCGTTAATGTCGTCGTTATTATCGTCATTATCTACAGTGTTATCGACATAAATATTATCTTTAATATCGTCGTTATTATTGTCATTATCTTCTTTTTATTGTCTTTATTATCGTCGTTAATATCGTCGTTAATATCGTCATTATCATCGTTGTTATCGTCCTTATTATCCTCATAATTATCGTCGTTAATATCGTCGTTATTTTGTCATAATCATCGTCGTTAATGTCGTCGTTATTATCGTCATTATCTACGTTGTTATCGTCATAAATATCATCGATAATATCGTCGTTATTATTGTCATTATCTTCTTTTTATCGTCGTTATTAACGTCGTTATTATCGTCGTTAATATCGTCGTTATTATCGTCGTTAATATCGTTATTATCATCGTTGTTATCGTCCTTATTATCCTCATAATTATCGTCGTTAATATCGTCGTTATTTTGTCACAATCATCGTCGTTAATGTCGTCGTTATTATCGTCATTATCATCGTTGTTATCGTCCTTATCATCCTCATAATTATCGTCGTTAATATCGTCGTTATTTTGTCATAATCATCGTCGTTAATGTCGTCGTTATTATCGTCATTATCTACGTTGTTATCGTCATAAATATTATCGTTAATATCGTCGTTATTATTGTCATTATCTTCTTTTTATTGTCTTTATTATCGTCGTTAATATCGTCGTTAATATCGTCGTTATATCGTCATTATCATCGTTGTTATCGTCCTTATTATCCTCATATTATCGTCGTTAATATCGTCGTTATTTTGTCATAATCATCGTCGTTAATGTCGTCGTTATTATCGTCATTATCTACGTTGTTATCGTCATAAATATCATCGATAATATCGTCGTTATTATTGTCATTATCTTCTTTTTATCGTCGTTATTAACGTCGTTATTATCGTCGTTAATATCGTCGTTATTTTGTCATAATCATCGTCGTTAATGTCGTCGTTATTATCGTCATTATCTACGTTGTTATCGACATAAATATTATCTTTAATATCGTCGTTATTATTGT
Source organism: Dolichovespula media (assembly GCA_911387685.1). Lineage (NCBI taxonomy): Eukaryota > Metazoa > Arthropoda > Insecta > Hymenoptera > Vespidae > Dolichovespula > Dolichovespula media. The sequence goes on along the minus strand of CAJVQJ010000026.1, from coordinate 266,113 downwards.
CATTATCTTCTTTTTATTGTCTTTATTATCGTCGTTAATATCGTCGTTAATATCGTCATTATCATCGTTGTTATCGTCCTTATCATCCTCATAATTATCGTCGTTAATATCGTCGTTATTTTGTCATAATCATCGTCGTTAATGTCGTCGTTATTATCGTCATTATCTACGTTGTTATCGTCATAAATATTATCGTTAATATCGTCGTTATTATTGTCATTATCTTCTTTTTATTGTCTTTATTATCGTCGTTAATATCGTCGTTAATATCGTCGTTAATATCGTCATTATCATCGTTGTTATCGTCCTTATTATCCTCATAGTTATCGTCGTTAATATCGTCGTTATTTTGTCATAAACATCGTCGCTAATGTCGTCGTTATTATCGTCATTACCATCGTTGTTATCGTCCTTATCATCCTCATAATTATCGTCGTTAATATCGTCGTTATTTTGTCATAATCATTGTCGTTAATGTCGTCGTTATTATCGTCATTATCTTCGTTGTTATCGTCCTTATTATCCTCATAATTATCGTCGTTAATATCGTCGTTATTTTGTCATAAACATCGTCGCAAATGTCGTCGTTATTATCGTCATTATCATCGTTGTTATCGTCCTTATCATCCTCATAATTATCGTCGTTAATATCGTCGTTATTTTGTCATAATCATCGTCGTTAATGTCGTCGTTATTATCGTCATTATCATCGTTGTTATCGTCCTTATTATCCTCATAATTATCGTCGTTAATATCGTCGTTATTTTGTCACAATCATCGTCGTTAATGTCGTCGTTATTATCGTCATTATCATCGTTGTTATCGTCCTTATCATCCTCATAATTATCGTCGTTACATCGTCGTTATTTTGTCATAATCATCGTCGTTAATGTCGTCGTTATTATCGTCATTATCTACGTTGTTATCGTCATAAATATTATCGTTAATATCGTCGTTATTATTGTCATTATCTTCTTTTTATTGTCTTTATTATCGTCGTTAATATCGTCGTTAATATCGTCGTTAATATCGTCATTATCATCGTTGTTATCGTCCATATTATCCTCATAATTATCGTCGTTAATATCGTCGTTATTTTGTCATAATCATCGTCGTTAATGTCGTCGTTATTATCGTCATTATCTACGTTGTTATCGTCATAAATATTATCGTTAATATCGTCGTTATTATTGTCATTATCTTCTTTTTATTGTCTTTATTATCGTCGTTAATATCGTCGTTAATATCGTCGTTAATATCGTCATTATCATCGTTGTTATCGTCCTTATTATCCTCATAATTATCGTCGTTAATATCGTCGTTATTTTGTCATAATCATCGTCGTTAATGTCGTCGTTATTATCGTCATTATCTACGTTGTTATCGTCATAAATATCATCGATAATATCGTCGTTATTATTGTCATTATCTTCTTTTTATCGTCGTTATTAACGTCGTTATTATCGTCGTTAATATCGTCGTTAATATCGTCATTATCATCGTTGTTATCGTCCTTATTATCCTCATAGTTATCGTCGTTAATATCGTCGTTATTTTGTCATAAACATCGTCGCTAATGTCGTCGTTATTATCGTCATTATCATCGTTGTTATCGTCCTTATCATCCTCATAATTATCGTCGTTAATATCGTCGTTATTTTGTCATAATCATCGTCGTTAATGTCGTCGTTATTATCGTCATTATCATCGTTGTTATCGTCCTTATTATCCTCATAATTATCGTCGTTAATATCGTCGTTATTTTGTCACAATCATCGTCGTTAATGTCGTCGTTATTATCGTCATTATCATCGTTGTTATCGTCCTTATCATCCTCATAATTATCGTCGTTACATCGTCGTTATTTTGTCATAATCATCGTCGTTAATGTCGTCGTTATTATCGTCATTATCATCGTTGTTATCGTCCTTATCATCCTCATAATTATCGTCGTTAATATCGTCGTTATTTTGTCATAATCATCGTCGTTAATGTCGTCGTTATTATCGTCATTATCATCGTTGTTATCGTCCTTATTATCCTCATAATTATCGTCGTTAATATCGTCGTTATTTTGTCACAATCATCGTCGTTAATGTCGTCGTTATTATCGTCATTATCATCGTTGTTATCGTCCTTATCATCCTCATAATTATCGTCGTTACATCGTCGTTATTTTGTCATAATCATCGTCGTTAATGTCGTCGTTATTATCGTCATTATCTACGTTGTTATCGTCATAAATATCATCGATAATATCGTCGTTATTATTGTCATTATCTTCTTTTTATCGTCGTTATTAACGTCGTTATTATCGTCGTTAATATCGTCGTTATTATCGTCGTTAATATCGTTATTATCATCGTTGTTATCGTCCTTATTATCCTCATAATTATCGTCGTTAATATCGTCGTTATTTTGTCACAATCATCGTCGTTAATGTCGTCGTTATTATCGTCATTATCATCGTTGTTATCGTCCTTATCATCCTCATAATTATCGTCGTTAATATCGTCGTTATTTTGTCATAATCATCGTCGTTAATGTCGTCGTTATTATCGTCATTATCTACGTTGTTATCGTCATAAATATTATCGTTAATATCGTCGTTATTATTGTCATTATCTTCTTTTTATTGTCTTTATTATCGTCGTTAATATCGTCGTTAATATCGTCGTTAATATCGTCATTATCATCGTTGTTATCGTCCTTATTATCCTCATAATTATCGTCGTTAATATCGTCGTTATTTTGTCATAATCATCGTCGTTAATGTCGTCGTTATTATCGTCATTATCTACGTTGTTATCGTCATAAATATCATCGATAATATCGTCGTTATTATTGTCATTATCTTCTTTTTATCGTCGTTATTAACGTCGTTATTATCGTCGTTAATATCGTCGTTAATATCGTCATTATCATCGTTGTTATCGTCCTTATTATCCTCATAGTTATCGTCGTTAATATCGTCGTTATTTTGTCATAAACATCGTCGCTAATGTCGTCGTTATTATCGTCATTATCATCGTTGTTATCGTCCTTATCATCCTCATAATTATCGTCGTTAATATCGTCGTTATTTTGTCATAATCATCGTCGTTAATGTCGTCGTTATTATCGTCATTATCATCGTTGTTATCGTCCTTATTATCCTCATAATTATCGTCGTTAATATCGTCGTTATTTTGTCACAATCATCGTCGTTAATGTCGTCGTTATTATCGTCATTATCATCGTTGTTATCGTCCTTATCATCCTCATAATTATCGTCGTTAATATCGTCGTTATTTTGTCATAATCATCGTCGTTAATGTCGTCGTTATTATCGTCATTATCTACGTTGTTATCGTCATAAATATTATCGTTAATATCGTCGTTATTATTGTCATTATCTTCTTTTTATTGTCTTTATTATCGTCGTTAATATCGTCGTTAATATCGTCGTTAATATCGTCATTATCATCGTTGTTATCGTCCTTATTATCCTCATAATTATCGTCGTTTATATCGTCGTTATTTTGTCATAATCATCGTCGTTAATGTCGTCGTTATTATCGTCATTATCTACGTTGTTATCGTCATAAATATCATCGATAATATCGTCGTTATTATTGTCATTATCTTCTTTTTATCGTCGTTATTAACGTCGTTATTATCGTCGTTAATATCGTCGTTAATATCGTCATTATCATCGTTGTTATCGTCCTTATTATCCTCATAGTTATCGTCGTTAATATCGTCGTTATTTTGTCATAAACATCGTCGCTAATGTCGTCGTTATTATCGTCATTATCATCGTTGTTATCGTCCTTATCATCCTCATAATTATCGTCGTTAATATCGTCGTTATTTTGTCATAATCATCGTCGTTAATGTCGTCGTTATTATCGTCATTATCATCGTTGTTATCGTCCTTATTATCCTCATAATTATCGTCGTTAATATCGTCGTTATTTTGTCATAATCATCGTCGTTAATGTCGTCGTTATTATCGTCATTATCTACGTTGTTATCGTCATAAATATCATCGATAATATCGTCGTTATTATTGTCATTATCTTCTTTTTATCGTCGTTATTAACGTCGTTATTATCGTCGTTAATATCGTCGTTAATATCGTCATTATCATCGTTGTTATCGTCCTTATTATCCTCATAGTTATCGTCGTTAATATCGTCGTTATTTTGTCATAAACATCGTCGCTAATGTCGTCGTTATTATCGTCATTATCATCGTTGTTATCGTCCTTATCATCCTCATAATTATCGTCGTTAATATCGTCGTTATTTTGTCATAATCATCGTCGTTAATGTCGTCGTTATTATCGTCATTATCATCGTTGTTATCGTCCTTATTATCCTCATAATTATCGTCGTTAATATCGTCGTTATTTTGTCACAATCATCGTCGTTAATGTCGTCGTTATTATCGTCATTATCATCGTTGTTATCGTCCTTATCATCCTCATAATTATCGTCGTTACATCGTCGTTATTTTGTCATAATCATCGTCGTTAATGTCGTCGTTATTATCGTCATTATCTACGTTGTTATCGTCATAAATATTATCGTTAATATCGTCGTTATTATTGTCATTATCTTCTTTTTATTGTCTTTATTATCGTCGTTAATATCGTCGTTAATATCGTCGTTAATATCGTCATTATCATCGTTGTTATCGTCCTTATTATCCTCATAATTATCGTCGTTAATATCGTCGTTATTTTGTCATAATCATCGTCGTTAATGTCGTCGTTATTATCGTCATTATCTACGTTGTTATCGTCATAAATATCATCGATAATATCGTCGTTATTATTGTCATTATCTTCTTTTTATCGTCGTTATTAACGTCGTTATTATCGTCGTTAATATCGTCGTTAATATCGTCATTATCATCGTTGTTATCGTCCTTATTATCCTCATAGTTATCGTCGTTAATATCGTCGTTATTTTGTCATAAACATCGTCGCTAATGTCGTCGTTATTATCGTCATTATCATCGTTGTTATCGTCCTTATTATCCTCATAGTTATCGTCGTTAATATCGTCGTTATTTTGTCATAAACATCGTTGCTAATGTCGTCGTTATTATCGTCATTATCATCGTTGTTATCGTCCTTATCATCCTCATAATTATCGTCGTTAATATCGTCGTTATTTTGTCATAAACATCGTTGCTAATGTCGTCGTTAATATCGTCATTATCATCGTTGTTATCGTCCTTATTATCCTCATAATTATCGTCGTTAATATCGTCGTTATATTGTCATAATCATCGTCGTTAATGTCGTCGTTATTATCGTCATTATCTACGTTGTTATCGTCATAAATATCATCGATAATATCGTCGATATTATTGTCATTATCTTCTTTTTATCGTCGTTATTAACGTCGTTATTATCGTCGTTAATATCGTCGTTAATATCGTCATTATCATCGTTGTTATCGTCCTTAATATCCTCATAATTATCGTCGTTAATATCGTCGTTATTTTGTCATAAACATCGTCGCTAATGTCGTCGTTATTATCGTCATTATCATCGTTGTTATCGTCCTTATCATCCTCATAATTATCGTCGTTAATATCGTCGTTATTTTGTCATAATCATCGTCGTTAATGTCGTCGTTATTATCGTCATTATCTACGTTGTTATCGTCATAAATATTATCGTTAATATCGTCGTTATTATTGTCATTATCTTCTTTTTATTGTCTTTATTATCGTCGTTAATATCGTCGTTAATATCGTCGTTATATCGTCATTATCATCGTTGTTATCGTCCTTATTATCCTCATATTATCGTCGTTAATATCGTCGTTATTTTGTCATAATCATCGTCGTTAATGTCGTCGTTATTATCGTCATTATCTACGTTGTTATCGTCATAAATATCATCGATAATATCGTCGTTATTATTGTCATTATCTTCTTTTTATCGTCGTTATTAACGTCGTTATTATCGTCGTTAATATCGTCGTTATTTTGTCATAATCATCGTCGTTAATGTCGTCGTTATTATCGTCATTATCTACGTTGTTATCGACATAAATATTATCTTTAATATCGTCGTTATTATTGTCATTATCTTCTTTTTATTGTCTTTATTATCGTCGTTAATATCGTCGTTAATATCGTCATTATCATCGTTGTTATCGTCCTTATTATCCTCATAATTATCGTCGTTAATATCGTCGTTATTTTGTCATAATCATCGTCGTTAATGTCGTCGTTATTATCGTCATTATCTACGTTGTTATCGTCATAAATATCATCGATAATATCGTCGTTATTATTGTCATTATCTTCTTTTTATCGTCGTTATTAACGTCGTTATTATCGTCGTTAATATCGTCGTTATTATCGTCGTTAATATCGTTATTATCATCGTTGTTATCGTCCTTATTATCCTCATAATTATCGTCGTTAATATCGTCGTGATTTTGTCACAATCATCGTCGTTAATGTCGTCGTTATTATCGTCATTATCATCGTTGTTATCGTCCTTATCATCCTCATAATTATCGTCGTTAATATCGTCGTTATTTTGTCATAATCATCGTCGTTAATGTCGTCGTTATTATCGTCATTATCTACGTTGTTATCGTCATAAATATTATCGTTAATATCGTCGTTATTATTGTCATTATCTTCTTTTTATTGTCTTTATTATCGTCGTTAATATCGTCGTTAATATCGTCGTTAATATCGTCATTATCATCGTTGTTATCGTCCTTATTATCCTCATAATTATCGTCGTTTATATCGTCGTTATTTTGTCATAATCATCGTCGTTAATGTCGTCGTTATTATCGTCATTATCTACGTTGTTATCGTCATAAATATCATCGATAATATCGTCGTTATTATTGTCATTATCTTCTTTTTATTGTCTTTATTATCGTCGTTAATATCGTCGTTATTATCGTCGTTAATATCGTCGTTAAAATCGTCATTATCATCGTTGTTATCGTCCTTATTATCCTCATAATTATCGTCGTTAATATCGTCGTTATTTTGTCATAATCATCGTCGTTAATGTCGTCGTTATTATCGTCATTATCTACGTTGTTATCGTCATAAATATCATCGATAATATCGTCGTTATTATTGTCATTATCTTCTTTTTATCGTCGTTATTAACGTCGTTATTATCGTCGTTAATATCGTCGTTAATATCGTCATTATCATCGTTGTTATCGTCCTTATTATCCTCATAGTTATCGTCGTTAATATCGTCGTTATTTTGTCATAAACATCGTCGCTAATGTCGTCGTTATTATCGTCATTATCATCGTTGTTATCGTCCTTATCATCCTCATAATTATCGTCGTTAATATCGTCGTTATTTTGTCATAATCATTGTCGTTAATGTCGTCGTTATTATCGTCATTATCTTCGTTGTTATCGTCCTTATTATCCTCATAATTATCGTCGTTAATATCGTCGTTATTTTGTCATAAACATCGTCGCTAATGTCGTCGTTATTATCGTCATTATCATCGTTGTTATCGTCCTTATCATCCTCATAATTATCGTCGTTAATATCGTCGTTATTTTGTCATAATCATCGTCGTTAATGTCGTCGTTATTATCGTCATTATCATCGTTGTTATCGTCCTTATTATCCTCATAATTATCGTCGTTAATATCGTCGTTATTTTGTCACAATCATCGTCGTTAATGTCGTCGTTATTATCGTCATTATCATCGTTGTTATCGTCCTTATCATCCTCATAATTATCGTCGTTAATATCGTCGTTATTTTGTCATAATCATCGTCGTTAATGTCGTCGTTATTATCGTCATTATCTACGTTGTTATCGTCATAAATATTATCGTTAATATCGTCGTTATTATTGTCATTATCTTCTTTTTAATGTCTTTATTATCGTCGTTAATATCGTCGTTAATATCGTCGTTAATATCGTCATTATCATCGTTGTTATCGTCCTTATTATCCTCATAATTATCGTCGTTAATATCGTCGTTATTTTGTCATAATCATCGTCGTTAATGTCGTCGTTATTATCGTCATTATCTACGTTGTTATCGTCATAAATATCATCGATAATATCGTCGTTATTATTGTCATTATCTTCTTTTTATCGTCGTTATTAACGTCGTTATTATCGTCGTTATTATCGTCGTTAATATCGTCATTATCATCGTTGTTATCGTCCTTATTATCCTCATAATTATCGTCGTTAATATCGTCGTTATTTTGTCACAATCATCGTCGTTAATGTCGTCGTTATTATCGTCATTATCATCGTTGTTATCGTCCTTATCATCCTCATAATTATCGTCGTTAATATCGTCGTTATTTTGTCATAATCATCGTCGTTAATGTCGTCGTTATTATCGTCATTATCTACATTGTTATCGTCATAAATATTATCGTTAATATCGTCGTTATTATTGTCATTATCTTCTTTTTATTGTCTTTATTATCGTCGTTAATATCGTCGTTAATATCGTCATTATCATCGTTGTTATCGTCCTTATTATCCTCATAATTATCGTCGTTAATATCGTCGTTATTTTGTCATAATCATCGTCGTTAATGTCGTCGTTATTATCGTCATTATCTACGTTGTTATCGTCATAAATATCATCGATAATATCGTCGTTATTATTGTCATTATCTTCTTTTTATCGTCGTTATTAACGTCGTTATTATCGTCGTTAATATCGTCGTTAATATCGTCATTATCATCGTTGTTATCGTCCTTATTATCCTCATAATTATCGTCGTTAATATCGTCGTTATTTTGTCACAATCATCGTCGTTAATGTCGTCGTTATTATCGTCATTATCATCGTTGTTATCGTCCTTATCATCCTCATAATTATCGTCGTTAATATCGTCGTTATTTTGTCATAATCATCGTCGTTAATGTCGTCGTTATTATCGTCATTATCTACGTTGTTATCGTCATAAATATTATCGTTAATATCGTCGTTATTATTGTCATTATCTTCTTTTTATTGTCTTTATTATCGTCGTTAATATCGTCGTTATTATCGTCGTTAATATCGTCGTTAAAATCGTCATTATCATCGTTGTTATCGTCCTTATTATCCTCATAATTATCGTCGTTAATATCGTCGTTATTTTGTCATAATCATCGTCGTTAATGTCGTCGTTATTATCGTCATTATCTACGTTGTTATCGTCATAAATATCATCGATAATATCGTCGTTATTATTGTCATTATCTTCTTTTTATCGTCGTTATTAACGTCGTTATTATCGTCGTTAATATCGTCGTTAATATCGTCATTATCATCGTTGTTATCGTCCTTATTATCCTCATAATTATCGTCGTTAATATCGTCGTTATTTTGTCATAAACATCGTCGCTAATGTCGTCGTTATTATCGTCATTATCATCGTTGTTATCGTCCTTATCATCCTCATAATTATCGTCGTTAATATCGTCGTTATTTTGTCATAATCATCGTCATTAATGTCGTCGTTATTATCGTCATTATCTACGTTGTTATCGTCATAAATATTATCTTTAATATCGTCGTTATTATTGTCATTATCTTCTTTTTATTGTCTTTATTATCGTCGTTAATATCGTCGTTATTATCGTCGTTAATATCGTCGTTAATATCGTCATTATCATCGTTGTTATCGTCCTTATTATCCTCATAATTATCGTCGTTAATATCGTCGTTATTTTGTCATAATCATCGTCGTTAATGTCGTCGTTATTATCGTCATTATCTACGTTGTTATCGTCATAAATATCATCGATAATATCGTCGTTATTATTGTCATTATCTTCTTTTTATCGTCGTTATTAACGTCGTTATTATCGTCGTTAATATCGTCGTTTATATCGTCATTATCATCGTTGTTATCGTCCTTATTATCCTCATAATTATCGTCGTTATTATCGTCGTTATTTTGTCACAATCATCGTCGTTAATGTCGTCGTTATTATCGTCATTATCATCGTTGTTATCGTCCTTATCATCCTCATAATTATCGTCGTTAATATCGTCGTTATTTTGTCATAATCATCGTCGTTAATGTCGTCGTTATTATCGTCATTATCTACATTGTTATCGTCATAAATATTAACGTTAATATCGTCGTTATTATTGTCATTATCTTCTTTTTATTGTCTTTATTATCGTCGTTAATATCGTCGTTATTATCGTCGTTAATATCGTCGTTAATATCGCCATTATCATCGTTGTTATCGTCCTTATTATCCTCATAATTATCGTCGTTAATATCGTCGTTATTTTGTCATAATCATCGTCGTTAATGTCGTCGTTATTATCGTCATTATCTACGTTGTTATCGTCATAAATATCATCGATAATATCGTCGTTATTATTGTCATTATCTTCTTTTTATCGTCGTTATTAACGTCGTTATTATCGTCGTTAATATCGTCGTTAATATCGTCATTATCATCGTTGTTATCGTCCTTATTATCCTCATAATTATCGTCGTTAATATCGTCGTTATTTTGTCATAAACATCGTCGCTAATGTCGTCGTTATTATCGTCATTATCATCGTTGTTATCGTCCTTATCATCCTCATAATTATCGTCGTTAATATCGTCGTTATTTTGTCATAATCATCGTCATTAATGTCGTCGTTATTATCGTCATTATCTACGTTGTTATCGTCATAAATATTATCTTTAATATCGTCGTTATTATTGTCATTATCTTCTTTTTATTGTCTTTATTATCGTCGTTAATATCGTCGTTATTATCGTCGTTAATATCGTCGTTAATATCGTCATTATCATCGTTGTTATCGTCCTTATTATCCTCATAATTATCGTCGTTAATATCGTCGTTATTTTGTCACAATCATCGTCGTTAATGTCGTCGTTATTATCGTCATTATCATCGTTGTTATCGTCCTTATCATCCTCATAATTATCGTCGTTAATATCGTCGTTATTTTGTCATAATCATCGTCGTTAATGTCGTCGTTATTATCGTCATTATCTACGTTGTTATCGTCATAAATATTATCGTTAATATCGTCGTTATTATTGTCATTATCTTCTTTTTATTGTCTTTATTATCGTCGTTAATATCGTCGTTAATATCGTCGTTATATCGTCATTATCATCGTTGTTATCGTCCTTATTATCCTCATATTATCGTCGTTAATATCGTCGTTATTTTGTCATAATCATCGTCGTTAATGTCGTCGTTATTATCGTCATTATCTACGTTGTTATCGTCATAAATATCATCGATAATATCGTCGTTATTATTGTCATTATCTTCTTTTTATCGTCGTTATTAACGTCGTTATTATCGTCGTTAATATCGTCGTTATTTTGTCATAATCATCGTCGTTAATGTCGTCGTTATTATCGTCATTATCTACGTTGTTATCGACATAAATATTATCTTTAATATCGTCGTTATTATTGTCATTATCTTCTTTTTATTGTCTTTATTATCGTCGTTAATATCGTCGTTAATATCGTCATTATCATCGTTGTTATCGTCCTTATTATCCTCATAATTATCGTCGTTAATATCGTCGTTATTTTGTCATAATCATCGTCGTTAATGTCGTCGTTATTATCGTCATTATCTACGTTGTTATCGTCATAAATATCTTCGATAATATCGTCGTTATTATTGTCATTATCTTCTTTTTATCGTCGTTATTAACGTCGTTATTATCGTCGTTAATATCGTCGTTATTATCGTCGTTAATATCGTTATTATCATCGTTGTTATCGTCCTTATTATCCTCATAATTATCGTCGTTAATATCGTCGTTATTTTGTCACAATCATCGTCGTTAATGTCGTCGTTATTTTCGTCATTATCATCGTTGTTATCGTCCTTATCATCCTCATAATTATCGTCGTTAATATCGTCGTTATTTTGTCATAATCATCGTCGTTAATGTCGTCGTTATTATCGTCATTATCTACGTTGTTATCGTCATAAATATTATCTTTAATATCGTCGTTATTATTGTCATTATCTTCTTTTTATTGTCTTTATTATCGTCGTTAATATCGTCGTTATTATCGTCGTTAATATCGTCGTTAATATCGTCATTATCATCGTTGTTATCGTCCTTATTATCCTCATAATTATCGTCGTTAATATCGTCGTTATTTTGTCATAATCATCGTCGTTAATGTCGTCGTTATTATCGTCATTATCTACGTTGTTATCGTCATAAATATCATCGATAATATCGTCGTTATTATTGTCATTATCTTCTTTTTATCGTCGTTATTAACGTCGTTATTATCGTCGTTAATATCGTCGTTAATATCGTCATTATCATCGTTGTTATCGTCCTTATTATCCTCATAATTATCGTCGTTAATATCGTCGTTATTTTGTCACAATCATCGTCGTTAATGTCGTCGTTATTATCGTCATTATCATCGTTGTTATCGTCCTTATCATCCTCATAATTATCGTCGTTAATATCGTCGTTATTTTGTCATAATCATCGTCGTTAATGTCGTCGTTATTATCGTCATTATCTACATTGTTATCGTCATAAATATTAACGTTAATATCGTCGTTATTATTGTCATTATCTTCTTTTTATTGTCTTTATTATCGTCGTTAATATCGTCGTTATTATCGTCGTTAATATCGTCGTTAATATCGCCATTATCATCGTTGTTATCGTCCTTATTATCCTCATAATTATCGTCGTTAATATCGTCGTTATTTTGTCATAATCATCGTCGTTAATGTCGTCGTTATTATCGTCATTATCTACGTTGTTATCGTCATAAATATCATCGATAATATCGTCGTTATTATTGTCATTATCTTCTTTTTATCGTCGTTATTAACGTCGTTATTATCGTCGTTAATATCGTCGTTAATATCGTCATTATCATCGTTGTTATCGTCCTTATTATCCTCATAATTATCGTCGTTAATATCGTCGTTATTTTGTCATAAACATCGTCGCTAATGTCGTCGTTATTATCGTCATTATCATCGTTGTTATCGTCCTTATCATCCTCATAATTATCGTCGTTAATATCGTCGTTATTTTGTCATAATCATCGTCATTAATGTCGTCGTTATTATCGTCATTATCTACGTTGTTATCGTCATAAATATTATCTTTAATATCGTCGTTATTATTGTCATTATCTTCTTTTTATTGTCTTTATTATCGTCGTTAATATCGTCGTTATTATCGTCGTTAATATCGTCGTTAATATCGTCATTATCATCGTTGTTATCGTCCTTATTATCCTCATAATTATCGTCGTTAATATCGTCGTTATTTTGTCACAATCATCGTCGTTAATGTCGTCGTTATTATCGTCATTATCATCGTTGTTATCGTCCTTATCATCCTCATAATTATCGTCGTTAATATCGTCGTTATTTTGTCATAATCATCGTCGTTAATGTCGTCGTTATTATCGTCATTATCTACGTTGTTATCGTCATAAATATTATCGTTAATATCGTCGTTATTATTGTCATTATCTTCTTTTTATTGTCTTTATTATCGTCGTTAATATCGTCGTTAATATCGTCGTTATATCGTCATTATCATCGTTGTTATCGTCCTTATTATCCTCATATTATCGTCGTTAATATCGTCGTTATTTTGTCATAATCATCGTCGTTAATGTCGTCGTTATTATCGTCATTATCTACGTTGTTATCGTCATAAATATCATCGATAATATCGTCGTTATTATTGTCATTATCTTCTTTTTATCGTCGTTATTAACGTCGTTATTATCGTCGTTAATATCGTCGTTATTTTGTCATAATCATCGTCGTTAATGTCGTCGTTATTATCGTCATTATCTACGTTGTTATCGACATAAATATTATCTTTAATATCGTCGTTATTATTGTCATTATCTTCTTTTTATTGTCTTTATTATCGTCGTTAATATCGTCGTTAATATCGTCATTATCATCGTTGTTATCGTCCTTATTATCCTCATAATTATCGTCGTTAATATCGTCGTTATTTTGTCATAATCATCGTCGTTAATGTCGTCGTTATTATCGTCATTATCTACGTTGTTATCGTCATAAATATCATCGATAATATCGTCGTTATTATTGTCATTATCTTCTTTTTATCGTCGTTATTAACGTCGTTATTATCGTCGTTAATATCGTCGTTATTATCGTCGTTAATATCGTTATTATCATCGTTGTTATCGTCCTTATTATCCTCATAATTATCGTCGTTAATATCGTCGTTATTTTGTCACAATCATCGTCGTTAATGTCGTCGTTATTTTCGTCATTATCATCGTTGTTATCGTCCTTATCATCCTCATAATTATCGTCGTTAATATCGTCGTTATTTTGTCATAATCATCGTCGTTAATGTCGTCGTTATTATCGTCATTATCTACGTTGTTATCGTCATAAATATTATCGTTAATATCGTCGTTATTATTGTCGTTATCTTCTTTTTATTGTCTTTATTATCGTCGTTAATATCGTCGTTAATATCGTCGTTAATATCGTCATTATCATCGTTGTTATCGTCCTTATTATCCTCATAATTATCGTCGTTTATATCGTCGTTATTTTGTCATAATCATCGTCGTTAATGTCGTCGTTATTATCGTCATTATCTACGTTGTTATCGTCATAAATATCATCGATAATATCGTCGTTATTATTGTCATTATCTTCTTTTTATCGTCGTTATTAACGTCGTTATTATCGTCGTTAATATCGTCGTTAATATCGTCATTATCATCGTTGTTATCGTCCTTATTATCCTCATAGTTATCGTCGTTAATATCGTCGTTATTTTGTCATAAACATCGTCGCTAATGTCGTCGTTATTATCGTCATTATCATCGTTGTTATCGTCCTTATCATCCTCATAATTATCGTCGTTAATATCGTCGTTATTTTGTCATAATCATTGTCGTTAATGTCGTCGTTATTATCGTCATTATCTTCGTTGTTATCGTCCTTATTATCCTCATAATTATCGTCGTTAATATCGTCGTTATTTTGTCATAAACATCGTCGCTAATGTCGTCGTTATTATCGTCATTATCATCGTTGTTATCGTCCTTATCATCCTCATAATTATCGTCGTTAATATTGTCGTTATTTTGTCATAATCATCGTCGTTAATGTCGTCGTTATTATCGTCATTATCATCGTTGTTATCGTCCTTATTATCCTCATAATTATCGTCGTTAATATCGTCGTTATTTTGTCACAATCATCGTCGTTAATGTCGTCGTTATTATCGTCATTATCATCGTTGTTATCGTCCTTATCATCCTCATAATTATCGTCGTTAATATCGTCGTTATTTTGTCATAATCATCGTCTTTAATGTCGTCGTTATTATCGTCATTATCTACGTTGTTATCGTCATAAATATTATCGTTAATATCGTCGTTATTATTGTCATTATCTTCTTTTTATTGTCTTTATTATCGTCGTTAATATCGTCGTTAATATCGTCATTATCATCGTTGTTATCGTCCTTATTATCCTCATAATTATCGTCGTTAATATCGTCGTTATTTTGTCATAATCATCGTCGTTAATGTCGTCGTTATTATCGTCATTATCTACGTTGTTATCGTCATAAATATCATCGATAATATCGTCGTTATTATTGTCATTATCTTCTTTTTATCGTCGTTATTAACGTCGTTATTATCGTCGTTATTATCGTCGTTAATATCGTCATTATCATCGTTGTTATCGTCCTTATTATCCTCATAATTATCGTCGTTAATATCGTCGTTATTTTGTCACAATCATCGTCGTTAATGTCGTCGTTATTATCGTCATTATCATCGTTGTTATCGTCCTTATCATCCTCATAATTATCGTCGTTAATATCGTCGTTATTTTGTCATAATCATCGTCGTTAATGTCGTCGTTATTATCGTCATTATCTACATTGTTATCGTCATAAATATTATCGTTAATATCGTCGTTATTATTGTCATTATCTTCTTTTTATTGTCTTTATTATCGTCGTTAATATCGTCGTTAATATCGTCATTATCATCGTTGTTATCGTCCTTATTATCCTCATAATTATCGTCGTTAATATCGACGTTATTTTGTCATAATCATCGTCGTTAATGTCGTCGTTATTATCGTCATTATCTACGTTGTTATCGTCATAAATATCATCGATAATATCGTCGTTATTATTGTCATTATCTTCTTTTTATCGTCGTTATTAACGTCGTTATTATCGTCGTTAATATCGTCGTTAATATCGTCATTATCATCGTTGTTATCGTCCTTATTATTCTCATAATTATCGTCGTTAATATCGTCGTTATTTTGTCATAAACATCGTCGCTAATGTCGTCGTTATTATCGTCATTATCATCGTTGTTATCGTCCTTATCATCCTCATAATTATCGTCGTTAATATCGTCGTTATTTTGTCATAATCATCGTCATTAATGTCGTCGTTATTATCGTCATTATCTACGTTGTTATCGTCATAAATATTATCTTTAATATCGTCGTTATTATTGTCATTATCTTCTTTTTATTGTCTTTATTATCGTCGTTAATATCGTCGTTATTATCGTCGTTAATATCGTCGTTAATATCGTCATTATCATCGTTGTTATCGTCCTTATTATCCTCATAATTATCGTCGTTAATATCGTCGTTATTTTGTCATAATCATCGTCGTTAATGTCGTCGTTATTATCGTCATTATCTACGTTGTTATCGTCATAAATATCATCGATAATATCGTCGTTATTATTGTCATTATCTTCTTTTTATCGTCGTTATTAACGTCGTTATTATCGTCGTTATTATCGTCGTTAATATCGTCATTATCATCGTTGTTATCGTCCTTATTATCCTCATAATTATCGTCGTTAATATCGTCGTTATTTTGTCACAATCATCGTCGTTAATGTCGTCGTTATTATCGTCATTATCATCGTTGTTATCGTCCTTATCATCCTCATAATTATCGTCGTTAATATCGTCGTTATTTTGTCATCATCATCGTCGTTAATGTCGTCGTTATTATCGTCATTATCTACATTGTTATCGTCATAAATATTATCGTTAATATCGTCGTTATTATTGTCATTATCTTCTTTTTATTGTCTTTATTATCGTCGTTAATATCGTCGTTATTATCGTCGTTAATATCGTCGTTAATATCGTCATTATCATCGTTGTTATCGTCCTTATTATCCTCATAATTATCGTCGTTAATATCGTCGTTATTTTGTCATAATCATCGTCGTTAATGTCGTCGTTATTATCGTCATTATCTACGTTGTTATCGTCATAAATATCATCGATAATATCGTCGTTATTATTGTCATTATCTTCTTTTTATCGTCGTTATTAACGTCGTTATTATCGTCGTTAATATCGTCGTTAATATCGTCATTATCATCGTTGTTATCGTCCTTATTATCCTCATAATTATCGTCGTTAATATCGTCGTTATTTTGTCATAAACATCGTCGCTAATGTCGTCGTTATTATCGTCATTATCATCGTTGTTATCGTCCTTATCATCCTCATAATTATCGTCGTTAATATCGTCGTTATTTTGTCATAATCATCGTCATTAATGTCGTCGTTATTATCGTCATTATCTACGTTGTTATCGTCATAAATATTATCTTTAATATCGTCGTTATTATTGTCATTATCTTCTTTTTATTGTCTTTATTATCGTCGTTAATATCGTCGTTATTATCGTCGTTAATATCGTCGTTAATATCGTCATTATCATCGTTGTTATCGTCCTTATTATCCTCATAATTATCGTCGTTAATATCGTCGTTATTTTATCATAATCATCGTCGTTAATGTCGTCGTTATTATCGTCATTATCTACGTTGTTATCGTCATAAATATCATCGATAATATCGTCGTTATTATTGTCATTATCTTCTTTTTATCGTCGTTATTAACGTCGTTATTATCGTCGTTAATATCGTCGTTATTATCGTCGTTAATATCGTTATTATCATCGTTGTTATCGTCCTTATTATCCTCATAATTATCGTCGTTAATATCGTCGTTATTTTGTCACAATCATCGTCGTTAATGTCGTCGTTAATATCGTCATTATCATCGTTGTTATCGTCCTTATCATCCTCATAATTATCGTCGTTAATATCGTCGTTATTTTGTCATAATCATCGTCGTTAATGTCGTCGTTATTATCGTCATTAACTACATTGTTATCGTCATAAATATTAACGTTAATATCGTCGTTATTATTGTCATTATCTTTTTTTTATTGTCTTTATTATCGTCGTTAATATCGTCGTTATTATCGTCGTTAATATCGTCGTTAATATCGCCATTATCATCGTTGTTATCGTCCTTATTATCCTCATAATTATCGTCGTTAATATCGTCGTTATTTTGTCATAATCATCGTCGTTAATGTCGTCGTTATTATCGTCATTATCTACGTTGTTATCGTCATAAATATCATCGATAATATCGTCGTTATTATTGTCATTATCTTCTTTTTATCGTCGTTATTAACGTCGTTATTATCGTCGTTAATATCGTCGTTAATATCGTCATTATCATCGTTGTTATCGTCCTTATTATCCTCATAATTATCGTCGTTAATATCGTCGTTATTTTGTCATAAACATCGTCGCTAATGTCGTCGTTATTATCGTCATTATCATCGTTGTTATCGTCCTTATCATCCTCATAATTATCGTCGTTAATATCGTCGTTATTTTGTCATAATCATCGTCATTAATGTCGTCGTTATTATCGTCATTATCTACGTTGTTATCGTCATAAATATTATCTTTAATATCGTCGTTATTATTGTCATTATCTTCTTTTTATTGTCTTTATTATCGTCGTTAATATCGTCGTTATTATCGTCGTTAATATCGTCGTTAATATCGTCATTATCATCGTTGTTATCGTCCTTATTATCCTCATAATTATCGTCGTTAATATCGTCGTTATTTTGTCATAATCATCGTCGTTAATGTCGTCGTTATTATCGTCATTATCTACGTTGTTATCGTCATAAATATCATCGATAATATCGTCGTTATTATTGTCATTATCTTCTTTTTATCGTCGTTATTAACGTCGTTATTATCGTCGTTAATATCGTCGTTATTATCGTCGTTAATATCGTCATTATCATCCTTGTTATCGTCCTTATCATCCTCATAATTATCGTCGTTAATATCGTCGTTATTTTGTCATAATCATCGTCGTTAATGTCGTCGCTATTATCGTCATTATCTACGTTGTTATCGTCATAAATATCATCGATAATATCGTCGTTATTATTGTCATTATCTTCTTTTTATCGTCGTTATTAACATCGTTATTATCGTCGTTAATATCGTCGTTATTATCGTCGTTAATATCGTTATTATCATCGTTGTTATCGTCCTTATTATCCTCATAATTATCGTCGTTAATATCGTCGTTATTTTGTCACAATCATCGTCGTTAATGTCGTCGTTATTATCGTCATTATCTACGTTGTTATCGACATAAATATTATCTTTAATATCGTCGTTATTATTGTCATTATCTTCTTTTTATTGTCTTTATTATCGTCGTTAATATCGTCGTTAATATCGTCATTATCATCGTTGTTATCGTCCTTATTATCCTCATAATTATCGTCGTTAATATCGTCGTTATTTTGTCATAATCATCGTCGTTAATGTCGTCGTTATTATCGTCATTATCTACGTTGTTATCGTCATAAATATCGTCGTTATTATTGTCATTATCTTCTTTTTATCGTCGTTATTAACGTCGTTATTATCGTCGTTAATATCGTCGTTAATATCGTCATTATCATCGTTGTTATCGTCCTTATTATCCTCATAATTATCGTCGTTAATATCGTCGTTATTTTGTCATAAACATCGTCGCTAATGTCGTCGTTATTATCGTCATTATCATCGTTGTTATCGTCCTTATCATCCTCATAATTATCGTCGTTAATATCGTCGTTATTTTGTCATAATCATCGTCATTAATGTCGTCGTTATTATCGTCATTATCTACGTTGTTATCGTCATAAATATTATCTTTAATATCGTCGTTATTATTGTCATTATCTTCTTTTTATTGTCTTTATTATCGTCGTTAATATCGTCGTTATTATCGTCGTTAATATCGTCGTTAATATCGTCATTATCATCGTTGTTATCGTCCTTATTATCCTCATAATTATCGTCGTTATTTTGTCATAATCATCGTCGTTAATGTCGTCGTTATTATCGTCATTACTACGTTGTTATCGTCATAAATATCATCGATAATATCGTCGTTATTATTGTCATTATCTTCTTTTTATCGTCGTTATTAACGTCGTTATTATCGTCGTTATTATCGTCGTTAATATCGTCATTATCATCGTTGTTATCGTCCTTATTATCCTCATAATTATCGTCGTTAATATCGTCGTTATTTTGTCACAATCATCGTCGTTAATGTCGTCGTTATTATCGTCATTATCATCGTTGTTATCGACCTTATCATCCTCATAATTATCGTCGTTATTTTGTCATAATCATCGTCGTTAATGTCGTCGTTATTATCGTCATTATCTACATTGTTATCGTCATAAATATTATCGTTAATATCGTCGTTATTATTGTCATTATCTTCTTTTTATTGTCTTTATTATCGTCGTTAATATCGTCGTTATTATCGTCGTTAATATCGTCGTTAATATCGTCATTATCATCGTTGTTATCGTCCTTATTATCCTCATAATTATCGTCGTTAATATCGTCGTTATTTTGTCATAATCATCGTCGTTAATGTCGTCGTTATTATCGTCATTATCTACGTTGTTATCGTCATAAATATTATCGTTAATATCGTCGTTATTATTGTCATTATCTTCTTTTTATTGTCTTTATTATCGTCGTTAATATCGTCGTTAATATCGTCGTTAATATCGTCATTATCATCGTTGTTATCGTCCTTATTATCCTCATAATTATCGTCGTTAATATCGTCGTTATTTTGTCATAATCATCGTCGTTAATGTCGTCGTTATTATCGTCATTATCTACGTTGTTATCGTCATAAATATCATCGATAATATCGTCGTTATTATTGTCATTATCTTCTTTTTATCGTCGTTATTAACGTCGTTATTATCGTCGTTAATATAGTCATTATCATCGTTGTTATCGTCCTTATTATCCTCATAATTATCGTCGTTAATATCGTCGTTATTTTGTCACAATCATCGTCGTTAATGTCGTCGTTATTATCGTCATTATCATCGTTGTTATCGTCCTTATCATCCTCATAATTATCGTCGTTAATATCGTCGTTATTTTGTCATAATCATCGTCGTTAATGTCGTCGTTATTATCGTCATTATCTACATTGTTATCGTCATAAATATTATCGTTAATATCGTCGTTATTATTGTCATTATCTTCTTTTTATTGTCTTTATTATCGTCGTTAATATCGTCGTTATTATCGTCGTAAATATCGTCGTTAATATCGTCATTATCATCGTTGTTATCGTCCTTATTATCCTCATAATTATCGTCGTTAATATCGTCGTTATTTTGTCATAATCATCGTCGTTAATGTCGTCGTTATTATCGTCATTATCTACGTTGTTATCGTCATAAATATCGTCGTTATTATTGTCATTATCTTCTTTTTATCGTCGTTATTAACGTCGTTATTATCGTCGTTAATATCGTCGTTAATATCGTCATTATCATCGTTGTTATCGTCCTTATTATCCTCATAATTATCGTCGTTAATATCGTCGTTATTTTGTCATAAACATCGTCGCTAATGTCGTCGTTATTATCGTCATTATCATCGTTGTTATCGTCCTTATCATCCTCATAATTATCGTCGTTAATATCGTCGTTATTTTGTCATAATCATCGTCATTAATGTCGTCGTTATTATCGTCATTATCTACGTTGTTATCGTCATAAATATTATCTTTAATATCGTCGTTATTATTGTCATTATCTTCTTTTTATTGTCTTTATTATCGTCGTTAATATCGTCGTTATTATCGTCGTTAATATCGTCGTTAATATCGTCATTATCATCGTTGTTATCGTCCTTATTATCCTCATAATTATCGTCGTTAATATCGTCGTTATTTTGTCATAATCATCGTCGTTAATGTCGTCGTTATTATCGTCATTACTACGTTGTTATCGTCATAAATATCATCGATAATATCGTCGTTATTATTGTCATTATCTTCTTTTTATCGTCGTTATTAACGTCGTTATTATCGTCGTTATTATCGTCGTTAATATCGTCATTATCATCGTTGTTATCGTCCTTATTATCCTCATAATTATCGTCGTTAATATCGTCGTTATTTTGTCACAATCATCGTCGTTAATGTCGTCGTTATTATCGTCATTATCATCGTTGTTATCGTCCTTATCATCCTCATAATTATCGTCGTTATTTTGTCATAATCATCGTCGTTAATGTCGTCGTTATTATCGTCATTATCTACATTGTTATCGTCATAAATATTATCGTTAATATCGTCGTTATTATTGTCATTATCTTCTTTTTATTGTCTTTATTATCGTCGTTAATATCGTCGTTATTATCGTCGTTAATATCGTCGTTAATATCGTCATTATCATCGTTGTTATCGTCCTTATTATCCTCATAATTATCGTCGTTAATATCGTCGTTATTTTGTCATAATCATCGTCGTTAATGTCGTCGTTATTATCGTCATTATCTACGTTGTTATCGTCATAAATATCATCGATAATATCGTCGTTATTATTGTCATTATCTTCTTTTTATCGTCGTTATTAACGTCGTTATTATCGTCGTTAATATCGTCGTTAATATCGTCATTATCATCGTTGTTATCGTCCTTATTATCCTCATAATTATCGTCGTTAATATCGTCGTTATTTTGTCATAAACATCGTCGCTAATGTCGTCGTTATTATCGTCATTATCATCGTTGTTATCGTCCTTATCATCCTCATAATTATCGTCGTTAATATCGTCGTTATTTTGTCATAATCATCGTCATTAATGTCGTCGTTATTATCGTCATTATCTACGTTGTTATCGTCATAAAAATTATCTTTAATATCGTCGTTATTATTGTCATTATCTTCTTTTTATTGTCTTTATTATCGTCGTTAATATCGTCGTTATTATCGTCGTTAATATCGTCGTTAATATCGTCATTATCATCGTTGTTATCGTCCTTATTATCCTCATAATTATCGTCGTTAATATCGTCGTTATTTTGTCTTAATCATCGTCGTTAATGTCGTCGTTATTATCGTCATTATCTACATTGTTATCGTCATAAATATTATCGTTAATATCGTCGTTATTATTGTCATTATCTTCTTTTTATTGTCTTTATTATCGTCGTTAATATCGTCGTTATTATCGTCGTTAATATCGTCGTTAATATCGTCATTATCATCGTTGTTATCGTCCTTATCATCCTCATAATTATCGTCGTTAATATCGTCGTTATTTTGTCATAATCATCGTCGTTAATGTCGTCGTTATTATCGTCATTATCTACATTGTTATCGTCATAAATATTATCGTTAATATCGTCGTTATTATTGTCATTATCTTCTTTTTATTGTCTTTATTATCGTCGTTAATATCGTCGTTATTATCGTCGTTAATATCGTCGTTAATATCGTCATTATCATCGTTGTTATCGTCCTTATTATCCTCATAATTATCGTCGTTAATATCGTCGTTATTTTGTCATAATCATCGTCGTTAATGTCGTCGTTATTATCGTCATTATCTACGTTGTTATCGTCATAAATATCATCGATAATATCGTCGTTATTATTGTCATTATCTTCTTTTTATCGTCGTTATTAACGTCGTTATTATCGTCGTTAATATCGTCGTTAATATCGTCATTGTCATCGTTGTTATCGTCCTTATTATCCTCATAATTATCGTCGTTAATATCGTCGTTATTTTGTCATAAACATCGTCGCTAATGTCGTCGTTATTATCGTCATTATCATCGTTGTTATCGTCCTTATCATCCTCATAATTATCATCGTTAATATCGTCGTTATTTTGTCATAACCATCGTCATTAATGTCGTCGTTATTATCGTCATTATCTACGTTGTTATCGTCATAAATATTATCTTTAATATCGTCGTTATTATTGTCATTATCTTCTTTTTATTGTCTTTATTATCGTCGTTAATATCGTCGTTATTATCGTCGTTAATATCGTCGTTAATATCGTCATTATCATCGTTGTTATCGTCCTTATTATCCTCATAATTATCGTCGTTAATATCGTCGTTATTTTGTCATAATCATCGTCGTTAATATCGTCGTTATTATCGTCGTTAATATCGTTATTATCATCGTTGTTATCGTCCTTATTATCCTCATAATTATCGTCGTTAATATCGTCGTTATTTTGTCACAATCATCGTCGTTAATGTCCTCGTTAATATCGTCATTATCATCCTTGTTATCGTCCTTATCATCCTCATAATTATCGTCGTTAATATCGTCGTTATTTTGTCATAAACATCGTCGCTAATGTCGTCGTTATTATCGTCATTATCATCGTTGTTATCGTCCTTATCATCCTCATAATTATCGTCGTTAATATCGTCGTTATTTTGTCATAATCATGGTCGTTAATGTCGTCGTTATTATCGTCATTATCTTCGTTGTTATCGTCCTTATTATCCTCATAATTATCGTCGTTAATATCGTCGTTATTTTGTCATAAACATCGTCGCTAATGTCGTCGTTATTATCGTCATTATCATCGTTGTTATCGTCCTTATCATCCTCATAATTATCGTCGTTAATATCGTCGTTATTTTGTCATAAACATCGTCGCTAATGTCGTCGTTATTATCGTCATTATCATCGTTGTTATCGTCCTTATCATCCTCATAATTATCGTCGTTAATATCGTCGTTATTTTGTCATAATCATCGTCGTTAATGTCGTCGTTATTATCGTCATTATCATCGTTGTTATCGTCCTTATTATCCTCATAATTATCGTCGTTAATATCGTCGTTATTTTGTCACAATCATCGTCGTTAATGTCGTCGTTATTATCGTCATTATCATCGTTGTTATCGTCGTTATTATCGTCGTTAATATCGTCATTATCATCGTTGTTATCGTCCTTATCATCCTCATAATTATCGTCGTTAATATCGTCGTTATTTTTCATAATCATCGTCGTTAATGTCGTCGTTATTATCGTCATTATCATCGTTGTTATCGTCATAAATATCATCGATAATATCGTCGTTATTATTGTCATTATCTTCTTTTTATCGTCGTTATTAACGTCGTTATTATCGTCGTTAATATCGTCGTTAATATCGTCATTATCATCGTTGTTATCGTCCTTATTATCCTCATAGTTATCGTCGTTAATATCGTCGTTATTTTGTCATAAACATCGTCGCTAATGTCGTCGTTATTATCGTCATTATCATCGTTGTTATCGTCCTTATCATCCTCATAATTATCGTCGTTAATATCGTCGTTATTTTGTCATAATCATCGTCGTTAATGTCGTCGTTATTATCGTCATTATCTACATTGTTATCGTCATAAATATTATCGTTAATATCGTCGTTATTATTGTCATTATCTTCTTTTTATTGTCTTTATTATCGTCGTTAATATCGTCGTTATTATCGTCGTTAATATCGTCGTTAATATCGTCATTATCATCGTTGTTATCGTCCTTATTATCCTCATAATTATCGTCGTTAATATCGTCGTTATTTTGTCATAATCATCGTCGTTAATGTCGTCGTTATTATCGTCATTATCTACGTTGTTATCGTCATAAATATCGTCGTTATTATTGTCATTATCTTCTTTTTATCGTCGTTATTAACGTCGTTATTATCGTCGTTAATATCGTCGTTAATATCGTCATTATCATCGTTGTTATCGTCCTTATTATCCTCATAATTATCGTCGTTAATATCGTCGTTATTTTGTCATAAACATCGTCGCTAATGTCGTCGTTATTATCGTCATTATCATCGTTGTTATCGTCCTTATCATCCTCATAATTATCGTCGTTAATATCGTCGTTATTTTGTCATAATCATCGTCATTAATGTCGTCGTTATTATCGTCATTATCTACGTTGTTATCGTCATAAATATTATCTTTAATATCGTCGTTATTATTGTCATTATCTTCTTTTTATTGTCTTTATTATCGTCGTTAATATCGTCGTTATTATCGTCGTTAATATCGTCGTTAATATCGTCATTATCATCGTTGTTATCGTCCTTATTATCCTCATAATTATCGTCGTTAATATCGTCGTTATTTTGTCATAATCATCGTCGTTAATGTCGTCGTTATTATCGTCATTACTACGTTGTTATCGTCATAAATATCATCGATAATATCGTCGTTATTATTGTCATTATCTTCTTTTTATCGTCGTTATTAACGTCGTTATTATCGTCGTTATTATCGTCGTTAATATCGTCATTATCATCGTTGTTATCGTCCTTATTATCCTCATAATTATCGTCGTTAATATCGTCGTTATTTTGTCACAATCATCGTCGTTAATGTCGTCGTTATTATCGTCATTATCATCGTTGTTATCGTCCTTATCATCCTCATAATTATCGTCGTTATTTTGTCATAATCATCGTCGTTAATGTCGTCGTTATTATCGTCATTATCTACATTGTTATCGTCATAAATATTATCATTAATATCGTCGTTATTATTGTCATTATCTTCTTTTTATTGTCTTTATTATCGTCGTTAATATCGTCGTTATTATCGTCGTTAATATCGTCGTTAATATCGTCATTATCATCGTTGTTATCGTCCTTATTATCCTCATAATTATCGTCGTTAATATCGTCGTTATTTTGTCATAATCATCGTCGTTAATGTCGTCGTTATTATCGTCATTATCTACGTTGTTATCGTCATAAATATCATCGATAATATCGTCGTTATTATTGTCATTATCTTCTTTTTATCGTCGTTATTAACGTCGTTATTATCGTCGTTAATATCGTCGTTAATATCGTCATTATCATCGTTGTTATCGTCCTTATTATCCTCATAATTATCGTCGTTAATATCGTCGTTATTTTGTCATAAACATCGTCGCTAATGTCGTCGTTATTATCGTCATTATCATCGTTGTTATCGTCCTTATCATCCTCATAATTATCGTCGTTAATATCGTCGTTATTTTGTCATAATCATCGTCATTAATGTCGTCGTTATTATCGTCATTATCTACGTTGTTATCGTCATAAATATTATCTTTAATATCGTCGTTATTATTGTCATTATCTTCTTTTTATTGTCTTTATTATCGTCGTTAATATCGTCGTTATTATCGTCGTTAATATCGTCGTTAATATCGTCATTATCATCGTTGTTATCGTCCTTATTATCCTCATAATTATCGTCGTTAATATCGTCGTTATTTTGTCTTAATCATCGTCGTTAATGTCGTCGTTATTATCGTCATTATCTACATTGTTATCGTCATAAATATTATCGTTAATATCGTCGTTATTATTGTCATTATCTTCTTTTTATTGTCTTTATTATCGTCGTTAATATCGTCGTTATTATCGTCGTTAATATCGTCGTTAATATCGTCATTATCATCGTTGTTATCGTCCTTATCATCCTCATAATTATCGTCGTTAATATCGTCGTTATTTTGTCATAATCATCGTCGTTAATGTCGTCGTTATTATCGTCATTATCTACATTGTTATCGTCATAAATATTATCGTTAATATCGTCGTTATTATTGTCATTATCTTCTTTTTATTGTCTTTATTATCGTCGTTAATATCGTCGTTATTATCGTCGTTAATATCGTCGTTAATATCGTCATTATCATCGTTGTTATCGTCCTTATTATCCTCATAATTATCGTCGTTAATATCGTCGTTATTTTGTCATAATCATCGTCGTTAATGTCGTCGTTATTATCGTCATTATCTACGTTGTTATCGTCATAAATATTATCTTTAATATCGTCGTTATTATTGTCATTATCTTCTTTTTATTGTCTTTATTATCGTCGTTAATATCGTCGTTATTATCGTCGTTAATATCGTCGTTAATATCGTCATTATCTTCGTTGTTATCGTCCTTATCATCCTCATAATTATCATCGTTAATATCGTCGTTATTTTGTCATAACCATCGTCATTAATGTCGTCGTTATTATCGTCATTATCTACGTTGTTATCGTCATAAATATTATCTTTAATATCGTCGTTATTATTGTCATTATCTTCTTTTTATTGTCTTTATTATCGTCGTTAATATCGTCGTTATTATCGTCGTTAATATCGTCGTTAATATCGTCATTATCATCGTTGTTATCGTCCTTATTATCCTCATAATTATCGTCGTTAATATCGTCGTTATTTTGTCATAATCATCGTCGTTAATATCGTCGTTATTATCGTCGTTAATATCGTTATTATCATCGTTGTTATCGTCCTTATTATCCTCATAATTATCGTCGTTAATATCGTCGTTATTTTGTCACAATCATCGTCGTTAATGTCGTCGTTAATATCGTCATTATCATCCTTGTTATCGTCCTTATCATCCTCATAATTATCGTCGTTAATATCGTCGTTATTTTGTCATAAACATCGTCGCTAATGTCGTCGTTATTATCGTCATTATCATCGTTGTTATCGTCCTTATCATCCTCATAATTATCGTCGTTAATATCGTCGTTATTTTGTCATAATCATGGTCGTTAATGTCGTCGTTATTATCGTCATTATCTTCGTTGTTATCGTCCTTATTATCCTCATAATTATCGTCGTTAATATCGTCGTTATTTTGTCATAAACATCGTCGCTAATGTCGTCGTTATTATCGTCATTATCATCGTTGTTATCGTCCTTATCATCCTCATAATTATCGTCGTTAATATCGTCGTTATTTTGTCATAAACATCGTCGCTAATGTCGTCGTTATTATCGTCATTATCATCGTTGTTATCGTCCTTATCATCCTCATAATTATCGTCGTTAATATCGTCGTTATTTTGTCATAATCATCGTCGTTAATGTCGTCGTTATTATCGTCATTATCATCGTTGTTATCGTCCTTATCATCCTCATAATTATCGTCGTTATTTTGTCATAATCATCGTCGTTAATGTCGTCGTTATTATCGTCATAAATATTATCGTTAATATCGTCGTTATTATTGTCATTATCTTCTTTTTATTGTCTTTATTATCGTCGTTAATATCGTCGTTATTATCGTCGTTAATATCGTCGTTAATATCGTCATTATCATCGTTGTTATCGTCCTTATTATCCTCATAATTATCGTCGTTAATATCGTCGTTATTTTGTCATAATCATCGTCGTTAATGTCGTCGTTATTATCGTCATTATCTACGTTGTTATCGTCATAAATATCATCGATAATATCGTCGTTATTATTGTCATTATCTTCTTTTTATCGTCGTTATTAACGTCGTTATTATCGTCGTTAATATCGTCGTTAATATCGTCATTATCATCGTTGTTATCGTCCTTATTATCCTCATAATTATCGTCGTTAATATCGTCGTTATTTTGTCATAAACATCGTCGCTAATGTCGTCGTTATTATCGTCATTATCATCGTTGTTATCGTCCTTATCATCCTCATAATTATCGTCGTTAATATCGTCGTTATTTTGTCATAATCATCGTCATTAATGTCGTCGTTATTATCGTCATTATCTACGTTGTTATCGTCATAAAAATTATCTTTAATATCGTCGTTATTATTGTCATTATCTTCTTTTTATTGTCTTTATTATCGTCGTTAATATCGTCGTTATTATCGTCGTTAATATCGTCGTTAATATCGTCATTATCATCGTTGTTATCGTCCTTATTATCCTCATAATTATCGTCGTTAATATCGTCGTTATTTTGTCTTAATCATCGTCGTTAATGTCGTCGTTATTATCGTCATTATCTACATTGTTATCGTCATAAATATTATCGTTAATATCGTCGTTATTATTGTCATTATCTTCTTTTTATTGTCTTTATTATCGTCGTTAATATCGTCGTTATTATCGTCGTTAATATCGTCGTTAATATCGTCATTATCATCGTTGTTATCGTCCTTATCATCCTCATAATTATCGTCGTTAATATCGTCGTTATTTTGTCATAATCATCGTCGTTAATGTCGTCGTTATTATCGTCATTATCTACATTGTTATCGTCATAAATATTATCGTTAATATCGTCGTTATTATTGTCATTATCTTCTTTTTATTGTCTTTATTATCGTCGTTAATATCGTCGTTATTATCGTCGTTAATATCGTCGTTAATATCGTCATTATCATCGTTGTTATCGTCCTTATTATCCTCATAATTATCGTCGTTAATATCGTCGTTATTTTGTCATAATCATCGTCGTTAATGTCGTCGTTATTATCGTCATTATCTACGTTGTTATCGTCATAAATATCATCGATAATATCGTCGTTATTATTGTCATTATCTTCTTTTTATCGTCGTTATTAACGTCGTTATTATCGTCGTTAATATCGTCGTTAATATCGTCATTATCATCGTTGTTATCGTCCTTATTATCCTCATAATTATCGTCGTTAATATCGTCGTTATTTTGTCATAAACATCGTCGCTAATGTCGTCGTTATTATCGTCATTATCATCGTTGTTATCGTCCTTATCATCCTCATAATTATCATCGTTAATATCGTCGTTATTTTGTCATAACCATCGTCATTAATGTCGTCGTTATTATCGTCATTATCTACGTTGTTATCGTCATAAATATTATCTTTAATATCGTCGTTATTATTGTCATTATCTTCTTTTTATTGTCTTTATTATCGTCGTTAATATCGTCGTTATTATCGTCGTTAATATCGTCGTTAATATCGTCATTATCATCGTTGTTATCGTTCTTATTATCCTCATAATTATCGTCGTTAATATCGTCGTTATTTTGTCATAATCATCGTCGTTAATATCGTCGTTATTATCGTCGTTAATATCGTTATTATCATCGTTGTTATCGTCCTTATTATCCTCATAATTATCGTCGTTAATATCGTCGTTATTTTGTCATAAACATCGTCGCTAATGTCGTCGTTATTATCGTCATTATCATCGTTGTTATCGTCCTTATCATCCTCATAATTATCGTCGTTAATATCGTCGTTATTTTGTCATAATCATGGTCGTTAATGTCGTCGTTATTATCGTCATTATCTTCGTTGTTATCGTCCTTATTATCCTCATAATTATCGTCGTTAATATCGTCGTTATTTTGTCATAAACATCGTCGCTAATGTCGTCGTTATTATCGTCATTATCATCGTTGTTATCGTCCTTATCATCCTCATAATTATCGTAGTTAATATCGTCGTTATTTTGTCATAAACATCGTCGCTAATGTCGTCGTTATTATCGTCATTATCATCGTTGTTATCGTCCTTATCATCCTCATAATTATCGTCGTTAATATCGTCGTTATTTTGTCATAATCATCGTCGTTAATGTCGTCGTTATTATCGTCATTATCATCGTTGTTATCGTCCTTATTATCCTCATAATTATCGTCGTTAATATCGTCGTTATTTTGTCACAATCATCGTCGTTAATGTCGTCGTTATTATCGTCATTATCATCGTTGTTATCGTCGTTATTATCGTCGTTAATATCGTCATTATCATCGTTGTTATCGTCCTTATCATCCTCATAATTATCGTCGTTAATATCGTCGTTATTTTTCATAATCATCGTCGTTAATGTCGTCGTTATTATCGTCATTATCATCGTTGTTATCGTCATAAATATCATCGATAATATCGTCGTTATTATTGTCATTATCTTCTTTTTATCGTCGTTATTAACGTCGTTATTATCGTCGTTAATATCGTCGTTAATATCGTCATTATCATCGTTGTTATCGTCCTTATTATCCTCATAGTTATCGTCGTTAATATCGTCGTTATTTTGTCATAAACATCGTCGCTAATGTCGTCGTTATTATCGTCATTATCATCGTTGTTATCGTCCTTATCATCCTCATAATTATCGTCGTTAATATCGTCGTTATTTTGTCATAATCATCGTCGTTAATGTCGTCGTTATTATCGTCATTATCTACATTGTTATCGTCATAAATATTATCGTTAATATCGTCGTTATTATTGTCATTATCTTCTTTTTATTGTCTTTATTATCGTCGTTAATATCGTCGTTATTATCGTCGTTAATATCGTCGTTAATATCGTCATTATCATCGTTGTTATCGTCCTTATTATCCTCATAATTATCGTCGTTAATATCGTCGTTATTTTGTCATAATCATCGTCGTTAATGTCGTCGTTATTATCGTCATTATCTACGTTGTTATCGTCATAAATATCATCGATAATATCGTCGTTATTATTGTCATTATCTTCTTTTTATCGTCGTTATTAACGTCGTTATTATCGTCGTTAATATCGTCGTTAATATCGTCATTATCATCGTTGTTATCGTCCTTATTATCCTCATAATTATCGTCGTTAATATCGTCGTTATTTTGTCATAAACATCGTCGCTAATGTCGTCGTTATTATCGTCATTATCATCGTTGTTATCGTCCTTATCATCCTCATAATTATCGTCGTTAATATCGTCGTTATTTTGTCATAATCATCGTCATTAATGTCGTCGTTATTATCGTCATTATCTACGTTGTCATCGTCATAAATATTATCTTTAATATCGTCGTTATTATTGTCATTATCTTCTTTTTATTGTCTTTATTATCGTCGTTAATATCGTCGTTATTATCGTCGTTAATATCGTCGTTAATATCGTCATTATCATCGTTGTTATCGTCCTTATTATCCTCATAATTATCGTCGTTAATATCGTCGTTATTTTGTCATAATCATCGTCGTTAATATCGTCGTTATTATCGTCGTTAATATCGTTATTATCATCGTTGTTATCGTCCTTATTATCCTCATAATTATCGTCGTTAATATCGTCGTTATTTTGTCACAATCATCATCGTTAATGTCGTCGTTAATATCGTCATTATCATCCTTGTTATCGTCCTTATCATCCTCATAATTATCGTCGTTAATATCGTCGTTATTTTGTCATAAACATCGTCGCTAATGTCGTCGTTATTATCGTCATTATCATCGTTGTTATCGTCCTTATTATCCTCATAATTAT
Organism: Dolichovespula media; assembly: GCA_911387685.1. Taxonomy (NCBI): domain Eukaryota; kingdom Metazoa; phylum Arthropoda; class Insecta; order Hymenoptera; family Vespidae; genus Dolichovespula; species Dolichovespula media. The sequence goes on along the minus strand of CAJVQJ010000026.1, from coordinate 232,858 downwards.
CGTCGTTAATATCGTCGTTATTTTGTCACAATCATCGTCGTTAATGTCGTCGTTATTATCGTCATTATCATCGTTGTTATCGTCGTTATTATCGTCGTTAATATCGTCATTATCATCGTTGTTATCGTCCTTATCATCCTCATAATTATCGTCGTTAATATCGTCGTTATTTTTCATAATCATCGTCGTTAATGTCGTCGTTATTATCGTCATTATCATCGTTGTTATCGTCATAAATATCATCGATAATATCGTCGTTATTATTGTCATTATCTTCTTTTTATCGTCGTTATTAACGTCGTTATTATCGTCGTTAATATCGTCGTTAATATCGTCATTATCATCGTTGTTATCGTCCTTATTATCCTCATAGTTATCGTCGTTAATATCGTCGTTATTTTGTCATAAACATCGTCGCTAATGTCGTCGTTATTATCGTCATTATCATCGTTGTTATCGTCCTTATCATCCTCATAATTATCGTCGTTAATATCGTCGTTATTTTGTCATAATCATTGTCGTTAATGTCGTCGTTAATATCGTCATTATAATCGTTGTTATCGTCCTTATTAACCTCATAGTTATCGTCGTTAAAATCGTCGTTATTTTGTCATAAACATCGTCGCTAATGTCGTCGTTAATATCGTCATTATAATCGTTGTTATCGTCCTTATTATCCTCATAATTATCGTCGTTAATATCGTCGTTATTTTGTCATAAACATCGTTGCTAATGTCGTCGTTATTATCGTCATTATCATCGTTGTTATCGTCCTTATCATCCTCATAATTATCGTCGTTAATATCGTCGTTATTTTGTCATAAACATCGTTGCTAATGTCGTCGTTATTATCGTCATTATCATCGTTGTTATCGTCCTTATCATCCTCATAATTATCGTCGTTAATATCGTCGTTATTTTGTCATAATCATCGTCGTTAATGTCGTCGTTATTATCGTCATTATCTTCGTTGTTATCGTCATAAATATCATCGATAATATTGTCGTTATTATTGTCATTATCTTCTTTTTATCGTCGTTATTAACGTCGTTATTATCGTCGTTAATATCGTCGTTAATATCGTCATTATCATCGTTGTTATCGTCCTATTATCCTCATAATTATCGTCGTTAATACCGTTGTTATTTTGTCATAATCATCGTCGTTAATGTCGTCGTTATTATCGTCATTATCTACGTTGTTATCGTCATAAATATCAACGATAATATCGTCGTTATTATTGTCATTATCTTCTTTTTATCGTCGTTATTAACGTCGTTATTATCGTCGTTTAATATCGTCGTTAATATCGTCATTATCATCGTTGTTATCGTCCTTATCATCCTCATAGTTATCGTCGTTAATATCGTCGTTATTTTGTCATAATCATCGTCGTTAATATCGTCGTTAATATCGTCATTATAATCGTTGTTATCGTCCTTATTATCCTCATAATTATCGTCGTTAATATCGTCGTTATTTTGTCATAAACATCGTCGCTAATGTCGTCGTTATTATCGTCATTATCATCGTTGTTATCGTCCTTATCATCCTCATAATTAACGTCGTTAATATCGTCGTTATTTTGTCATAATCATCGTCATTAATGTCGTCGTTATTATCGTCATTATCATCGTTGTTATCGTCCTTATCATCCTCATAATTATCGTCGTTAATATCGTCGTTATTTTGTCATAATCATCGTCGTTAATGTCGTCGTTATTATCGTCATTACTACGTTGTTATCGTCATAAATATCATCGATAATATCGTCGTTATTATTGTCATTATCTTCTTTTTATCGTCGTTATTAACGTCGTTATTATTGTCGTTATTATCGTCGTTAATATCGTCATTATCATCGTTGTCATCGTCCTTATTATCCTCATAATTATCGTCGTTAATATCGTCGTTATTTTGTCACAATCATCGTCGTTAATGTCGTCGTTATTATCGTCATTATCATCGTTGTTATCGTCCTTATCATCCTCATAATTATCGTCGTTATTTTGTCATAATCATCGTCGTTAATGTCGTCGTTATTATCGTCATTATCTACATTGTTATCGTCATAAATATTATCGTTAATATCGTCGTTATTATTGTCATTATCTTCTTTTTATTGTCTTTATTATCGTCGTTAATATCGTCGTTATTATCGTCGTTAATATCGTCGTTAATATCGTCATTATCATCGTTGTTATCGTCCTTATTATCCTCATAATTATCGTCGTTAATATCGTCGTTATTTTGTCATAATCATCGTCGTTAATGTCGTCGTTATTATCGTCATTATCTACGTTGTTATCGTCATAAATATCATCGATAATATCGTCGTTATTATTGTCATTATCTTCTTTTTATCGTCGTTATTAACGTCGTTATTATCGTCGTTAATATCGTCGTTAATATCGTCATTATCATCGTTGTTATCGTCCTTGTTATCCTCATAATTATCGTCGTTAATATCGTCGTTATTTTGTCATAAACATCGTCGCTAATTTCGTCGTTATTATCGTCATTATCATCGTTGTTATCGTCCTTATCATCCTCATAATTATCGTCGTTAATATCGTCGTTATTTTGTCATAATCATCGTCATTAATGTCGTCGTTATTATCGTCATTATCTACGTTGTTATCGTCATAAATATTATCTTTAATATCGTCGTTATTATTGTCATTATCTTCTTTTTATTGTCTTTATTATCGTCGTTAATATCGTCGTTATTATCGTCGTTAATATCGTCGTTAATATCGTCATTATCATCGTTGTTATCGTCCTTATTATCCTCATAATTATCGTCGTTAATATCGTCGTTATTTTGTCTTAATCATCGTCGTTAATGTCGTCGTTATTATCGTCATTATCTACATTGTTATCGTCATAAATATTATCGTTAATATCGTCGTTATTATTGTCATTATCTTCTTTTTATTGTCTTTATTATCGTCGTTAATATCGTCGTTATTATCGTCGTTAATATCGTCGTTAATATCGTCATTATCATCGTTGTTATCGTCCTTATCATCCTCATAATTATCGTCGTTAATATCGTCGTTATTTTGTCATAATCATCGTCGTTAATGTCGTCGTTATTATCGTCATTATCTACATTGTTATCGTCATAAATATTATCGTTAATATCGTCGTTATTATTGTCATTATCTTCTTTTTATTGTCTTTATTATCGTCGTTAATATCGTCGTTATTATCGTCGTTAATATCGTCGTTAATATCGTCATTATCATCGTTGTTATCGTCCTTATTATCCTCATAATTATCGTCGTTAATATCGTCGTTATTTTGTCATAATCATCGTCGTTAATGTCGTCGTTATTATCGTCATTATCTACGTTGTTATCGTCATAAATATCATCGATAATATCGTCGTTATTATTGTCATTATCTTCTTTTTATCGTCGTTATTAACGTCGTTATTATCGTCGTTAATATCGTCGTTAATATCGTCATTATCATCGTTGTTATCGTCCTTATTATCCTCATAATTATCGTCGTTAATATCGTCGTTATTTTCTATAAACATCGTCGCTAATGTCGTCGTTATTATCGTCATTATCATCGTTGTTATCGTCCTTATCATCCTCATAATTATCGTCGTTAATATCGTCGTTATTTTGTCATAATCATCGTCATTAATGTCGTCGTTATTATCGTCATTATCTACGTTGTTATCGTCATAAATATTATCTTTAATATCGTCGTTATTATTGTCATTATCTTCTTTTTATTGTCTTTATTATCGTCGTTAATATCGTCGTTATTATCGTCGTTAATATCGTCGTTAATATCGTCATTATCATCGTTGTTATCGTCCTTATTATCCTCATAATTATCGTCGTTAATATCGTCGTTATTTTGTCATAATCATCGTCGTTAATGTCGTCGTTATTATCGTCATTATCTACGTTGTTATCGTCATAAATATCATCGATAATATCGTCGTTATTATTGTCATTATCTTCTTTTTATCGTCGTTATTAACGTCGTTATTATCGTCGTTAATATCGTCGTTATTATCGTCGTTAATATCGTCATTATCATCCTTGTTATCGTCCTTATCATCCTCATAATTATCGTCGTTAATATCGTCGTTATTTTGTCATAATCATCGTCGTTAATGTCGTCGTTATTATCGTCATTATCTACGTTGTTATCGTCATAAATATCATCGATAATATCGTCGTTATTATTGTCATTATCTTCTTTTTATCGTCGTTATTAACGTCGTTATTATCGTCGTTAATATCGTCGTTATTATCGTCGTTAATATCGTTATTATCATCGTTGTTATCGTCCTTATTATCCTCATAATTATCGTCGTTAATATCGTCGTTATTTTGTCACAATCATCGTCGTTAATGTCGTCGTTAATATCGTCATTATCATCCTTGTTATCGTCCTTATCATCCTCATAATTATCGTCGTTAATATCGTCGTTATTTTGTCATAAACATCGTCGCTAATGTCGTCGTTATTATCGTCATTATCTACGTTGTTATCGTCATAAATATCATCGATAATATCGTCGTTATTATTGTCATTATCTTCTTTTTATCGTCGTTATTAACGTCGTTATTATCGTCGTTAATATCGTCGTTATTATCGTCGTTAATATCGTTATTATCATCGTTGTTATCGTCCTTATTATCCTCATAATTATCGTCGTTAATATCGTCGTTATTTTGTCACAATCATCGTCGTTAATGTCGTCGTTAATATCGTCATTATCTTCGTTGTTATCGTCCTTATTATCCTCATAATTATCGTCGTTAATATCGTCGTTATTTTGTCATAAACATCGTCGCTAATGTCGTCGTTATTATCGTCATTATCATCGTTGTTATCGTCCTTATCATCCTCATAATTATCGTCGTTAATATCGTCGTTATTTTGTCATAAACATCGTCGCTAATGTCGTTATTATCGTCATTATCATCGTTGTTATCGTCCTTATCATCCTCATAATTATCGTCGTTAATATCGTCGTTATTTTGTCATAATCATCGTCGTTAATGTCGTCGTTATTATCGTCATTATCATCGTTGTTATCGTCCTTATTATCCTCATAATTATCGTCGTTAATATCGTCGTTATTTTGTCACAATCATCGTCGTTAATGTCGTCTTTATTATCGTCATTATCATCGTTGTTATCGTCGTTATTATCGTCGTTAATATCGTCATTATCATCGTTGTTATCGTCCTTATTATCCTCATAATTATCGTCGTTAATATCGTCGTTATTTTGTCTTAATCATCGTCGTTAATGTCGTCGTTATTATCGTCATTATCTACATTGTTATCGTCATAAATATTATCGTTAATATCGTCGTTATTATTGTCATTATCTTCTTTTTATTGTCTTTATTATCGTCGTTAATATCGTCGTTATTATCGTCGTTAATATCGTCGATAATATCGTCATTATCATCGTTGTTATCGTCCTTATCATCCTCATAATTATCGTCGTTAATATCGTCGTTATTTTGTCATAATCATCGTCGTTAATGTCGTCGTTATTATCGTCATTATCTACATTGTTATCGTCATAAATATTATCGTTAATATCGTCGTTATTATTGTCATTATCTTCTTTTTATTGTCTTTATTATCGTCGTTAATATCGTCGTTATTATCGTCGTTAATATCGTCGTTAATATCGTCATTATCATCGTTGTTATCGTCCTTATCATCCTCATAATTATCGTCGTTAATATCGTCGTTATTTTGTCATAAACATCGTCGCTAATGTCGTTATTATCGTCATTATCATCGTTGTTATCGTCCTTATCATCCTCATAATTATCGTCGTTAATATCGTCGTTATTTTGTCATAATCATCGTCGTTAATGTCGTCGTTATTATCGTCATTATCATCGTTGTTATCGTCCTTATTATCCTCATAATTATCGTCGTTAATATCGTCGTTATTTTGTCACAATCATCGTCGTTAATGTCGTCGTTATTATCGTCATTATCATCGTTGTTATCGTCGTTATTATCGTCGTTAATATCGTCATTATCATCGTTGTTATCGTCCTTATCATCCTCATAATTATCGTCGTTAATATCGTCGTTATTTTGTCATAATCATCGTCGTTAATGTCGTCGTTATTATCGTCATTATCATCGTTGTTATCGTCATAAATATCATCGATAATATCGTCGTTATTATTGTCATTATCTTCTTTTTATCGTCGTTATTAACGTCGTTATTATCGTCGTTAATATCGTCGTTAATATCGTCATTATCATCGTTGTTATCGTCCTTATTATCCTCATAGTTATCGTCGTTAATATCGTCGTTATTTTGTCATAAACATCGTCGCTAATGTCGTCGTTATTATCGTCATTATCATCGTTGTTATCGTCCTTATCATCCTCATAATTATCGTCGTTAATATCGTCGTTATTTTGTCATAATCATCGTCGTTAATGTCGTCGTTATTATCGTCATTATCTACGTTGTTATCGTCATAAATATTATCGTTAATATCGTCGTTATTATTGTCATTATCTTCTTTTTATTGTCTTTATTATCGTCGTTAATATCGTCGTTATTATCGTCGTTAATATCGTCGTTAAAATCGTCATTATCATCGTTGTTATCGTCCTTATTATCCTCATAATTATCGTCGTTAATATCGTCGTTATTTTGTCATAATCATCGTCGTTAATGTCGTCGTTATTATCGTCATTATCTACGTTGTTATCGTCATAAATATCATCGATAATATCGTCGTTATTATTGTCATTATCTTCTTTTTATCGTCGTTATTAACGTCGTTATTATCGTCGTTAATATCGTCGTTAATATCGTCATTATCATCGTTGTTATCGTCCTTATTATCCTCATAATTATCGTCGTTAATATCGTCGTTATTTTGTCACAATCATCGTCGTTAATGTCGTCGTTATTATCGTCATTATCATCGTTGTTATCGTCCTTATCATCCTCATAATTATCGTCGTTAATATCGTCGTTATTTTGTCATAATCATCGTCGTTAATGTCGTCGTTATTATCGTCATTATCTACGTTGTTATCGTCATAAATATTATCGTAAATATCGTCGTTATTATTGTCATTATCTTCTTTTTATTGTCTTTATTATCGTCGTTAATATCGTCGTTATTATCGTCGTTAATATCGTCGTTAAAATCGTCATTATCATCGTTGTTATCGTCCTTATTATCCTCATAATTATCGTCGTTAATATCGTCGTTATTTTGTCATAATCATCGTCGTTAATGTCGTCGTTATTATCGTCATTATCTACGTTGTTATCGTCATAAATATCATCGATAATATCGTCGTTATTATTGTCATTATCTTCTTTTTATCGTCGTTATTAACGTCGTTATTATCGTCGTTAATATCGTCGTTAATATCGTCATTATCATCGTTGTTATCGTCCTTATTATCCTCATAATTATCGTCGTTAATATCGTCGTTATTTTGTCATAAACATCGTCGCTAATGTCGTCGTTATTATCGTCATTATCATCGTTGTTATCGTCCTTATCATCCTCATAATTATCGTCGTTAATATCGTCGTTATTTTGTCATAATCATCGTCATTAATGTCGTCGTTATTATCGTCATTATCTACGTTGTTATCGTCATAAATATTATCTTTAATATCGTCGTTATTATTGTCATTATCTTCTTTTTATTGTCTTTATTATCGTCGTTAATATCGTCGTTATTATCGTCGTTAATATCGTCGTTAATATCGTCATTATCATCGTTGTTATCGTCCTTATTATCCTCATAATTATCGTCGTTAATATCGTCGTTATTTTGTCATAATCATCGTCGTTAATATCGTCGTTAATATCGTCATTATAATCGTTGTTATCGTCCTTATTATCCTCATAATTATCGTCGTTAATATCGTCGTTATTTTGTCATAAACATCGTCGCTAATGTCGTCGTTATTATCGTCATTATCATCGTTGTTATCGTCCTTATCATCCTCATAATTAACGTCGTTAATATCGTCGTTATTTTGTCATAATCATCGTCGTTAATGTCGTCGTTATTATCGTCATTATCTTCGTTGTTATCGTCATAAATATCATCGATAATATCGTCGTTATTATTGTCATTATCTTCTTTTTATCGTCGTTATTAACGTCGTTATTATCGTCGTTAATATCGTCGTTAATATCGTCATTATCATCGTTGTTATCGTCCTTATTATCCTCATAGTTATCGTCGTTAATATCGTCGTTATTTTGTCATAAACATCGTCGCTAATGTCGTCGTTATTATCGTCATTATCATCGTTGTTATCGTCCTTATCATCCTCATAATTATCGTCGTTAATATCGTCGTTATTTTGTCATAATCATCGTCGTTAATGTCGTCGTTATTATCGTCATTATCTACGTTGTTATCGTCATAAATATTATCGTTAATATCGTCGTTATTATTGTCATTATCTTCTTTTTATTGTCTTTATTATCGTCGTTAATATCGTCGTTATTATCGTCGTTAATATCGTCGTTAAAATCGTCATTATCATCGTTGTTATCGTCCTTATTATCCTCATAATTATCGTCGTTAATATCGTCGTTATTTTGTCATAATCATCGTCGTTAATGTCGTCGTTATTATCGTCATTATCTACGTTGTTATCGTCATAAATATCATCGATAATATCGTCGTTATTATTGTCATTATCTTCTTTTTATCGTCGTTATTAACGTCGTTATTATCGTCGTTAATATCGTCGTTAATATCGTCATTATCATCGTTGTTATCGTCCTTATTATCCTCATAATTATCGTCGTTAATATCGTCGTTATTTTGTCACAATCATCGTCGTTAATGTCGTCGTTATTATCGTCATTATCATCGTTGTTATCGTCCTTATCATCCTCATAATTATCGTCGTTAATATCGTCGTTATTTTGTCATAATCATCGTCGTTAATGTCGTCGTTATTATCGTCATTATCTACGTTGTTATCGTCATAAATATTATCGTAAATATCGTCGTTATTATTGTCATTATCTTCTTTTTATTGTCTTTATTATCGTCGTTAATATCGTCGTTATTATCGTCGTTAATATCGTCGTTAAAATCGTCATTATCATCGTTGTTATCGTCCTTATTATCCTCATAATTATCGTCGTTAATATCGTCGTTATTTTGTCATAATCATCGTCGTTAATGTCGTCGTTATTATCGTCATTATCTACGTTGTTATCGTCATAAATATCATCGATAATATCGTCGTTATTATTGTCATTATCTTCTTTTTATCGTCGTTATTAACGTCGTTATTATCGTCGTTAATATCGTCGTTAATATCGTCATTATCATCGTTGTTATCGTCCTTATTATCCTCATAATTATCGTCGTTAATATCGCCGTTATTTTGTCATAAACATCGTCGCTAATGTCGTCGTTATTATCGTCATTATCATCGTTGTTATCGTCCTTATCATCCTCATAATTATCGTCGTTAATATCGTCGTTATTTTGTCATAATCATCGTCATTAATGTCGTCGTTATTATCGTCATTATCTACGTTGTTATCGTCATAAATATTATCTTTAATATCGTCGTTATTATTGTCATTATCTTCTTTTTATTGTCTTTATTATCGTCGTTAATATCGTCGTTATTATCGTCGTTAATATCGTCGTTAATATCGTCATTATCATCGTTGTTATCGTCCTTATTATCCTCATAATTATCGTCGTTAATATCGTCGTTATTTTGTCATAATCATCGTCGTTAATATCGTCGTTAATATCGTCATTATAATCGTTGTTATCGTCCTTATTATCCTCATAATTATCGTCGTTAATATCGTCGTTATTTTGTCATAAACATCGTCGCTAATGTCGTCGTTATTATCGTCATTATCATCGTTGTTATCGTCCTTATCATCCTCATAATTAACGTCGTTAATATCGTCGTTATTTTGTCATAATCATCGTCGTTAATGTCGTCGTTATTATCGTCATTATCTTCGTTGTTATCGTCATAAATATCATCGATAATATCGTCGTTATTATTGTCATTATCTTCTTTTTATCGTCGTTATTAACGTCGTTATTATCGTCGTTAATATCGTCGTTAATATCGTCATTTTCATCGTTGTTATCGTCCTATTATCCTCATAATTATCGTCGTTAATACCGTTGTTATTTTGTCATAATCATCGTCGTTAATATCGTCGTTATTTTGTCATAAACATCGTCGTTAATGTCGTCGTTATTATGGTCATTATCTACGTTGTTATCGTCATAAATATCATCGATAATAACGTCGTTATTATTGTCATTATCTTCTTTTTATCGTCGTTATTAACGTCGTTATTATCGTCGTTAATATCGTCGTTAATTTCGTCATTATCATCGTTGTTATCGTCCTTATTATCCTCATAATTATCGTCGTTAATATCGTCGTTATTTTGTCATAATCATCGTCGTTAATGTCGTCGTTATTATCGTCATTATCTACGTTGTTATCGTCATAAATATTATCGTTAATATCGTCGTTATTATTGTCATTATCTTCTTTTTATTGTCTTTATTATCGTCGTTAATATCGTCGTTATTATCGTCGTTAATATCGTCGTTAAAATCGTCATTATCATCGTTGTTATCGTCCTTATTATCCTCATAATTATCGTCGTTAATATCGTCGTTATTTTGTCATAATCATCGTCGTTAATGTCGTCGTTATTATCGTCATTATCTACGTTGTTATCGTCATAAATATCATCGATAATATCGTCGTTATTATTGTCATTATCTTCTTTTTATCGTCGTTATTAACGTCGTTATTATCGTCGTTAATATCGTCGTTAATATCGTCATTATCATCGTTGTTATCGTCCTTATTATCCTCATAATTATCGTCGTTAATATCGTCGTTATTTTGTCACAATCATCGTCGTTAATGTCGTCGTTATTATCGTCATTATCATCGTTGTTATCGTCCTTATCATCCTCATAATTATCGTCGTTAATATCGTCGTTATTTTGTCATAATCATCGTCGTTAATGTCGTCGTTATTATCGTCATTATCTACGTTGTTATCGTCATAAATATTATCGTTAATATCGTCGTTATTATTGTCATTATCTTCTTTTTATTGTCTTTATTATCGTCGTTAATATCGTCGTTATTATCGTCGTTAATATCGTCGTTAAAATCGTCATTATCATCGTTGTTATCGTCCTTATTATCCTCATAATTATCGTCGTTAATATCGTCGTTATTTTGTCATAATCATCGTCGTTAATGTCGTCGTTATTATCGTCATTATCTACGTTGTTATCGTCATAAATATCATCGATAATATCGTCGTTATTATTGTCATTATCTTCTTTTTATCGTCGTTATTAACGTCGTTATTATCGTCGTTAATATCGTCGTTAATATCGTCATTATCATCGTTGTTATCGTCCTTATTATCCTCATAATTATCGTCGTTAATATCGTCGTTATTTTGTCATAAACATCGTCGCTAATGTCGTCGTTATTATCGTCATTATCATCGTTGTTATCGTCCTTATCATCCTCATAATTATCGTCGTTAATATCGTCGTTATTTTGTCATAATCATCGTCATTAATGTCGTCGTTATTATCGTCATTATCTACGTTGTTATCGTCATAAATATTATCTTTAATATCGTCGTTATTATTGTCATTATCTTCTTTTTATTGTCTTTATTATCGTCGTTAATATCGTCGTTATTATCGTCGTTAATATCGTCGTTAATATCGTCATTATCATCGTTGTTATCGTCCTTATTATCCTCATAATTATCGTCGTTAATATCGTCGTTATTTTGTCATAATCATCGTCGTTAATGTCGTCGTTATTATCGTCATTATCTACGTTGTTATCGTCATAAATATCATCGATAATATCGTCGTTATTATTGTCATTATCTTCTTCTTATCGTCGTTATTAACGTCGTTATTATCGTCGTTATTATCGTCGTTAATATCGTCATTATCATCGTTGTTATCGTCCTTATTATCCTCATAATTATCGTCGTTAATATCGTCGTTATTTTGTCACAATCATCGTCGTTAATGTCGTCGTTATTATCGTCATTATCATCGTTGTTATCGTCCTTATCATCCTCATAATTATCGTCGTTAATATCGTCGTTATTTTGTCATAATCATCGTCGTTAATGTCGTCGTTATTATCGTCATTATCTACATTGTTATCGTCATAAATATTATCGTTAATATCGTCGTTATTATTGTCATTATCTTCTTTTTATTGTCTTTATTATCGTCGTTAATATCGTCGTTATTATCGTCGTTAATATCGTCGTTAATATCGTCATTATCATCGTTGTTATCGTCCTTATTATCCTCATAATTATCGTCGTTAATATCGTCGTTATTTTGTCATAATCATCGTCGTTAATGTCGTCGTTATTATCGTCATTATCTACGTTGTTATCGTCATAAATATCATCGATAATATCGTCGTTATTATTGTCATTATCTTCTTTTTATCGTCGTTATTAACGTCGTTATTATCGTCGTTAATATCGTCGTTAATATCGTCATTATCATCGTTATTATCTTCCTTATTATCCTCATAATTATCGTCGTTAATATCGTCGTTATTTTGTCATAAACATCGTCGCTAATGTCGTCGTTATTATCGTCATTATCATCGTTGTTATCGTCCTTATCATCCTCATAATTATCGTCGTTAATATCGTCGTTATTTTGTCATAATCATCGTCATTAATGTCGTCGTTATTATCGTCATTATCTACGTTGTTATCGTCATAAATATTATCTTTAATATCGTCGTTATTATTGTCATTATCTTCTTTTTATTGTCTTTATTATCGTCGTTAATATCGTCGTTAATATCGTCATTATCATCGTTGTTATCGTCCTTATTATCCTCATAATTATCGTCGTTAATATCGTCGTTATTTTGTCATAATCATCGTCGTTAATGTCGTCGTTATTATCGTCATTATCTACGTTGTTATCGTCATAAATATCATCGATAATATCGTCGTTATTATTGTCATTATCTTCTTTTTATCGTCGTTATTAACGTCGTTATTATCGTCGTTATTATCGTCGTTAATATCGTCATTATCATTGTTGTTATCGTCCTTATTATCCTCATAATTATCGTCGTTAATATCGTCGTTATTTTGTCACAATCATCGTCGTTAATGTCGTCGTTATTATCGTCATTATCATCGTTGTTATCGTCCTTATCATCCTCATAATTATCGTCGTTAATATCGTCGTTATTTTGTCATAATCATCGTCGTTAATGTCGTCGTTATTATCGTCATTATCTACATTGTTATCGTCATAAATATTATCGTTAATATCGTCGTTATTATTGTCATTATCTTCTTTTTATTGTCTTTACTATCGTCGTTAATATCGTCGTTATTATCGTCGTTAATATCGTCGTTAATATCGTCATTATCATCGTTGTTATCGTCCTTATTATCCTCATAATTATCGTCGTTAATATCGTCGTTATTTTGTCATAATCATCGTCGTTAATGTCGTCGTTATTATCGTCATTATCTACGTTGTTATCGTCATAAATATCATCGATAATATCGTCGTTATTATTGTCATTATCTTATTTTTATCGTCGTTATTAACGTCGTTATTATCGTCGTTAATATCGTCGTTAATATCGTCATTATCATCGTTGTTATCGTCCTTATTATCCTCATAATTATCGTCGTTAATATCGTCGTTATTTTGTCATAAACATCGTCGCTAATGTCGTCGTTATTATCGTCATTATCATCGTTGTTATCGTCCTTATCATCCTCATAATTATCGTCGTTAATATCGTCGTTATTTTGTCATAATCATCGTCATTAATGTCGTCGTTATTATCGTCATTATCTACGTTGTTATCGTCATAAATATTATCTTTAATATCGTCGTTAGTATTGTCATTATCTTCTTTTTATTGTCTTTATTATCGTCGTTAATATCGTCGTTATTATCGTCGTTAATATCGTCGTTAATATCGTCATTATCATCGTTGTTATCGTCCTTATTATCCTCATAATTATCGTCGTTAATATCGTCGTTATTTTGTCATAATCATCGTCGTTAATGTCGTCGTTATTATCGTCATTATCTACGTTGTTATCGTCATAAATATCATCGATAATATCGTCGTTATTATTGTCATTATCTTCTTTTTATCGTCGTTATTAACGTCGTTATTATCGTCGTTAATATCGTCGTTATTATCGTCGTTAATATCGTCATTATCATCCTTGTTATCGTCCTTATCATCCTCATAATTATCGTCGTTAATATCGTCGTTATTTTGTCATAATCATCGTCGTTAATGTCGTCGTTATTATCGTCATTATCTACGTTGTTATCGTCATAAATATCATCGATAATATCGTCGTTATTATTGTCATTATCTTCTTTTTATCGTCGTTATTAACGTCGTTATTATCGTCGTTAATATCGTCGTTATTATCGTCGTTAATATCGTTATTATCATCGTTGTTATCGTCCTTATTATCCTCATAATTATCGTCGTTAATATCGTCGTTATTTTGTCACAATCATCGTCGTTAATGTCGTCGTTAATATCGTCATTATCATCCTTGTTATCGTCCTTATCATCCTCATAATTATCGTCGTTAATATCGTCGTTATTTTGTCATAAACATCGTCGCTAATGTCGTCGTTATTATCGTCATTATCATCGTTGTTATCGTCCTTATCATCCTCATAATTATCGTCGTTAATATCGTCGTTATTTTGTCATAATCATTGTCGTTAATGTCGTCGTTATTATCGTCATTATCTTCGTTGTTATCGTCCTTATTATCCTCATAATTATCGTCGTTAATATCGTCGTTATTTTGTCATAAACATCGTCGCTAATGTCGTCGTTATTATCGTCATTATCATCGTTGTTATCGTCCTTATCATCCTCATAATTATCGTCGTTAATATCGTCGTTATTTTGTCATAAACATCGTCGCTAATGTCGTCGTTATTATCGTCATTATCATCGTTGTTATCGTCCTTATCATCCTCATAATTATCGTCGTTAATATCGTCGTTATTTTGTCATAATCATCGTCGTTAATGTCGTCGTTATTATCGTCATTATCATCGTTGTTATCGTCCTTATTATCCTCATAATTATCGTCGTTAATATCGTCGTTATTTTGTCACAATCATCGTCGTTAATGTCGTCGTTATTATCGTCATTATCATCGTTGTTATCGTCGTTATTATCGTCGTTAATATCGTCATTATCATCGTTGTTATCGTCCTTATCATCCTCATAATTATCGTCGTTAATATCGTCGTTATTTTGTCATAATCATCGTCGTTAATGTCGTCGTTATTATCGTCATTATCATCGTTGTTATCGTCATAAATATCATCGATAATATCGTCGTTATTATTGTCATTATCTTCTTTTTATCGTCGTTATTAACGTCGTTATTATCGTCGTTAATATCGTCGTTAATATCGTCATTATCATCGTTGTTATCGTCCTTATTATCCTCATAATTATCGTCGTTATTTTGTCATAAACATCGTCGCTAATGTCGTCGTTATTATCGTCATTATCATCGTTGTTATCGTCCTTATCATCCTCATAATTATCGTTGTTAATATCGTCGTTATTTTGTCATAATCATCGTCATTAATGTCGTCGTTATTATCGTCATTATCTACGTTGTTATCGTCATAAATATTATCTTTAATATCGTCGTTATTATTGTCATTATCTTCTTTTTATTGTCTTTATTATCGTCGTTAATATCGTCGTTATTATCGTCGTTAATATCGTCGTTAATATCGTCATTATCATCGTTGTTATCGTCCTTATTATCCTCATAATTATCGTCGTTAATATCGTCGTTATTTTGTCATAATCATCGTCGTTAATGTCGTCTTTATTATCGTCATTATCTACGTTGTTATCGTCATAAATATCACCGATAATATCGTCGTTATTATTGTCATTATCTTCTTTTTATCGTCGTTATTAACGTCGTTATTATCGTCGTTAATATCGTCGTTAATATCGTCATTATCATCGTTGTTATCGTCCTTATTATCCTCATAATTATCGTCGTTAATATCGTCGTTATTTTGTCATAAACATCGTCGCTAATGTCGTCGTTATTATCGTCATTATCATCGTTGTTATCGTCCTTATCATCCTCATAATTATCGTCGTTAATATCGTCGTTATTTTGTCATAATCATTGTCGTTAATGTCGTCGTTATTATCGTCATTATCTTCGTTCTTATCGTCCTTATTATCCTCATAATTATCGTCGTTAATATCGTCGTTATTTTGTCATAAACATCGTCGCTAATGTCGTCGTTATTATCGTCATTATCATCGTTGTTATCGTCCTTATCATCCTCATAATTATCGTCGTTAATATCGTCGTTATTTTGTCATAAACATCGTCGCTAATGTCGTCGTTATTATCGTCATTATCATCGTTGTTATCGTCCTTATCATCCTCATAATTATCGTCGTTAATATCGTCGTTATTTTGTCATAATCATCGTCGTTAATGTCGTCGTTATTATCGTCATTATCATCGTTGTTATCGTCCTTATTATCCTCATAATTATCGTCGTTAATATCGTCGTTATTTTGTCACAATCATCGTCGTTAATGTCGTCGTTATTATCGTCATTATCATCGTTGTTATCGTCGTTATTATCGTCGTTAATATCGTCATTATCATCGTTGTTATCGTCCTTATCATCCTCATAATTATCGTCGTTAATATCGTCGTTATTTTGTCATAATCATCGTCGTTAATGTCGTCGTTATTATCGTCATTATCATCGTTGTTATCGTCATAAATATCATCGATAATATCGTCGTTATTATTGTCATTATCTTCTTTTTATCGTCGTTATTAACGTCGTTATTATCGTCGTTAATATCGTCGTTAATATCGTCATTATCATCGTTGTTATCGTCCTTATTATCCTCATAATTATCGTCGTTATTTTGTCATAAACATCGTCGCTAATGTCGTCGTTATTATCGTCATTATCATCGTTGTTATCGTCCTTATCATCCTCATAATTATCGTCGTTAATATCGTCGTTATTTTGTCATAATCATCGTCGTTAATGTCGTCGTTATTATCGTCATTATCATCGTTGTTATCGTCCTTATTATCCTCATAATTATCGTCGTTAATATCGTCGTTATTTTGTCACAATCATCGTCGTTAATGTCGTCGTTATTATCGTCATTATCATCGTTGTTATCGTCCTTATCATCCTCATAATTATCGTCGTTAATATCGTCGTTATTTTGTCATAATCATCGTCGTTAATGTCGTCGTTATTATCGTCATTATCTACGTTGTTATCGTCATAAATATCATCGATAATATCGTCGTTATTATTGTCATTATCTTCTTTTTATCGTCGTTATTAACGTCGTTATTATCGTCGTTAATATCGTCGTTAATATCGTCATTATCATCATTGTTATCGTCCTTATCATCCTCATAATTATCGTCGTTAATATCGTCGTTATTTTGTCATAATCATCGTCGTTAATGTCGTCGTTATTATCGTCATTATCTACGTTGTTATTGTCATAAATATCATCGATAATATCGTCGTTATTATTGTCATTATCTTCTTTTTATTGTCTTTATTATCGTCGTTAATATCGTCGTTATTATCGTCGTTAATATCGTCGTTAATATCGTCATTATCATCGTTGTTATCGTCCTTATTATCCTCATAATTATCGTCGTTAATATCGTCGTTATTATCGTTATTATCATCGTTGTTATCGTCGTTATTATCCGCATAATTATCGTCGTTAATATCGTCGTTATTATCGTCATTGTCATCGTTGTTATCGTCGTTATTATCCTCGTAATTATCGTCGTTATTATCGTCGTTATTTCGTCATTATCATCGTTGTTATCGTCGTTATTATCGTCGTTAATATCGTCATTATCATCGTTGTTATCGTCGTTATTATCGTCGTTAATATCGTCATTATCATCGTTGTTATCGTCCTTATCATCCTCATAATTATCGTCGTTAATATCGTCGTTATTTTGTCATAATCGTCGTCGTTAATGTCGTCGTTATTATCGTCATTATCTACGTTGTTATCGTCATAAATAACATCGATAATATCGTCGTTATTATTGTCATTATCTTCTTTTTATCGTCGTTATTAACGTCGTTATTATCGTCGTTAATATCGTCGTTAATATCGTCATTATCATCGTTGTTATCGTCCTTATCATCCTCATAATTATCGTCGTTAATATCGTCGTTATTTTGTCATAATCATCGTCGTTAATGTCGTCGTTATTATCGTCATTATCTACGTTGTTATCGACATAAATATTATCTTTAATATCGTCGTTATTATTGTCATTATCTTCTTTTTATTGTCTTTATTATCGTCGTTAATATCGTCGTTAATATCGTCATTATCATCGTTGTTATCGTCCTTATTATCCTCATAATTATCGTCGTTAATATCGTCGTTATTTTGTCATAATCATCGTCGTTAATGTCGTCGTTATTATCGTCATTATCTACGTTGTTATCGTCATAAATATCATCGATAATATCGTCGTTATTATTGTCATTATCTTCTTTTTATCGTCGTTATTAACGTCGTTATTATCGTCGTTATTATCGTCGTTAATATCGTCATTATCATCGTTGTTATCGTCCTTATTATCCTCATAATTATCGTCGTTAATATCGTCGTTATTTTGTCATAAACATCGTCGCTAATGTCGTCGTTATTATCGTCATTATCATCGTTGTTATCGTCCTTATCATCCTCATAATTATCGTTGTTAATATCGTCGTTATTTTGTCATAATCATCGTCATTAATGTCGTCGTTATTATCGTCATTATCTACGTTGTTATCGTCATAAATATTATCTTTAATATCGTCGATATTATTGTCATTATCTTCTTTTTATTGTCTTTATTATCGTCGTTAATATCGTCGTTATTATCGTCGTTAATATCGTCGTTAATATCGTCATTATCATCGTTGTTATCGTCCTTATTATCCTCATAATTATCGTCGTTAATATCGTCGTTATTTTGTCATAATCATCGTCGTTAATGTCGTCGTTATTATCGTCATTATCTACGTTGTTATCGTCATAAATATCATCGATAATATCGTCGTTATTATTGTCATTATCTTCTTTTTATCGTCGTTATTAACGTCGTTATTATCGTCGTTATTATCGTCGTTAATATCGTCATTATCATCGTTGTTATCGTCCTTATTATCCTCATAATTATCGTCGTTAATATCGTCGTTATTTTGTCACAATCATCGTCGTTAATGTCGTCGTTATTATCGTCATTATCATCGTTGTTATCGTCCTTATCATCCTCATAATTATCGTCGTTAATATCGTCGTTATTTTGTCATAATCATCGTCGTTAATGTCGTCGTTATTATCGTCATTATCTACATTGTTATCGTCATAAATATTATCGTTAATATCGTCGTTATTATTGTCATTATCTTCTTTTTATTGTCTTTATTATCGTCGTTAATATCGTCGTTATTATCGTCGTTAATATCGTCGTTAATATCGTCATTATCATCGTTGTTATCGTCCTTATTATCCTCATAATTATCGTCGTTAATATCGTCGTTATTTTGTCATAATCATCGTCGTTAATGTCGTCGTTATTATCGTCATTATCTACGTTGTTATCGTCATAAATATCATCGATAATATCGTCGTTATTATTGTCATTATCTTCTTTTTATCGTCGTTATTAACGTCGTTATTATCGTCGTTAATATCGTCGTTAATATCGTCATTATCATCGTTGTTATCGTCCTTATTATCCTCATAATTATCGTCGTTAATATCGTCGTTATTTTGTCATAAACATCGTCGCTAATGTCGTCGTTATTATCGTCATTATCATCGTTGTTATCGTCCTTATCATCCTCATAATTATCGTCGTTAATATCGTCGTTATTTTGTCATAATCATTGTCGTTAATGTCGTCGTTATTATCGTCATTATCTTCGTTGTTATCGTCCTTATTATCCTCATAATTATCGTCGTTAATATCGTCGTTATTTTGTCATAAACATCGTCGCTAATGTCGTCGTTATTATCGTCATTATCATCGTTGTTATCGTCCTTATCATCCTCATAATTATCGTCGTTAATATCGTCGTTATTTTGTCATAAACATCGTCGCTAATGTCGTCGTTATTATCGTCATTATCATCGTTGTTATCGTCCTTATCATCCTCATAATTATCGTCGTTAATATCGTCGTTATTTTGTCATAATCATCGTCGTTAATGTCGTCGTTATTATCGTCATTATCATCGTTGTTATCGTCCTTATTATCCTCATAATTATCGTCGTTAATATCGTCGTTATTTTGTCACAATCATCGTCGTTAATGTCGTCGTTATTATCGTCATTATCATCGTTGTTATCGTCGTTATTATCGTCGTTAATATCGTCATTATCATCGTTGTTATCGTCCTTATCATCCTCATAATTATCGTCGATAATATCGTCGTTATTTTGTCATAATCATCGTCGTTAATGTCGTCGTTATTATCGTCATTATCATCGTTGTTATCGTCATAAATATCATCGATAATATCGTCGTTATTATTGTCATTATCTTCTTTTTATCGTCGTTATTAACGTCGTTATTATCGTCGTTAATATCGTCGTTAATATCGTCATTATCATCGTTGTTATCGTCCTTATTATCCTCATAATTATCGTCGTTATTTTGTCATAAACATCGTCGCTAATGTCGTCGTTATTATCGTCATTATCATCGTTGTTATCGTCCTTATCATCCTCATAATTATCGTCGTTAATATCGTCGTTATTTTGTCATAATCATCGTCGTTAATGTCGTCGTTATTATCGTCATTATCATCGTTGTTATCGTCCTTATTATCCTCATAATTATCGTCGTTAATATCGTCGTTATTTTGTCACAATCATCGTCGTTAATGTCGTCGTTATTATCGTCATTATCATCGTTGTTATCGTCCTTATCATCCTCATAATTATCGTCGTTAATATCGTCGTTATTTTGTCATAATCATCGTCGTTAATGTCGTCGTTATTATCGTCATTATCTACGTTGTTATCGTCATAAATATCATCGATAATATCGTCGTTATTATTGTCATTATCTTCTTTTTATCGTCGTTATTAACGTCGTTATTATCGTCGTTAATATCGTCGTTAATATCGTCATTATCATCATTGTTATCGTCCTTATCATCCTCATAATTATCGTCGTTAATATCGTCGTTATTTTGTCATAATCATCGTCGTTAATGTCGTCGTTATTATCGTCATTATCTACGTTGTTATTGTCATAAATATCATTGATAATATCGTCGTTATTATTGTCATTATCTTCTTTTTATTGTCTTTATTATCGTCGTTAATATCGTCGTTATTATCGTCGTTAATATCGTCGTTAATATCGTCATTATCATCGTTGTTATCGTCCTTATTATCCTCATAATTATCGTCGTTATTTTGTCATAAACATCGTCGCTAATGTCGTCGTTATTATCGTCATTATCATCGTTGTTATCGTCCTTATCATCCTCATAATTATCGTCGTTAATATCGTCGTTATTTTGTCATAATCATCGTCGTTAATGTCGTCGTTATTATCGTCATTATCATCGTTGTTATCGTCCTTATTATCCTCATAATTATCGTCGTTAATATCGTCGTTATTTTGTCACAATCATCGTCGTTAATGTCGTCGTTATTATCGTCATTATCATCGTTGTTATCGTCCTTATCATCCTCATAATTATCGTCGTTAATATCGTCGTTATTTTGTCATAAACATCGTCGCTAATGTCGTCGTTATTATCGTCATTATCATCGTTGTTATCGTCCTTATCATCCTCATAATTATCGTCGTTAATATCGTCGTTATTTTGTCATAATCATCGTCGTTAATGTCGTCGTTATTATCGTCATTATCATCGTTGTTATCGTCCTTATTATCCTCATAATTATCGTCGTTAATATCGTCGTTATTTTGTCACAATCATCGTCGTTAATGTCGTCGTTATTATCGTCATTATCATCGTTGTTATCGTCGTTATTATCGTCGTTAATATCGTCATTATCATCGTTGTTATCGTCCTTATCATCCTCATAATTATCGTCGATAATATCGTCGTTATTTTGTCATAATCATCGTCGTTAATGTCGTCGTTATTATCGTCATTATCATCGTTGTTATCGTCATAAATATCATCGATAATATCGTCGTTATTATTGTCATTATCTTCTTTTTATCGTCGTTATTAACGTCGTTATTATCGTCGTTAATATCGTCGTTAATATCGTCATTATCATCGTTGTTATCGTCCTTATTATCCTCATAATTATCGTCGTTATTTTGTCATAAACATCGTCGCTAATGTCGTCGTTATTATCGTCATTATCATCGTTGTTATCGTCCTTATCATCCTCATAATTATCGTCGTTAATATCGTCGTTATTTTGTCATAATCATCGTCGTTAATGTCGTCGTTATTATCGTCATTATCATCGTTGTTATCGTCCTTATTATCCTCATAATTATCGTCGTTAATATCGTCGTTATTTTGTCACAATCATCGTCGTTAATGTCGTCGTTATTATCGTCATTATCATCGTTGTTATCGTCCTTATCATCCTCATAATTATCGTCGTTAATATCGTCGTTATTTTGTCATAATCATCGTCGTTAATGTCGTCGTTATTATCGTCATTATCTACGTTGTTATCGTCATAAATATCATCGATAATATCGTCGTTATTATTGTCATTATCTTCTTTTTATCGTCGTTATTAACGTCGTTATTATCGTCGTTAATATCGTCGTTAATATCGTCATTATCATCATTGTTATCGTCCTTATCATCCTCATAATTATCGTCGTTAATATCGTCGTTATTTTGTCATAATCATCGTCGTTAATGTCGTCGTTATTATCGTCATTATCTACGTTGTTATTGTCATAAATATCATTGATAATATCGTCGTTATTATTGTCATTATCTTCTTTTTATTGTCTTTATTATCGTCGTTAATATCGTCGTTATTATCGTCGTTAATATCGTCGTTAATATCGTCATTATCATCGTTGTTATCGTCCTTATTATCCTCATAATTATCGTCGTTAATATCGTCGTTATTATCGTTATTATCATCGTTGTTATCGTCGTTATTATCCGCATAATTATCGTCGTTAATATCGTCGTTATTATCGTCATTGTCATCGTTGTTATCGTCGTTATTATCCTCATAATTATCGTCGTTATTATCGTCGTTATTTCGTCATTATCATCGTTGTTATCGTCGTTATTATCGTCGTTAATATCGTCATTATCATCGTTGTTATCGTCGTTATTATCGTCGTTAATATCGTCATTATCATCGTTGTTATCGTCCTTATCATCCTCATAATTATCGTCGTTAATATCGTCGTTATTTTGTCATAATCGTCGTCGTTAATGTCGTCGTTATTATCGTCATTATCTACGTTGTTATCGTCATAAATAACATCGATAATATCGTCGTTATTATTGTCATTATCTTCTTTTTATCGTCGTTATTAACGTCGTTATTATCGTCGTTAATATCGTCGTTAATATCGTCATTATCATCGTTGTTATCGTCCTTATCATCCTCATAATTATCGTCGTTAATATCGTCGTTATTTTGTCATAATCATCGTCGTTAATGTCGTCGTTATTATCGTCATTATCTACGTTGTTATCGACATAAATATTATCTTTAATATCGTCGTTATTATTGTCATTATCTTCTTTTTATTGTCTTTATTATCGTCGTTAATATCGTCGTTAATATCGTCATTATCATCGTTGTTATCGTCCTTATTATCCTCATAATTATCGTCGTTAATATCGTCGTTATTTTGTCATAATCGTCGTCGTTAATGTCGTCGTTATTATCGTCATTATCTACGTTGTTATCGTCATAAATAACATCGATAATATCGTCGTTATTATTGTCATTATCTTCTTTTTATCGTCGTTATTAACGTCGTTATTATCGTCGTTAATATCGTCGTTAATATCGTCATTATCATCGTTGTTATCGTCCTTATCATCCTCATAATTATCGTCGTTAATATCGTCGTTATTTTGTCATAAACATCGCCGCTAATGTCGTCGTTATTATCGTCATTATCATCGTTGTTATCGTCCTTATCATCCTCATAATTATCGTCGTTAATATCGTCGTTATTTTGTCATAATCATCGTCGTTAATGTCGTCGTTATTATCGTCATTATCATCGTTGTTATCGTCCTTATTATCCTCATAATTATCGTCGTTAATATCGTCGTTATTTTGTCACAATCATCGTCGTTAATGTCGTCGTTATTATCGTCATTATCATCGTTGTTATCGTCGTTATTATCGTCGTTAATATCGTCATTATCATCGTTGTTATCGTCCTTATCATCCTCATAATTATCGTCCTTAATATCGTCGTTATTTTGTCATAATCATCGTCGTTAATGTCGTCGTTATTATCGTCATTATCATCGTTGTTATCGTCATAAATATCATCGATAATATCGTCGTTATTATTGTCATTATCTTCTTTTTATCGTCGTTATTAACGTCGTTATTATCGTCGTTAATATCGTCGTTAATATCGTCATTATCATCGTTGTTATCGTCCTTATTATCCTCATAATTATCGTCGTTATTTTGTCATAAACATCGTCGCTAATGTCGTCGTTATTATCGTCATTATCATCGTTGTTATCGTCCTTATCATCCTCATAATTATCGTCGTTAATATCGTCGTTATTTTGTCATAATCATCGTCGTTAATGTCGTCGTTATTATCGTCATTATCATCGTTGTTATCGTCCTTATTATCCTCATAATTATCGTCGTTAATATCGTCGTTATTTTGTCACAATCATCGTCGTTAATGTCGTCGTTATTATCGTCATTATCATCGTTGTTATCGTCCTTATCATCCTCATAATTATCGTCGTTAATATCGTCGTTATTTTGTCATAATCATCGTCGTTAATGTCGTCGTTATTATCGTCATTATCTACGTTGTTATCGTCATAAATATCATCGATAATATCGTCGTTATTATTGTCATTATCTTCTTTTTATCGTCGTTATTAACGTCGTTATTATCGTCGTTAATATCGTCGTTAATATCGTCATTATCATCATTGTTATCGTCCTTATCATCCTCATAATTATCGTCGTTAATATCGTCGTTATTTTGTCATAATCATCGTCGTTAATGTCGTCGTTATTATCGTCATTATCTACGTTGTTATTGTCATAAATATCATCGATAATATCGTCGTTATTATTGTCATTATCTTCTTTTTATTGTCTTTATTATCGTCGTTAATATCGTCGTTATTATCGTCGTTAATATCGTCGTTAATATCGTCATTATCATCGTTGTTATCGTCCTTATTATCCTCATAATTATCGTCGTTAATATCGTCGTTATTATCGTTATTATCATCGTTGTTATCGTCGTTATTATCCGCATAATTATCGTCGTTAATATCGTCGTTATTATCGTCATTGTCATCGTTGTTATCGTCGTTATTATCCTCATAATTATCGTCGTTATTATCGTCGTTATTTCGTCATTATCATCGTTGTTATCGTCGTTATTATCGTCGTTAATATCGTCATTATCATCGTTGTTATCGTCGTTATTATCGTCGTTAATATCGTCATTATCATCGTTGTTATCGTCCTTATCATCCTCATAATTATCGTCGTTAATATCGTCGTTATTTTGTCATAATCGTCGTCGTTAATGTCGTCGTTATTATCGTCATTATCTACGTTGTTATCGTCATAAATAACATCGATAATATCGTCGTTATTATTGTCATTATCTTCTTTTTATCGTCGTTATTAACGTCGTTATTATCGTCGTTAATATCGTCGTTAATATCGTCATTATCATCGTTGTTATCGTCCTTATCATCCTCATAATTATCGTCGTTAATATCGTCGTTATTTTGTCATAATCATCGTCGTTAATGTCGTCGTTATTATCGTCATTATCTACGTTGTTATCGACATAAATATTATCTTTAATATCGTCGTTATTATTGTCATTATCTTCTTTTTATTGTCTTTATTATCGTCGTTAATATCGTCGTTAATATCGTCATTATCATCGTTGTTATCGTCCTTATTATCCTCATAATTATCGTCGTTAATATCGTCGTTATTTTGTCATAATCATCGTCGTTAATGTCGTCGTTATTATCGTCATTATCTACGTTGTTATCGTCATAAATATCATCGATAATATCGTCGTTATTATTGTCATTATCTTCTTTTTATCGTCGTTATTAACGTCGTTATTATCGTCGTTAATATCGTCGTTATTATCGTCGTTAATATCGTCATTATCATCGTTGTTATCGTCCTTATTATCCTCATAATTATCGTCGTTAATATCGTCGTTATTTTGTCACAATCATCGTCGTTAATGTCGTCGTTATTATCGTCATTATCATCGTTGTTATCGTCCTTATCATCCTCATAATTATCGTCGTTAATATCGTCGTTATTTTGTCATAATCGTCGTCGTTAATGTCGTCGTTATTATCGTCATTATCTACGTTGTTATCGTCATAAATAACATCGATAATATCGTCGTTATTATTGTCATTATCTTCTTTTTATCGTCGTTATTAACGTCGTTATTATCGTCGTTAATATCGTCGTTAATATCGTCATTATCATCGTTGTTATCGTCCTTATCATCCTCATAATTATCGTCGTTAATATCGTCGTTATTTTGTCATAATCATCTTCGTTAATGTCGTCGTTATTATCGTCATTATCTACGTTGTTATCGACATAAATATTATCTTTAATATCGTCGTTATTATTGTCATTATCTTCTTTTTATTGTCTTTATTATCGTCGTTAATATCGTCGTTAATATCGTCATTATCATCGTTGTTATCGTCCTTATTATCCTCATAATTATCGTCGTTAATATCGTCGTTATTTTGTCATAATCATCGTCGTTAATGTCGTCGTTATTATCGTCATTATCTACGTTGTTATCGTCATAAATATCATCGATAATATCGTCGTTATTATTGTCATTATCTTCTTTTTATCGTCGTTATTAACGTCGTTATTATCGTCGTTAATATCGTCGTTATTATCGTCGTTAATATCGTCATTATCATCGTTGTTATCGTCCTTATTATCCTCATAATTATCGTCGTTAATATCGTCGTTATTTTGTCACAATCATCGTCGTTAATGTCGTCGTTATTATCGTCATTATCATCGTTGTTATCGTCCTTATCATCCTCATAATTATCGTCGTTAATATCGTCGTTATTTTGTCATAATCATCGTCGTTAATGTCGTCGTTATTATCGTCATTATCTACGTTGTTATCGTCATAAATATTATCGTTAATATCGTCGTTATTATTGTCATTATCTTCTTTTTATTGTCTTTATTATCGTCGTTAATATCGTCGTTATTATCGTCGTTAATATCGTCGTTAAAATCGTCATTATCATCGTTGTTATCGTCCTTATTATCCTCATAATTATCGTCGTTAATATCGTCGTTATTTTGTCATAATCATCGTCGTTAATGTCGTCGTTATTATCGTCATTATCTACGTTGTTATCGTCATAAATATCATCGATAATATCGTCGTTATTATTGTCATTATCTTCTTTTTATCGTCGTTATTAACGTCGTTATTATCGTCGTTAATGTCGTCGTTATTATCTTCATTATCTTCGCTGTTATCGTCCTTATTATCCTCATAATTATCGTCGTTAATATCGTCGTTATTTTGTCATAAACATCGTCGTTAATGTCGTCGTTATTATCGTCATTATCTTCGTTGTTATCGTCCTTATTATCCTCATAATTATCGTCGTTAATATCGTCGTTATTTTGTCATAAACATCGTCGCTAATGTCGTCGTTATTATCGTCATTATCATCGTTGTTATCGTCCTTATTATCCTCATAATTATCGTCGTTAATATCGTCGTTATTTTGTCACAATCATCGTCGTTAATGTCGTCGTTATTATCGTCATTATCATCGTTGTTATCGTCCTTATCATCCTCATAATTATCGTCGTTAATATCGTCGTTATTTTGTCATAATCATCGTCGTTAATGTCGTCGTTATTATCGTCATTATCTACGTTGTTATCGTCATAAATTTTATCGTTAATATCGTCGTTATTATTGTCATTATCTTCTTTTTATTGTCTTTATTATCGTCGTTAATATCGTCGTTAATATCGTCGTTAATATCGTCGTTAATATCGTCATTATCATCGTTGTTATCGTCCTTATTATCCTCATAATTATCGTCGTTATTTTGTCATAATCATCGTCGTTAATGTCGTCGTTATTATCGTCATTATCTACGTTGTTATCGTCATAAAAATCATCGATAATATCGTCGTTATTATTGTTATTATCTTCTTTTTATCGTCGTTATTAACGTCGTTATTATCGTCGTTATTATCGTCGTTAATATCGTCATTATCATCGTTGTTATCGTCCTTATTATCCTCATAATTATCGTCGTTAATATCGTCGTTATTTTGTCACAATCATCGTCGTTAATGTCGTCGTTATTATCGTCATTATCATCGTTGTTATCGTCATAAATATTATCGTTAATATCGTCGTTATTATTGTCATTATCTTCTTTTTATTGTCTTTATTATCGTCGTTAATATCGTCGTTATTATCGTCGTTAATATCGTCGTTAAAATCGTCATTATCATCGTTGTTATCGTCCTTATTATCCTCATAATTATCGTCGTTAATATCGTCGTTATTTTGTCATAATCATCGTCGTTAATGTCGTCGTTATTATCGTCATTATCTACGTTGTTATCGTCATAAATATCATCGATAATATCGTCGTTATTATTGTCATTATCTTCTTTTTATCGTCGTTATTAACGTCGTTATTATCGTCGTTAATATCGTCGTTAATATCGTCATTATCATCGTTGTTATCGTCCTTATTATCCTCATAATTATCGTCGTTATTTTGTCATAAACATCGTCGCTAATGTCGTCGTTATTATCGTCATTATCATCGTTGTTATCGTCCTTATCATCCTCATAATTATCGTCGTTAATATCGTCGTTATTTTGTCATAATCATCGTCGTTAATGTCGTCGTTATTATCGTCATTATCTACGTTGTTATCGTCATAAATATCATCGATAATATCGTCGTTATTATTGTCATTATCTTCTTTTTATCGTCGTTATTAACGTCGTTATTATCGTCGTTAATATCGTCGTTAATATCGTCATTATCATCATTGTTATCGTCCTTATCATCCTCATAATTATCGTCGTTAATATCGTCGTTATTTTGTTATAATCAACGTCGTTAATGTCGTCGTTATTATCGTCATTATCTACGTTGTTATTGTCATAAATATCATCGATAATATCGTCGTTATTATTGTCATTATCTTCTTTTTATTGTCTTTATTATCGTCGTTAATATCGTCGTTATTATCGTCGTTAATATCGTCGTTAATATCGTCATTATCATCGTTGTTATCGTCCTTATTATCCTCATAATTATCGTCGTTAATATCGTCGTTATTATCGTTATTATCATCGTTGTTATCGTCGTTATTATCCGCATAATTATCGTCGTTAATATCGTCGTTATTATCGTCATTGTCATCGTTGTTATCGTCGTTATTATCCTCATAATTATCGTCGTTATTATCGTCGTTATTTCGTCATTATCATCGTTGTTATCGTCGTTATTATCGTCGTTAATATCGTCATTATCATCGTTGTTATCGTCGTTATTATCGTCGTTAATATCGTCATTATCATCGTTGTTATCGTCCTTATCATCCTCATAATTATCGTCGTTAATATCGTCGTTATTTTGTCATAATCGTCGTCGTTAATGTCGTCGTTATTATCGTCATTATCTACGTTGTTATCGTCATAAATAACATCGATAATATCGTCGTTATTATTGTCATTATCTTCTTTTTATCGTCGTTATTAACGTCGTTATTATCGTCGTTAATATCGTCGTTAATATCGTCATTATCATCGTTGTTATCGTCCTTATCATCCTCATAATTATCGTCGTTAATATCGTCGTTATTTTGTCATAATCATCGTCGTTAATGTCGTCGTTATTATCGTCATTATCTACGTTGTTATCGACATAAATATTATCTTTAATATCGTCGTTATTATTGTCATTATCTTCTTTTTATTGTCTTTATTATCGTCGTTAATATCGTCGTTAATATCGTCATTATCATCGTTGTTATCGTCCTTATTATCCTCATAATTATCGTCGTTAATATCGTCGTTATTTTGTCATAATCATCGTCGTTAATGTCGTCGTTATTATCGTCATTATCTACGTTGTTATCGTCATAAATATCATCGATAATATCGTCGTTATTATTGTCATTATCTTCTTTTTATCGTCGTTATTAACGTCGTTATTATCGTCGTTAATATCGTCGTTATTATCGTCGTTAATATCGTCATTATCATCGTTGTTATCGTCCTTATTATCCTCATAATTATCGTCGTTAATATCGTCGTTATTTTGTCACAATCATCGTCGTTAATGTCGTCGTTATTATCGTCATTATCATCGTTGTTATCGTCCTTATCATCCTCATAATTATCGTCGTTAATATCGTCGTTATTTTGTCATAATCGTCGTCGTTAATGTCGTCGTTATTATCGTCATTATCTACGTTGTTATCGTCATAAATAACATCGATAATATCGTCGTTATTATTGTCATTATCTTCTTTTTATCGTCGTTATTAACGTCGTTATTATCGTCGTTAATATCGTCGTTAATATCGTCATTATCATCGTTGTTATCGTCCTTATCATCCTCATAATTATCGTCGTTAATATCGTCGTTATTTTGTCATAATCATCGTCGTTAATGTCGTCGTTATTATCGTCATTATCTACGTTGTTATCGACATAAATATTATCTTTAATATCGTCGTTATTATTGTCATTATCTTCTTTTTATTGTCTTTATTATCGTCGTTAATATCGTCGTTAATATCGTCATTATCATCGTTGTTATCGTCCTTATTATCCTCATAATTATCGTCGTTAATATCGTCGTTATTTTGTCATAATCATCGTCGTTAATGTCGTCGTTATTATCGTCATTATCTACGTTGTTATCGTCATAAATATCATCGATAATATCGTCGTTATTATTGTCATTATCTTCTTTTTATCGTCGTTATTAACGTCGTTATTATCGTCGTTAATATCGTCGTTATTATCGTCGTTAATATCGTCATTATCATCGTTGTTATCGTCCTTATTATCCTCATAATTATCGTCGTTAATATCGTCGTTATTTTGTCACAATCATCGTCGTTAATGTCGTCGTTATTATCGTCATTATCATCGTTGTTATCGTCCTTATCATCCTCATAATTATCGTCGTTAATATCGTCGTTATTTTGTCATAATCATCGTCGTTAATGTCGTCGTTATTATCGTCATTATCTACGTTGTTATCGTCATAAATATTATCGTTAATATCGTCGTTATTATTGTCATTATCTTCTTTTTATTGTCTTTATTATCGTCGTTAATATCGTCGTTATTATCGTCGTTAATATCGTCGTTAAAATCGTCATTATCATCGTTGTTATCGTCCTTATTATCCTCATAATTATCGTCGTTAATATCGTCGTTATTTTGTCATAATCATCGTCGTTAATGTCGTCGTTATTATCGTCATTATCTACGTTGTTATCGTCATAAATATCATCGATAATATCGTCGTTATTATTGTCATTATCTTCTTTTTATCGTCGTTATTAACGTCGTTATTATCGTCGTTAATGTCGTCGTTATTATCGTCATTATCTTCGTTGGTATCGTCCTTATTATCCTCATAATTATCGTCGTTAATATCGTCGTTATTTTGTCATAAACATCGTCGCTAATGTCGTCGTTATTATCGTCATTATCATCGTTGTTATCGTCCTTATCATCCTCATAATTATCGTCGTTAATATCGTCGTTATTTTGTCATAATCATCGTCGTTAATGTCGTCGTTATTATCGTCATTATCATCGTTGTTATCGTCCTTATTATCCTCATAATTATCGTCGTTAATATCGTCGTTATTTTGTCACAATCATCGTCGTTAATGTCGTCGTTATTATCGTCATTATCATCGTTGTTATCGTCCTTATCATCCTCATAATTATCGTCGTTAATATCGTCGTTATTTTGTCATAATCATCGTCGTTAATGTCGTCGTTATTATCGTCATTATCTACGTTGTTATCGTCATAAATTTTATCGTTAATATCGTCGTTATTATTGTCATTATCTTCTTTTTATTGTCTTTATTATCGTCGTTAATATCGTCGTTAATATCGTCGTTAATATCGTCATTATCATCGTTGTTATCGTCCTTATTATCCTCATAATTATCGTCGTTATTTTGTCATAATCATCGTCGTTAATGTCGTCGTTATTATCGTCATTATCTACGTTGTTATCGTCATAAATATCATCGATAATATCGTCGTTATTATTGTTATTATCTTCTTTTTATCGTCGTTATTAACGTCGTTATTATCGTCGTTATTATCGTCGTTAATATCGTCATTATCATCGTTGTTATCGTCCTTATTATCCTCATAATTATCGTCGTTAATATCGTCGTTATTTTGTCACAATCATCGTCGTTAATGTCGTCGTTATTATCGTCATTATCATCGTTGTTATCGTCCTTATCATCCTCATAATTATCGTCGTTAATATCGTCGTTATTTTGTCATAATCATCGTCGTTAATGTCGTCGTTATTATCGTCATTATCTACGTTGTTATCGTCATAAATATTATCGTTAATATCGTCGTTATTATTGTCATTATCTTCTTTTTATTGTCTTTATTATCGTCGTTAATATCGTCGTTAATATCGTCGTTAATATCGTCGTTAAAATCGTCATTATCATCGTTGTTATCGTCCTTATTATCCTCATAATTATCGTCGTTAATATCGTCGTTATTTTGTCATAATCATCGTCGTTAATGTCGTCGTTATTATCGTCATTATCTACGTTGTTATCGTCATAAATATTATCGTTAATATCGTCGTTATTATTGTCATTATCTTCTTTTTATTGTCTTTATTATCGTCGTTAATATCGTCGTTATTATCGTCGTTAATATCGTCGTTAAAATCGTCATTATCATCGTTGTTATCGTCCTTATTATCCTCATAATTATCGTCGTTAATATCGTCGTTATTTTGTCATAATCATCGTCGTTAATGTCGTCGTTATTATCGTCATTATCTACGTTGTTATCGTCATAAATATCATCGATAATATCGTCGTTATTATTGTTATTATCTTCTTTTTATCGTCGTTATTAACGTCGTTATTATCGTCGTTATTATCGTCGTTAATATCGTCATTATCATCGTTGTTATCGTCCTTATTATCCTCATAATTATCGTCGTTAATATCGTCGTTATTTTGTCACATTCATCGTCGTTAATGTCGTCGTTATTATCGTCATTATCATCGTTGTTATCGTCCTTATCATCCTCATAATTATCGTCGTTAATATCGTCGTTATTTTGTCATAATCATCGTCGTTAATGTCGTCGTTATTATCGTCATTATCTACGTTGTTATCGTCATAAATATTATCGTTAATATCGTCGTTATTATTGTCATTATCTTCTTTTTATTGTCTTTATTATCGTCGTTAATATCGTCGTTAATATCGTCGTTAATATCGTCGTTAAAATCGTCATTATCATCGTTGTTATCGTCCTTATTATCATCATAATTATCGTCGTTAATATCGTCGTTATTTTGTCATAATCATCGTCGTTAATGTCGTCGTTATTATCGTCATTATCTACGTTGTTATCGTCATAAATATTATCGTTAATATCGTCGTTATTATTGTCATTATCTTCTTTTTATTGTCTTTATTATCGTCGTTAATATCGTCGTTATTATCGTCGTTAATATCGTCGTTAAAATCGTCATTATCATCGTTGTTATCGTCCTTATTATCCTCATAATTATCGTCGTTAATATCGTCGTTATTTTGTCATAATCATCGTCGTTAATGTCGTCGTTATTATCGTCATTATCTACGTTGTTACCGTCATAAATATCATCGATAATATCGTCGTTATTATTGTCATTATCTTCTTTTTATCGTCGTTATTAACGTCGTTATTATCGTCGTTAATATCGTCGTTAATATCGTCATTATCATCGTTGTTATCGTCCTTATTATCCTCATAATTATCGTCGTTATTTTGTCATAAACATCGTCGCTAATGTCGTCGTTATTATCGTCATTATCATCGTTGTTATCGTCCTTATCATCCTCATAATTATCGTCGTTAATATCGTCGTTATTTTGTCATAATCATCGTCATTAATGTCGTCGTTATTATCGTCATTATCTACGTTGTTATCGTCATAAATATTATCTTTAATATCGTCGTTATTATTGTCATTATCTTCTTTTTATTGTCTTTATTATCGTCGTTAATATCGTCGTTATTATCGTCCTTAATATCGTCGTTAATATCGTCATTATCATCGTTGTTATCGTCCTTATTATCCTCATAATTATCGTCGTTAATATCGTCGTTATTTTGTCATAATCGTCGTCGTTATTATCGTCATTATCTACGTTGTTATCGTCATAAATAACATCGATAATATCGTCGTTATTATTGTCATTATCTTCTTTTTATCGTCGTTATTAACGTCGTTATTATCGTCGTTAATATCGTCGTTAATATCGTCATTATCATCCTTGTTATCGTCCTTATCATCCTCATAATTATCGTCGTTAATATCGTCGTTATTTTGTCATAATCATCGTCGTTAATGTCGTCGTTATTATCGTCATTATCTACGTTGTTATCGTCATAAATATCATCGATAATATCGTCGTTATTATTGTCATTATCTTCTTTTTATCGTCGTTATTAACGTCGTTATTATCGTCGTTAATATCGTCGTTAATATCGTCATTATCATCATTGTTATCGTCCTTATCATCCTCATAATTATCGTCGTTAATATCGTCGTTATTTTGTCATAATCATCGTCGTTAATGTCGTCGTTATTATCGTCATTATCTACGTTGTTATCGTCATAAATATCATCGATAATATCGTCGTTATTATTGTCATTATCTTCTTTTTATTGTCTTTATTATCGTCGTTAATATCGTCGTTATTATCGTCGTTAATATCGTCGTTAATATCGTCATTATCATCGTTGTTATCGTCCTTATTATCCTCATAATTATCGTCGTTAATATCGTCGTTATTATCGTTATTATCATCGTTGTTATCGTCGTTATTATCCGCATAATTATCGTCGTTAATATCGTCGTTATTATCGTCATTGTCATCGTTGTTATCGTCGTTATTATCCTCATAATTATCGTCGTTATTATCGTCGTTATTTCGTCATTATCATCGTTGTTATCGTCGTTATTATCGTCGTTAACATCGTCATTATCATCGTTGTTATCGTCGTTATTATCGTCGTTAATATCGTCATTATCATCGTTGTTATCGTCCTTATCATCCTCATAATTATCGTCGTTAATATCGTCGTTATTTTGTCATAATCATCGTCGTTAATGTCGTCGTTATTATCGTCATTATCTACGTTGTTATCGACATAAATATTATCTTTAATATCGTCGTTATTATTGTCATTATCTTCTTTTTATTGTCTTTATTATCGTCGTTAATATCGTCGTTAATATCGTCATTATCATCGTTGTTATCGTCCTTATTATCCTCATAATTATCGTCGTTAATATCGTCGTTATTTTGTCATAATCATCGTCGTTAATGTCGTCGTTATTATCGTCATTATCTACGTTGTTATCGTCATAAATATCATCGATAATATCGTCGTTATTATTGTCATTATCTTCTTTTTATCGTCGTTATTAACGTCGTTATTATCGTCGTTAATATCGTCGTTATTATCGTCGTTAATATCGTCATTATCATCGTTGTTATCGTCCTTATTATCCTCATAATTATCGTCGTTAATATCGTCGTTATTTTGTCACAATCATCGTCGTTAATGTCGTCGTTATTATCGTCATTATCATCGTTGTTATCGTCCTTATCATCCTCATAATTATCGTCGTTAATATCGTCGTTATTTTGTCATAATCGTCGTCGTTAATGTCGTCGTTATTATCGTCATTATCTACGTTGTTATCGTCATAAATAACATCGATAATATCGTCGTTATTATTGTCATTATCTTCTTTTTATCGTCGTTATTAACGTCGTTATTATCGTCGTTAATATCGTCGTTAATATCGTCATTATCATCGTTGTTATCGTCCTTATCATCCTCATAATTATCGTCGTTAATATCGTCGTTATTTTGTCATAATCATCGTCGTTAATGTCGTCGTTATTATCGTCATTATCTACGTTGTTATCGACATAAATATTATCTTTAATATCGTCGTTATTATTGTCATTATCTTCTTTTTATTGTCTTTATTATCGTCGTTAATATCGTCGTTAATATCGTCATTATCATCGTTGTTATCGTCCTTATTATCCTCATAATTATCGTCGTTAATATCGTCGTTATTTTGTCATAATCATCGTCGTTAATGTCGTCGTTATTATCGTCATTATCTACGTTGTTATCGTCATAAATATCATCGATAATATCGTCGTTATTATTGTCATTATCTTCTTTTTATCGTCGTTATTAACGTCGTTATTATCGTCGTTAATATCGTCGTTAATATCGTCATTATCATCGTTGTTATCGTCCTTATTATCCTCATAATTATCGTCGTTAATATCGTCGTTATTTTGTCACAATCATCGTCGTTAATGTCGTCGTTATTATCGTCATTATCATCGTTGTTATCGTCCTTATCATCCTCATAATTATCGTCGTTAATATCGTCGTTATTTTGTCATAATCATCGTCGTTAATGTCGTCGTTATTATCGTCATTATCTACGTTGTTATCGTCATAAATATTATCGTTAATATCGTCGTTATTATTGTCATTATCTTCTTTTTATTGTCTTTATTATCGTCGTTAATATCGTCGTTATTATCGTCGTTAATATCGTCGTTAAAATCGTCATTATCATCGTTGTTATCGTCCTTATTATCCTCATAATTATCGTCGTTAATATCGTCGTTATTTTGTCATAATCATCGTCGTTAATGTCGTCGTTATTATCGTCATTATCTACGTTGTTATCGTCATAAATATCATCGATAATATCGTCGTTATTATTGTCATTATCTTCTTTTTATCGTCGTTATTAACGTCGTTATTATCGTCGTTAATATCGTCGTTAATATCGTCATTATCATCGTTGTTATCGTCCTTATTATCCTCATAATTATCGTCGTTATTTTGTCATAAACATCGTCGCTAATGTCGTCGTTATTATCGTCATTATCATCGTTGTTATCGTCCTTATCATCCTCATAATTATCGTCGTTAATATCGTCGTTATTTTGTCATAATCATCGTCATTAATGTCGTCGTTATTATCGTCATTATCTACATTGTTATCGTCATAAATATTATCTTTAATATCGTCGTTATTATTGTCATTATCTTCTTTTTATTGTCTTTATTATCGTCGTTAATATCGTCGTTATTATCGTCGTTAATATCGTCGTTAATATCGTCATTATCATCGTTGTTATCGTCCTTATTATCCTCATAATTATCGTCGTTAATATCGTCGTTATTTTGTCATAATCGTCGTCGTTATTATCGTCATTATCTACGTTTTTATCGTCATAAATAACATCGATAATATCGTCGTTATTATTGTCATTATCTTCTTTTTATCGTCGTTATTAACGTCGTTATTATCGTCGTTAATATCGTCGTTAATATCGTCATTATCATCCTTGTTATCGTCCTTATCATCCTCATAATTATCGTCGTTAATATCGTCGTTATTTTGTCATAATCATCGTCGTTAATGTCGTCGTTATTATCGTCATTATCTACGTTGTTATCGTCATAAATATCATCGATAATATCGTCGTTATTATTGTCATTATCTTCTTTTTATCGTCGTTATTAACGTCGTTATTATCGTCGTTAATATCGTCGTTAATATCGTCATTATCATCATTGTTATCGTCCTTATCATCCTCATAATTATCGTCGTTAATATCGTCGTTATTTTGTCATAATCATCGTCGTTAATGTCGTCGTTATTATCGTCATTATCTACGTTGTTATCGTCATAAATATCATCGATAATATCGTCGTTATTATTGTCATTATCTTCTTTTTATTGTCTTTAGTATCGTCGTTAATATCGTCGTTATTATCGTCGTTAATATCGTCGTTAATATCGTCATTATCATCGTTGTTATCGTCCTTATTATCCTCATAATTATCGTCGTTAATATCGTCGTTATTATCGTTATTATCATCGTTGTTATCGTCGTTATTATCCGCATAATTATCGTCGTTAATATCGTCGTTATTATCGTCATTGTCATCGTTGTTATCGTCGTTATTATCCTCATAATTATCGTCGCTATTATCGTCGTTATTTCGTCATTATCATCGTTGTTATCGTCGTTATTATCGTCGTTAATATCGTCATTATCATCGTTGTTATCGTCGTTATTATCGTCGTTAATATCGTCATTATCATCGTTGTTATCGTCCTTATCATCCTCATAATTATCGTCGTTAATATCGTCGTTATTTTGTCATAATCATCGTCGTTAATGTCGTCGTTATTATCGTCATTATCTACGTTGTTATCGACATAAATATTATCTTTAATATCGTCGTTATTATTGTCATTATCTTCTTTTTATTGTCTTTATTATCGTCGTTAATATCGTCGTTAATATCGTCATTATCATCGTTGTTATCGTCCTTATTATCCTCATAATTATCGTCGTTAATATCGTCGTTATTTTGTCATAATCATCGTCGTTAATGTCGTCGTTATTATCGTCATTATCTACGTTGTTATCGTCATAAATATCATCGATAATATCGTCGTTATTATTGTCATTATCTTCTTTTTATCGTCGTTATTAACGTCGTTATTATCGTCGTTAATATCGTCGTTATTATCGTCGTTAATATCGTCATTATCATCGTTGTTATCGTCCTTATTATCCTCATAATTATCGTCGTTAATATCGTCGTTATTTTGTCACAATCATCGTCGTTAATGTCGTCGTTATTATCGTCATTATCATCGTTGTTATCGTCCTTATCATCCTCATAATTATCGTCGTTAATATCGTCGTTATTTTGTCATAATCGTCGTCGTTAATGTCGTCGTTATTATCGTCATTATCTACGTTGTTATCGTCATAAATAACATCGATAATATCGTCGTTATTATTGTCATTATCTTCTTTTTATCGTCGTTATTAACGTCGTTATTATCGTCGTTAATATCGTCGTTAATATCGTCATTATCATCGTTGTTATCGTCCTTATTATCCTCATAATTATCGTCGTTATTTTGTCATAAACATCGTCGCTAATGTCGTCGTTAATATCGTCATTATCATCGTTGTTATCGTCCTTATCATCCTCATAATTATCGTCGTTAATATCGTCGTTATTTTGTCATAATCATCGTCGTTAATGTCGTCGTTATTATCGTCATTATCTACATTGTTATCGACATAAATATTATCTTTAATATCGTCGTTATTATTGTCATTATCTTTTTTTTATTGTCTTTATTATCGTCGTTAATATCGTCGTTAATATCGTCATTATCATCGTTGTTATCGTCCTTATTATCCTCATAATTATCGTCGTTAATATCGTCGTTATTTTGTCATAATCATCGTCGTTAATGTCGTCGTTATTATCGTCATTATCTACGTTGTTATCGTCATAAATATCATCGATAATATCGTCGTTATTATTGTCATTATCTTCTTTTTATCGTCGTTATTAACGTCGTTATTATCGTCGTTATTATCGTCGTAAATATCGTCATTATCATCGTTGTTATCGTCCTTATTATCCTCATAACTATCGTCGTTAATATCGTCGTTATTTTGTCACAATCATCGTCGTTAATGTCGTCGTTATTATCGTCATTATCATCGTTGTTATCGTCCTTATCATCCTCATAATTATCGTCGTTAATATCGTCGTTATTTTGTCATAATCATCGTCGTTAATGTCGTCGTTATTATCGTCATTATCTACGTTGTTATCGTCCTTATCATCCTCATAATTATCGTCGTTAATATCGTCGTTATTTTGTCATAATCATCGTCGTTAATGTCGTCGTTATTATCGTCATTATCTACGTTGTTATCGTCATAAATATTATCGTTAATATCGTCGTTATTATTGTCATTATCTTCTTTTTATTGTCTTTATTATCGTCGTTAATATCGTCGTTATTATCGTCGTTAATATCGTCGTTAAAATCGTCATTATCATCGTTGTTATCGTCCTTATTATCCTCATAATTATCGTCGTTAATATCGTCGTTATTTTGTCATAATCATCGTCGTTAATGTCGTCGTTATTATCGTCATTATCTACGTTGTTATCGTCATAAATATCATCGATAATATCGTCGTTATTATTGTCATTATCTTCTTTTTATCGTCGTTATTAACGTCGTTATTATCGTCGTTAATATCGTCGTTAATATCGTCATTATCATCGTTGTTATCGTCCTTATTATCCTCATAATTATCGTCGTTATTTTGTCATAAACATCGTCGCTAATGTCGTCGTTAATATCGTCATTATCATCGTTGTTATCGTCCTTATCATCCTCATAATTATCGTCGTTAATATCGTCGTTATTTTGTCATAATCATCGTCGTTAATGTCGTCGTTATTATCGTCATTATCTACGTTGTTATCGACATAAATATTATCTTTAATATCGTCGTTATTATTGTCATTATCTTCTTTTTATTGTCTTTATTATCGTCGTTAATATCGTCGTTAATATCGTCATTATCATCGTTGTTATCGTCCTTATTATCCTCATAATTATCGTCGTTAATATCGTCGTTATTTTGTCATAATCATCGTCGTTAATGTCGTCGTTATTATCGTCATTATCTACGTTGTTATCGTCATAAATATCATCGATAATATCGTCGTTATTATTGTCATTATCTTCTTTTTATCGTCGTTATTAACGTCGTTATTATCGTCGTTATTATCGTCGTTAATATCGTCATTATCATCGTTGTTATCGTCCTTATTATCCTCATAATTATCGTCGTTAATATCGTCGTTATTTTGTCACAATCATCGTCGTTAATGTCGTCGTTATTATCGTCATTATCATCGTTGTTATCGTCCTTATCATCCTCATAATTATCGTCGTTAATATCGTCGTTATTTTGTCATAATCATCGTCGTTAATGTCGTCGTTATTATCGTCATTATCTACGTTGTTATCGTCCTTATCATCCTCATAATTATCGTCGTTAATATCGTCGTTATTTTGTCATAATCATCGTCGTTAATGTCGTCGTTATTATCGTCATTATCTACGTTGTTATCGTCATAAATATTATCGTTAATATCGTCGTTATTATTGTCATTATCTTCTTTTTATTGTCTTTATTATCGTCGTTAATATCGTCGTTATTATCGTCGTTAATATCGTCGTTAAAATCGTCATTATCATCGTTGTTATCGTCCTTATTATCCTCATAATTATCGTCGTTAATATCGTCGTTAATATCGTCATTATCATCGTTGTTATCGTCCTTATTATCCTCATAATTATCGTCGTTATTTTGTCATAAACATCGTCGCTAATGTCGTCGTTAATATCGTCATTATCATCGTTGTTATCGTCCTTATCATCCTCATAATTATCGTCGTTAATATCGTCGTTATTTTGTCATAATCATCGTCGTTAATGTCGTCGTTATTATCGTCATTATCTACATTGTTATCGACATAAATATTATCTTTAATATCGTCGTTATTATTGTCATTATCTTTTTTTTATTGTCTTTATTATCGTCGTTAATATCGTCGTTAATATCGTCATTATCATCGTTGTTATCGTCCTTATTATCCTCATAATTATCGTCGTTAATATCGTCGTTATTTTGTCATAATCATCGTCGTTAATGTCGTCGTTATTATCGTCATTATCTACGTTGTTATCGTCATAAATATCATCGATAATATCGTCGTTATTATTGTCATTATCTTCTTTTTATCGTCGTTATTAACGTCGTTATTATCGTCGTTATTATCGTCGTAAATATCGTCATTATCATCGTTGTTATCGTCCTTATTATCCTCATAACTATCGTCGTTAATATCGTCGTTATTTTGTCACAATCATCGTCGTTAATGTCGTCGTTATTATCGTCATTATCATCGTTGTTATCGTCCTTATCATCCTCATAATTATCGTCGTTAATATCGTCGTTATTTTGTCATAATCATCGTCGTTAATGTCGTCGTTATTATCGTCATTATCTACGTTGTTATCGTCCTTATCATCCTCATAATTATCGTCGTTAATATCGTCGTTATTTTGTCATAATCATCGTCGTTAATGTCGTCGTTATTATCGTCATTATCTACGTTGTTATCGTCATAAATATTATCGTTAATATCGTCGTTATTATTGTCATTATCTTCTTTTTATTGTCTTTATTATCGTCGTTAA
Source organism: Dolichovespula media (assembly GCA_911387685.1). Classification (NCBI taxonomy): domain Eukaryota; kingdom Metazoa; phylum Arthropoda; class Insecta; order Hymenoptera; family Vespidae; genus Dolichovespula; species Dolichovespula media. The sequence continues at coordinate 189,984 of CAJVQJ010000026.1, read as the reverse complement.
TATCGTCGTTATTATCGTCGTTAATATCGTCGTTAAAATCGTCATTATCATCGTTGTTATCGTCCTTATTATCCTCATAATTATCGTCGTTAATATCGTCGTTATTTTGTCATAATCATCGTCGTTAATGTCGTCGTTATTATCGTCATTATCTACGTTGTTATCGTCATAAATATCATCGATAATATCGTCGTTATTATTGTCATTATCTTCTTTTTATCGTCGTTATTAACGTCGTTATTATCGTCGTTAATATCGTCGTTAATATCGTCATTATCATCGTTGTTATCGTCCTTATTATCCTCATAATTATCGTCGTTATTTTGTCATAAACATCGTCGCTAATGTCGTCGTTATTATCGTCATTATCATCGTTGTTATCGTCCTTATCATCCTCATAATTATCGTCGTTAATATCGTCGTTATTTTGTCATAATCATCGTCGTTAATGTCGTCGTTATTATCGTCATTATCTACGTTGTTATCGACATAAATATTATCTTTAATATCGTCGTTATTATTGTCATTATCTTCTTTTTATTGTCTTTATTATCGTCGTTAATATCGTCGTTAATATCGTCATTATCATCGTTGTTATCGTCCTTATTATCCTCATAATTATCGTCGTTAATATCGTCGTTATTTTGTCATAATCATCGTCGTTAATGTCGTCGTTATTATCGTCATTATCTACGTTGTTATCGTCATAAATATCATCGATAATATCGTCGTTATTATTGTCATTATCTTCTTTTTATCGTCGTTATTAACGTCGTTATTATCGTCGTTATTATCGTCGTTAATATCGTCATTATCATCGTTGTTATCGTCCTTATTATCCTCATAATTATCGTCGTTAATATCGTCGTTATTTTGTCACAATCATCGTCGTTAATGTCGTCGTTATTATCGTCATTATCATCGTTGTTATCGTCCTTATCATCCTCATAATTATCGTCGTTAATATCGTCGTTATTTTGTCATAATCATCGTCGTTAATGTCGTCGTTATTATCGTCATTATCTACGTTGTTATCGTCCTTATCATCCTCATAATTATCGTCGTTAATATCGTCGTTATTTTGTCATAATCATCGTCGTTAATGTCGTCGTTATTATCGTCATTATCTACGTTGTTATCGTCATAAATATTATCGTTAATATCGTCATTATTATTGTCATTATCTTCTTTTTATTGTCTTTATTATCGTCGTTAATATCGTCGTTATTATCGTCGTTAATATCGTCGTTAAAATCGTCATTATCATCGTTGTTATCGTCCTTATTATCCTCATAATTATCGTCGTTAATATCGTCGTTATTTTGTCATAATCATCGTCGTTAATGTCGTCGTTATTATCGTCATTATCTACGTTGTTATCGTCATAAATATCATCGATAATATCGTCGTTATTATTGTCATTATCTTCTTTTTATCGTCGTTATTAACGTCGTTATTATCGTCGTTAATGTCGTCGTTATTATCGTCATTATCATCGTTGTTATCGTCCTTATCATCCTCATAATTATCGTCGTTAATATCGTCGTTATTTTGTCATAATCATCGTCGTTAATGTCGTCGTTATTATCGTCATTATCTACGTTGTTATCGTCCTTATCATCCTCATAATTATCGTCGTTAATATCGTCGTTATTTTGTCATAATCATCGTCGTTAATGTCGTCGTTATTATCGTCATTATCTACGTTGTTATCGTCATAAATATTATCGTTAATATCGTCGTTATTATTGTCATTATCTTCTTTTTATTGTCTTTATTATCGTCGTTAATATCGTCGTTATTATCGTCGTTAATATCGTCGTTAAAATCGTCATTATCATCGTTGTTATCGTCCTTATTATCCTCATAATTATCGTCGTTAATATCGTCGTTATTTTGTCATAATCATCGTCGTTAATGTCGTCGTTATTATCGTCATTATCTACGTTGTTATCGTCATAAATATCATCGATAATATCGTCGTTATTATTGTCATTATCTTCTTTTTATCGTCGTTATTAACGTCGTTATTATCGTCGTTAATATCGTCGTTAATATCGTCATTATCATCGTTGTTATCGTCCTTATTATCCTCATAATTATCGTCGTTATTTTGTCATAAACATCGTCGCTAATGTCGTCGTTAATATCGTCATTATCATCGTTGTTATCGTCCTTATCATCCTCATAATTATCGTCGTTAATATCGTCGTTATTTTGTCATAATCATCGTCGTTAATGTCGTCGTTATTATCGTCATTATCTACGTTGTTATCGACATAAATATTATCTTTAATATCGTCGTTATTATTGTCATTATCTTCTTTTTATTGTCTTTATTATCGTCGTTAATATCGTCGTTAATATCGTCATTATCATCGTTGTTATCGTCCTTATTATCCTCATAATTATCGTCGTTAATATCGTCGTTATTTTGTCATAATCATCGTCGTTAATGTCGTCGTTATTATCGTCATTATCTACGTTGTTATCGTCATAAATATCATCGATAATATCGTCGTTATTATTGTCATTATCTTCTTTTTATCGTCGTTATTAACGTCGTTATTATCGTCGTTATTATCGTCGTTAATATCGTCATTATCATCGTTGTTATCGTCCTTATTATCCTCATAATTATCGTCGTTAATATCGTCGTTATTTTGTCACAATCATCGTCGTTAATGTCGTCGTTATTATCGTCATTATCATCGTTGTTATCGTCCTTATCATCCTCATAATTATCGTCGTTAATATCGTCGTTATTTTGTCATAATCATCGTCGTTAATGTCGTCGTTATTATCGTCATTATCTACGTTGTTATCGTCCTTATCATCCTCATAATTATCGTCGTTAATATCGTCGTTATTTTGTCATAATCATCGTCGTTAATGTCGTCGTTATTATCGTCATTATCTACGTTGTTATCGTCATAAATATTATCGTTAATATCGTCGTTATTATTGTCATTATCTTCTTTTTATTGTCTTTATTATCGTCGTTAATATCGTCGTTATTATCGTCGTTAATATCGTCGTTAAAATCGTCATTATCATCGTTGTTATCGTCCTTATTATCCTCATAATTATCGTCGTTAATATCGTCGTTATTTTGTCATAATCATCGTCGTTAATGTCGTCGTTATTATCGTCATTATCTACGTTGTTATCGTCATAAATATCATCGATAATATCGTCGTTATTATTGTCATTATCTTCTTTTTATCGTCGTTATTAACGTCGTTATTATCGTCGTTAATATCGTCGTTAATATCGTCATTATCATCCTTGTTATCGTCCTTATCATCCTCATAATTATCGTCGTTAATATCGTCGTTATTTTGTCATAATCATCGTCGTTAATGTCGTCGTTATTATCGTCATTATCTACGTTGTTATCGTCATAAATATCATCGATAATATCGTCGTTATTATTGTCATTATCTTCTTTTTATCGTCGTTATTAACGTCGTTATTATCGTCGTTAATATCGTCGTTAATATCGTCATTATCATCATTGTTATCGTCCTTATCATCCTCATAATTATCGTCGTTAATATCGTCGTTATTTTGTCATAATCATCGTCGTTAATGTCGTCGTTATTATCGTCATTATCTACGTTGTTATTGTCATAAATATCATCGATAATATCGTCGTTATTATTGTCATTATCTTCTTTTTATTGTCTTTATTATCGTCGTTAATATCGTCGTTATTATCGTCGTTAATATCGTCGTTAAAATCGTCATTATCATCGTTGTTATCGTCCTTATTATCCTCATAATTATCGTCGTTAATATCGTCGTTATTTTGTCATAATCATCGTCGTTAATGTCGTCGTTATTATCGTCATTATCTACGTTGTTATCGACATAAATATTATCTTTAATATCGTCGTTATTATTGTCATTATCTTCTTTTTATTGTCTTTATTATCGTCGTTAATATCGTCGTTATTATCGTCGTTAATATCGTCGTTAATATCGTCATTATCATCGTTGTTATCGTCCTTATCATCCTCATAATTATCGTCGTTAATATCGTCGTTATTTTGTCATAATCATCGTCGTTAATGTCGTCGTTATTATCGTCATTATCTACGTTGTTATCGACATAAATATTATCTTTAATATCGTCGTTATTATTGTCATTATCTTCTTTTTATTGTCTTTATTATCGTCGTTAATATCGTCGTTAATATCGTCATTATCATCGTTGTTATCGTCCTTATTATCCTCATAATTATCGTCGTTAATATCGTCGTTATTTTGTCATAATCATCGTCGTTAATGTCGTCGTTATTATCGTCATTATCTACGTTGTTATCGTCATAAATATCATCGATAATATCGTCGTTATTATTGTCATTATCTTCTTTTTATCGTCGTTATTAACGTCGTTATTATCGTCGTTATTATCGTCGTTAATATCGTCATTATCATCGTTGTTATCGTCCTTATTATCCTCATAATTATCGTCGTTAATATCGTCGTTATTTTGTCACAATCATCGTCGTTAATGTCGTCGTTATTATCGTCATTATCATCGTTGTTATCGTCCTTATCATCCTCATAATTATCGTCGTTAATATCGTCGTTATTTTGTCATAATCATCGTCGTTAATGTCGTCGTTATTATCGTCATTATCTACGTTGTTATCGTCCTTATCATCCTCATAATTATCGTCGTTAATATCGTCGTTATTTTGTCATAATCATCGTCGTTAATGTCGTCGTTATTATCGTCATTATCTACGTTGTTATCGTCATAAATATTATCGTTAATATCGTCGTTATTATTGTCATTATCTTCTTTTTATTGTCTTTATTATCGTCGTTAATATCGTCGTTATTATCGTCGTTAATATCGTCGTTAAAATCGTCATTATCATCGTTGTTATCGTCCTTATTATCCTCATAATTATCGTCGTTAATATCGTCGTTATTTTGTCATAATCATCGTCGTTAATGTCGTCGTTATTATCGTCATTATCTACGTTGTTATCGTCATAAATATCATCGATAATATCGTCGTTATTATTTCATTATCTTCTTTTTATCGTCGTTATTAACGTCGTTATTATCGTCGTTAATATCGTCGTTAATATCGTCATTATCATCGTTGTTATCGTCCTTATTATCCTCATAATTATCGTCGTTATTTTGTCATAAACATCGTCGCTAATGTCGTCGTTAATATCGTCATTATCATCGTTGTTATCGTCCTTATCATCCTCATAATTATCGTCGTTAATATCGTCGTTATTTTGTCATAATCATCGTCGTTAATGTCGTCGTTATTATCGTCATTATCTACGTTGTTATCGACATAAATATTATCTTTAATATCGTCGTTATTATTGTCATTATCTTCTTTTTATTGTCTTTATTATCGTCGTTAATATCGTCGTTAATATCGTCATTATCATCGTTGTTATCGTCCTTATTATCCTCATTATTATCGTCGTTAATATCGTCGTTATTTTGTCATAATCATCGTCGTTAATGTCGTCGTTATTATCGTCATTATCTACGTTGTTATCGTCATAAATATCATCGATAATATCGTCGTTATTATTGTCATTATCTTCTTTTTATCGTCGTTATTAACGTCGTTATTATCGTCGTTAATATCGTCGTTATTATCGTCGTTAATATCGTCATTATCATCGTTGTTATCGTCCTTATTATCCTCATAATTATCGTCGTTAATATCGTCGTTATTTTGTCACAATCATCGTCGTTAATGTCGTCGTTATTATCGTCATTATCATCGTTGTTATCGTCCTTATCATCCTCATAATTATCGTCGTTAATATCGTCGTTATTTTGTCATAATCGTCGTCGTTAATGTCGTCGTTATTATCGTCATTATCTACGTTGTTATCGTCATAAATAACATCGATAATATCGTCGTTATTATTGTCATTATCTTCTTTTTATCGTCGTTATTAACGTCGTTATTATCGTCGTTAATATCGTCGTTAATATCGTCATTATCATCGTTGTTATCGTCCTTATCATCCTCATAATTATCGTCGTTAATATCGTCGTTATTTTGTCATAATCATCGTCGTTAATGTCGTCGTTATTATCGTCATTATCTACGTTGTTATCGACATAAATATTATCTTTAATATCGTCGTTATTATTGTCATTATCTTCTTTTTATTGTCTTTATTATCGTCGTTAATATCGTCGTTAATATCGTCATTATCATCGTTGTTATCGTCCTTATTATCCTCATAATTATCGTCGTTAATATCGTCGTTATTTTGTCATAATCATCGTCGTTAATGTCGTCGTTATTATCGTCATTATCTACGTTGTTATCGTCATAAATATCATCGATAATATCGTCGTTATTATTGTCATTATCTTCTTTTTATCGTCGTTATTAACGTCGTTATTATCGTCGTTATTATCGTCGTTAATATCGTCATTATCATCGTTGTTATCGTCCTTATTATCCTCATAATTATCGTCGTTAATATCGTCGTTATTTTATCACAATCATCGTCGTTAATGTCGTCGTTATTATCGTCATTATCATCGTTGTTATCGTCCTTATCATCCTCATAATTATCGTCGTTAATATCGTCGTTATTTTGTCATAATCATCGTCGTTAATGTCGTCGTTATTATCGTCATTATCTACGTTGTTATCGTCCTTATCATCCTCATAATTATCGTCGTTAATATCGTCGTTATTTTGTCATAATCATCGTCGTTAATGTCGTCGTTATTATCGTCATTATCTACGTTGTTATCGTCATAAATATTATCGTTAATATCGTCGTTATTATTGTCATTATCTTCTTTTTATTGTCTTTATTATCGTCGTTAATATCGTCGTTATTATCGTCGTTAATATCGTCGTTAAAATCGTCATTATCATCGTTGTTATCGTCCTTATTATCCTCATAATTATCGTCGTTAATATCGTCGTTATTTTGTCATAATCATCGTCGTTAATGTCGTCGTTATTATCGTCATTATCTACGTTGTTATCGTCATAAATATCATCGATAATATCGTCGTTATTATTGTCATTATCTTCTTTTTATCGTCGTTATTAACGTCGTTATTATCGTCGTTAATATCGTCGTTAATATCGTCATTATCATCGTTGTTATCGTCCTTATTATCCTCATAATTATCGTCGTTATTTTGTCATAAACATCGTAGCTAATGTCGTCGTTAATATCGTCATTATCATCGTTGTTATCGTCCTTATCATCCTCATAATTATCGTCGTTAATATCGTCGTTATTTTGTCATAATCATCGTCGTTAATGTCGTCGTTATTATCGTCATTATCTACGTTGTTATCGACATAAATATTATCTTTAATATCGTCGTTATTATTGTCATTATCTTCTTTTTATTGTCTTTATTATCGTCGTTAATATCGTCGTTAATATCGTCATTATCATCGTTGTTATCGTCCTTATTATCCTCATAATTATCGTCGTTAATATCGTCGTTATTTTGTCATAATCATCGTCGTTAATGTCGTCGTTATTATCGTCATTATCTACGTTGTTATCGTCATAAATATCATCGATAATATCGTCGTTATTATTGTCATTATCTTCTTTTTATCGTCGTTATTAACGTCGTTATTATCGTCGTTAATATCGTCGTTATTATCGTCGTTAATATCGTCATTATCATCGTTGTTATCGTCCTTATTATCCTCATAATTATCGTCGTTAATATCGTCGTTATTTTGTCACAATCATCGTCGTTAATGTCGTCGTTATTATCGTCATTATCATCGTTGTTATCGTCCTTATCATCCTCATAATTATCGTCGTTAATATCGTCGTTATTTTGTCATAATCGTCGTCGTTAATGTCGTCGTTATTATCGTCATTATCTACGTTGTTATCGTCATAAATAACATCGATAATATCGTCGTTATTATTGTCATTATCTTCTTTTTATCGTCGTTATTAACGTCGTTATTATCGTCGTTAATATCGTCGTTAAAATCGTCATTATCATCGTTGTTATCGTCCTTATTATCCTCATAATTATCGTCGTTAATATCGTCGTTATTTTGTCATAATCATCGTCGTTAATGTCGTCGTTATTATCGTCATTATCTACGTTGTTATCGTCATAAATATCATCGATAATATCGTCGTTATTATTGTCATTATCTTCTTTTTATCGTCGTTATTAACGTCGTTATTATCGTCGTTAATATCGTCGTTATTATCGTCGTTAATATCGTCATTATCATCGTTGTTATCGTCCTTATTATCCTCATAATTATCGTCGTTAATATCGTCGTTATTTTGTCACAATCATCGTCGTTAATGTCGTCGTTATTATCGTCATTATCATCGTTGTTATCGTCCTTATCATCCTCATAATTATCGTCGTTAATATCGTCGTTATTTTGTCATAATCGTCGTCGTTAATGTCGTCGTTATTATCGTCATTATCTACGTTGTTATCGTCATAAATAACATCGATAATATCGTCGTTATTATTGTCATTATCTTCTTTTTATCGTCGTTATTAACGTCGTTATTATCGTCGTTAATATCGTCGTTAATATCGTCATTATCATCCTTGTTATCGTCCTTATCATCCTCATAATTATCGTCGTTAATATCGTCGTTATTTTGTCATAATCATCGTCGTTAATGTCGTCGTTATTATCGTCATTATCTACGTTGTTATCGTCATAAATATCATCGATAATATCGTCGTTATTATTGTCATTATCTTCTTTTTATCGTCGTTATTAACGTCGTTATTATCGTCGTTAATATCGTCGTTAATATCGTCATTATCATCATTGTTATCGTCCTTATCATCCTCATAATTATCGTCGTTAATATCGTCGTTATTTTGTCATAATCATCGTCGTTAATGTCGTCGTTATTATCGTCATTATCTACGTTGTTATTGTCATAAATATCATCGATAATATCGTCGTTATTATTGTCATTATCTTCTTTTTATTGTCTTTATTATCGTCGTTAATATCGTCGTTATTATCGTCGTTAATATCGTCGTTAAAATCGTCATTATCATCGTTGTTATCGTCCTTATTATCCTCATAATTATCGTCGTTAATATCGTCGTTATTATCGTTATTATCATCGTTGTTATCGTCGTTATTATCCGCATAATTATCGTCGTTAATATCGTCGTTATTATCGTCATTGTCATCGTTGTTATCGTCGTTATTATCCTCATAATTATCGTCGTTATTATCGTCGTTATTTCGTCATTATCATCGTTGTTATCGTCGTTATTATCGTCGTTAATATCGTCATTATCATCGTTGTTATCGTCGTTATTATCGTCGTTAATATCGTCATTATCATCGTTGTTATCGTCCTTATCATCCTCATAATTATCGTCGTTAATATCGTCGTTATTTTGTCATAATCATCGTCGTTAATGTCGTCGTTATTATCGTCATTATCTACGTTGTTATCGACATAAAAATATCTTTAATATCGTCGTTATTATTGTCATTATCTTCTTTTTATTGTCTTTATTATCGTCGTTAATATCGTCGTTAATATCGTCATTATCATCGTTGTTATCGTCCTTATTATCCTCATAATTATCGTCGTTAATATCGTCGTTATTTTGTCATAATCATCGTCGTTAATGTCGTCGTTATTATCGTCATTATCTACGTTGTTATCGTCATAAATATCATCGATAATATCGTCGTTATTATTGTCATTATCTTCTTTTTATCGTCGTTATTAACGTCGTTATTATCGTCGTTAATATCGTCGTTATTATCGTCGTTAATATCGTCATTATCATCGTTGTTATCGTCCTTATTATCCTCATAATTATCGTCGTTAATATCGTCGTTATTTTGTCACAATCATCGTCGTTAATGTCGTCGTTATTATCGTCATTATCATCGTTGTTATCGTCCTTATCATCCTCATAATTATCGTCGTTAATATCGTCGTTATTTTGTCATAATCGTCGTCGTTAATGTCGTCGTTATTATCGTCATTATCTACGTTGTTATCGTCATAAATAACATCGATAATATCGTCGTTATTATTGTCATTATCTTCTTTTTATCGTCGTTATTAACGTCGTTATTATCGTCGTTAATATCGTCATTAATATCGTCATTATCATCGTTGTTATCGTCCTTATCATCCTCATAATTATCGTCGTTAATATCGTCGTTATTTTGTCATAATCATCGTCGTTAATGTCGTCGTTATTATCGTCATTATCTACGTTGTTATCGTCCTTATCATCCTCATAATTATCGTCGTTAATATCGTCGTTATTTTGTCATAATCATCGTCGTTAATGTCGTCGTTATTATCGTCATTATCTACGTTGTTATCGTCATAAATATTATCGTTAATATCGTCGTTATTATTGTCATTATCTTCTTTTTATTGTCTTTATTATCGTCGTTAATATCGTCGTTATTATCGTCGTTAATATCGTCGTTAAAATCGTCATTATCATCGTTGTTATCGTCCTTATTATCCTCATAATTATCGTCGTTAATATCGTCGTTATTTTGTCATAATCATCGTCGTTAATGTCGTCGTTATTATCGTCATTATCTACGTTGTTATCGTCATAAATATCATCGATAATATCGTCGTTATTATTGTCATTATCTTCTTTTTATCGTCGTTATTAACGTCGTTATTATCGTCGTTAATATCGTCGTTAATATCGTCATTATCATCGTTGTTATCGTCCTTATTATCCTCATAATTATCGTCGTTATTTTGTCATAAACATCGTCGCTAATGTCGTCGTTATTATCGTCATTATCATCGTTGTTATCGTCCTTATCATCCTCATAATTATCGTCGTTAATATCGTCGTTATTTTGTCATAATCATCGTCATTAATGTCGTCGTTATTATCGTCATTATCTACGTTGTTATCGTCATAAATATTATCTTTAATATCGTCGTTATTATTGTCATTATCTTCTTTTTATTGTCTTTATTATCGTCGTTAATATCGTCGTTATTATCGTCGTTAATATCGTCGTTAATATCGTCATTATCATCGTTGTTATCGTCCTTATTATCCTCATAAATATCGTCGTTAATATCGTCGTTATTTTGTCATAATCGTCGTCGTTATTATCGTCATTATCTACGTTGTTATCGTCATAAATAACATCGATAATATCGTCGTTATTATTGTCATTATCTTCTTTTTATCGTCGTTATTAGCGTCGTTATTATCGTCGTTAATATCGTCGTTAATATCGTCATTATCATCCTTGTTATCGTCCTTATCATCCTCATAATTATCGTCGTTAATATCGTCGTTATTTTGTCATAATCATCGTCGTTAATGTCGTCGTTATTATCGTCATTATCTACGTTGTTATCGTCCTTATCATCCTCATAATTATCGTCGTTAATATCGTCGTTATTTTGTCATAATCATCGTCGTTAATGTCGTCGTTATTATCGTCATTATCTACGTTGTTATCGTCATAAATATTATCGTTAATATCGTCGTTATTATTGTCATTATCTTCTTTTTATTGTCTTTATTATCGTCGTTAATATCGTCGTTATTATCGTCGTTAATATCGTCGTTAAAATCGTCATTATCATCGTTGTTATCGTCCTTATTATCCTCATAATTATCGTCGTTAATATCGTCGTTATTTTGTCATAATCATCGTCGTTAATGTCGTCGTTATTATCGTCATTATCTACGTTGTTATCGTCATAAATATCATCGATAATATCGTCGTTATTATTGTCATTATCTTCTTTTTATCGTCGTTATTAACGTCGTTATTATCGTCGTTAATATCGTCGTTAATATCGTCATTATCATCGTTGTTATCGTCCTTATTATCCTCATAATTATCGTCGTTATTTTGTCATAAACATCGTCGCTAATGTCGTCGTTATTATCGTCATTATCATCGTTGTTATCGTCCTTATCATCCTCATAATTATCGTCGTTAATATCGTCGTTATTATCGTTATTATCATCGTTGTTATCGTCGTTATTATCCGCATAATTATCGTCGTTAATATCGTCGTTATTATCGTCATTGTCATCGTTGTTATCGTCGTTATTATCCTCATAATTATCGTCGTTATTATCGTCGTTATTTCGTCATTATCATCGTTGTTATCGTCGTTATTATCGTCGTTAATATCCTCATTATCATCGTTGTTATCGTCGTTATTATCGTCGTTAATATCGTCATTATCATCGTTGTTATCGTCCTTATCATCCTCATAATTATCGTCGTTAATATCGTCGTTATTTTGTCATAATCATCGTCGTTAATGTCGTCGTTATTATCGTCATTATCTACGTTGTTATCGTCATAAATATTATCGTTAATATCGTCGTTATTATTGTCATTATCTTCTTTTTATTGTCTTTATTATCGTCGTTAATATCGTCGTTATTATCGTCGTTAATATCGTCGTTAAAATCGTCATTATCATCGTTGTTATCGTCCTTATTATCCTCATAATTATCGTCGTTAATATCGTCGTTATTTTGTCATAATCATCGTCGTTAATGTCGTCGTTATTATCGTCATTATCTACGTTGTTATCGTCATAAATATCATCGATAATATCGTCGTTATTATTGTCATTATCTTCTTTTTATCGTCGTTATTAACGTCGTTATTATCGTCGTTAATATCGTCGTTAATATCGTCATTATCATCGTTGTTATCGTCCTTATTATCCTCATAATTATCGTCGTTATTTTGTCATAAACATCGTCGCTAATGTCGTCGTTATTATCGTCATTATCATCGTTGTTATCGTCCTTATCATCCTCATAATTATCGTCGTTAATATCGTCGTTATTTTGTCATAATCATCGTCATTAATGTCGTCGTTATTATCGTCATTATCTACGTTGTTATCGTCATAAATATTATCTTTAATATCGTCGTTATTATTGTCATTATCTTCTTTTTATTGTCTTTATTATCGTCGTTAATATCGTCGTTATTATCGTCGTTAATATCGTCGTTAATATCGTCATTATCATCGTTGTTATCGTCCTTATTATCCTCATAATTATCGTCGTTAATATCGTCGTTATTTTGTCATAATCGTCGTCGTTATTATCGTCATTATCTACGTTGTTATCGTCATAAATAACATCGATAATATCGTCGTTATTATTGTCATTATCTTCTTTTTATCGTCGTTATTAGCGTCGTTATTATCGTCGTTAATATCGTCGTTAATATCGTCATTATCATCCTTGTTATCGTCCTTATCATCCTCATAATTATCGTCGTTAATATCGTCGTTATTTTGTCATAATCATCGTCGTTAATGTCGTCGTTATTATCGTCATTATCTACGTTGTTATCGTCCTTATCATCCTCATAATTATCGTCGTTAATATCGTCGTTATTTTGTCATAATCATCGTCGTTAATGTCGTCGTTATTATCGTCATTATCTACGTTGTTATCGTCATAAATATTATCGTTAATATCGTCGTTATTATTGTCATTATCTTCTTTTTATTGTCTTTATTATCGTCGTTAATATCGTCGTTATTATCGTCGTTAATATCGTCGTTAAAATCGTCATTATCATCGTTGTTATCGTCCTTATTATCCTCATAATTATCGTCGTTAATATCGTCGTTATTTTGTCATAATCATCGTCGTTAATGTCGTCGTTATTATCGTCATTATCTACGTTGTTATCGTCATAAATATCATCGATAATATCGTCGTTATTATTGTCATTATCTTCTTTTTATCGTCGTTATTAACGTCGTTATTATCGTCGTTAATATCGTCGTTAATATCGTCATTATCATCGTTGTTATCGTCCTTATTATCCTCATAATTATCGTCGTTATTTTGTCATAAACATCGTCGCTAATGTCGTCGTTATTATCGTCATTATCATCGTTGTTATCGTCCTTATCATCCTCATAATTATCGTCGTTAATATCGTCGTTATTATCGTTATTATCATCGTTGTTATCGTCGTTATTATCCGCATAATTATCGTCGTTAATATCGTCGTTATTATCGTCATTGTCATCGTTGTTATCGTCGTTATTATCCTCATAATTATCGTCGTTATTATCGTCGTTATTTCGTCATTATCATCGTTGTTATCGTCGTTATTATCGTCGTTAATATCCTCATTATCATCGTTGTTATCGTCGTTATTATCGTCGTTAATATCGTCATTATCATCGTTGTTATCGTCCTTATCATCCTCATAATTATCGTCGTTAATATCGTCGTTATTTTGTCATAATCATCGTCGTTAATGTCGTCGTTATTATCGTCATTATCTACGTTGTTATCGACATAAATATTATCTTTAATATCGTCGTTATTATTGTCATTATCTTCTTTTTATTGTCTTTATTATCGTCGTTAATATCGTCGTTAATATCGTCATTATCATCGTTGTTATAGTCCTTATTATCCTCATAATTATCGTCGTTAATATCGTCGTTATTTTGTCATAATCATCGTCGTTAATGTCGTCGTTATTATCGTCATTATCTACGTTGTTATCGTCATAAATATCATCGATAATATCGTCGTTATTATTGTCATTATCTTCTTTTTATCGTCGTTATTAACGTCGTTATTATCGTCGTTAATATCGTCGTTATTATCGTCGTTAATATCGTCATTATCATCGTTGTTATCGTCCTTATTATCCTCATAATTATCGTCGTTAATATCGTCGTTATTTTGTCACAATCATCGTCGTTAATGTCGTCGTTATTATCGTCATTATCATCGTTGTTATCGTCCTTATCATCCTCATAATTATCGTCGTTAATATCGTCGTTATTTTGTCATAATCGTCGTCGTTAATGTCGTCGTTATTATCGTCATTATCTACGTTGTTATCGTCATAAATAACATCGATAATATCGTCGTTATTATTGTCATTATCTTCTTTTTATCGTCGTTATTAACGTCGTTATTATCGTCGTTAATATCGTCGTTAATATCGTCATTATCATCGTTGTTATCGTCCTTATCATCCTCATAATTATCGTCGTTAATATCGTCGTTATTTTGTCATAATCATCGTCGTTAATGTCGTCGTTAATATCGTCATTATCTACGTTGTTATCGACATAAATATTATCTTTAATATCGTCGTTATTATTGTCATTATCTTCTTTTTATTGTCTTTATTATCGTCGTTAATATCGTCGTTAATATCGTCATTATCATCGTTGTTATCGTCCTTATTATCCTCATAATTATCGTCGTTAATATCGTCGTTATTTTGTCATAATCATCGTCGTTAATGTCGTCGTTATTATCGTCATTATCTACGTTGTTATCGTCATAAATATCATCGATAATATCGTCGTTATTATTGTCATTATCTTCTTTTTATCGTCGTTATTAACGTCGTTATTATCGTCGTTATTATCGTCGTTAATATCGTCATTATCATCGTTGTTATCGTCCTTATTATCCTCATAATTATCGTCGTTAATATCGTCGTTATTTTGTCACAATCATCGTCGTTAATGTCGTCGTTATTATCGTCATTATCATCGTTGTTATCGTCCTTATCATCCTCATAATTATCGTCGTTAATATCGTCGTTATTTTGTCATAATCATCGTCGTTAATGTCGTCGTTATTATCGTCATTATCTACGTTGTTATCGTCATAAATATCATCGATAATATCGTCGTTATTATTGTCATTATCTTCTTTTTATCGTCGTTATTAACGTCGTTATTATCGTCGTTAATATCGTCGTTATTATCGTCGTTAATATCGTCATTATCATCGTTGTTATCGTCCTTATTATCCTCATAATTATCGTCGTTAATATCGTCGTTATTTTGTCATAATCATCGTCGTTAATGTCGTCGTTATTATCGTCATTATCATCGTTGTTATCGTCCTTATCATCCTCATAATTATCGTCGTTAATATCGTCGTTATTTTGTCATAATCGTCGTCGTTAATGTCGTCGTTATTATCGTCATTATCTACGTTGTTATCGTCATAAATAACATCGATAATATCGTCGTTATTATTGTCATTATCTTCTTTTTATCGTCGTTATTAACGTCGTTATTATCGTCGTTAATATCGTCGTTAATATCGTCATTATCATCGTTTTTATCGTCCTTATCATCCTCATAATTATCGTCGTTAATATCGTCGTTATTTTGTCATAATCATCGTCGTTAATGTCGTCGTTATTATCGTCATTATCTACGTTGTTATCGACATAAATATTATCTTTAATATCGTCGTTATTATTGTCATTATCTTCTTTTTATTGTCTTTATTATCGTCGTTAATATCGTCGTTAATATCGTCATTATCATCGTTGTTATCGTCCTTATTATCCTCATAATTATCGTCGTTAATATCGTCGTTATTTTGTCATAATCATCGTCGTTAATGTCGTCGTTATTATCGTCATTATCTACGTTGTTATCGTCATAAATATCATCGATAATATCGTCGTTATTATTGTCATTATCTTCTTTTTATCGTCGTTATTAACGTCGTTATTATCGTCGTTATTATCGTCGTTAATATCGTCATTATCATCGTTGTTATCGTCCTTATTATCCTCATAATTATCGTCGTTAATATCGTCGTTATTTTGTCACAATCATCGTCGTTAATGTCGTCGTTATTATCGTCATTATCATCGTTGTTATCGTCCTTATCATCCTCATAATTATCGTCGTTAATATCGTCGTTATTTTGTCATAATCATCGTCGTTAATGTCGTCGTTATTATCGTCATTATCTACGTTGTTATCGTCCTTATTATCCTCATAATTATCGTCGTTAATATCGTCGTTATTTTGTCATAATCATCGTCGTTAATGTCGTCGTTATTATCGTCATTATCTACGTTGTTATCGTCATAAATATCATCGATAATATCGTCGTTATTATTGTCATTATCTTCTTTTTATCGTCGTTATTAACGTCGTTATTATCGTCGTTAATATCGTCGTTAATATCGTCATTATCATCGTTGTTTTCGTCCTTATTATCCTCATAATTATCGTCGTTATTTTGTCATAAACATCGTCGCTAATGTCGTCGTTAATATCGTCATTATCATCGTTGTTATCGTCCTTATCATCCTCATAATTATCGTCGTTAATATCGTCGTTATTTTGTCATAATCATCGTCGTTAATGTCGTCGTTATTATCGTCATTATCTACGTTGTTATCGACATAAATATTATCTTTAATATCGTCGTTATTATTGTCATTATCTTCTTTTTATTGTCTTTATTATCGTCGTTAATATCGTCGTTAATATCGTCATTATCATCGTTGTTATCGTCCTTATTATCCTCATAATTATCGTCGTTAATATCGTCGTTATTTTGTCATAATCATCGTCGTTAATGTCGTCGTTATTATCGTCATTATCTACGTTGTTATCGTCATAAATATCATCGATAATATCGTCGTTATTATTGTCATTATCTTCTTTTTATCGTCGTTATTAACGTCGTTATTATCGTCGTTAATATCGTCGTTATTATCGTCGTTAATATCGTCATTATCATCGTTGTTATCGTCCTTATTATCCTCATAATTATCGTCGTTAATATCGTCGTTATTTTGTCACAATCATCGTCGTTAATGTCGTCGTTATTATCGTCATTATCATCGTTGTTATCGTCCTTATCATCCTCATAATTATCGTCGTTAATATCGTCGTTATTTTGTCATAATCGTCGTCGTTAATGTCGTCGTTATTATCGTCATTATCTACGTTGTTATCGTCATAAATAACATCGATAATATCGTCGTTATTATTGTCATTATCTTCTTTTTATCGTCGTTATTAACGTCGTTATTATCGTCGTTAATATCGTCGTTAAAATCGTCATTATCATCGTTGTTATCGTCCTTATTATCCTCATAATTATCGTCGTTAATATCGTCGTTATTTTGTCATAATCATCGTCGTTAATGTCGTCGTTATTATCGTCATTATCTACGATGTTATCGTCATAAATATCATCGATAATATCGTCGTTATTATTGTCATTATCTTCTTTTTATCGTCGTTATTAACGTCGTTATTATCGTCGTTAATATCGTCGTTAATATCGTCATTATCATCGTTGTTATCGTCCTTATTATCCTCATAATTATCGTCGTTATTTTGTCATAAACATCGTCGCTAATGTCGTCGTTATTATCGTCATTATCATCGTTGTTATCGTCCTTATCATCCTCATAATTATCGTCGTTAATATCGTCGTTATTTTGTCATCATCATCGTCGTTAATGTCGTCGTTATTATCGTCATTATCTACGTTGTTATCGTCATAAATATCATCGATAATATCGTCGTTATTATTGTCATTATCTTCTTTTTATCGTCGTTATTAACGTCGTTATTATCGTCGTTAATATCGTCGTTAATATCGTCATTATCATCATTGTTATCGTCCTTATCATCCTCATAATTATCGTCGTTAATATCGTCGTTATTTTGTTATAATCATCGTCATTAATGTCGTCGTTATTATCGTCATTATCTACGTTGTTATTGTCATAAATATCATCGATAATATCGTCGTTATTATTGTCATTATCTTCTTTTTATTGTCTTTATTATCGTCGTTAATATCGTCGTTATTATCGTCGTTAATATCGTCGTTAATATCGTCATTATCATCGTTGTTATCGTCCTTATTATCCTCATAATTATCGTCGTTAATATCGTCGTTATTATCGTTATTATCATCGTTGTTATCGTCGTTATTATCCGCATAATTATCGTCGTTAATATCGTCGTTATTATCGTCATTGTCATCGTTGTTATCGTCGTTATTATCCTCATAATTATCGTCGTTATTATCGTCGTTATTTCGTCATTATCATCGTTGTTATCGTCGTTATTATCGTCGTTAATATCGTCATTATCATCGTTGTTATCGTCGTTATTATCGTCGTTAATATCGTCATTATCATCGTTGTTATCGTCCTTATCATCCTCATAATTATCGTCGTTAATATCGTCGTTATTTTGTCATAATCATCGTCGTTAATGTCGTCGTTATTATCGTCATTATCTACGTTGTTATCGACATAAATATTATCTTTAATATCGTCGTTATTATTGTCATTATCTTCTTTTTATTGTCTTTATTATCGTCGTTAATATCGTCGTTAATATCGTCATTATCATCGTTGTTATCGTCCTTATTATCCTCATAATTATCGTCGTTAATATCGTCGTTATTTTGTCATAATCATCGTCGTTAATGTCGTCGTTATTATCGTCATTATCTACGTTGTTATCGTCATAAATATCATCGATAATATCGTCGTTATTATTGTCATTATCTTCTTTTTATCGTCGTTATTAACGTCGTTATTATCGTCGTTAATATCGTCGTTATTATCGTCGTTAATATCGTCATTATCATCGTTGTTATCGTCCTTATTATCCTCATAATTATCGTCGTTAATATCGTCGTTATTTTGTCACAATCATCGTCGTTAATGTCGTCGTTATTATCGTCATTATCATCGTTGTTATCGTCCTTATCATCCTCATAATTATCGTCGTTAATATCGTCGTTATTTTGTCATAATCGTCGTCGTTAATGTCGTCGTTATTATCGTCATTATCTACGTTGTTATCGTCATAAATAACATCGATAATATCGTCGTTATTATTGTCATTATCTTCTTTTTATCGTCGTTATTAACGTCGTTATTATCGTCGTTAATATCGTCGTTAATATCGTCATTATCATCGTTGTTATCGTCCTTATCATCCTCATAATTATCGTCGTTAATATCGTCGTTATTTTGTCATAATCATCGTCGTTAATGTCGTCGTTATTATCGTCATTATCTACGTTGTTATCGACATAAATATTATCTTTAATATCGTCGTTATTATTGTCATTATCTTCTTTTTATTGTCTTTATTATCGTCGTTAATATCGTCGTTAATATCGTCATTATCATCGTTGTTATCGTCCTAATTATCCTCATAATTATCGTCGTTAATATCGTCGTTATTTTGTCATAATCATCGTCGTTAATGTCGTCGTTATTATCGTCATTATCTACGTTGTTATCGTCATAAATATCATCGATAATATCGTCGTTATTATTGTCATTATCTTCTTTTTATCGTCGTTATTAACGTCGTTATTATCGTCGTTATTATCGTCGTTAATATCGTCATTATCATCGTTGTTATCGTCCTTATTATCCTCATAATTATCGTCGTTAATATCGTCGTTATTTTGTCACAATCATCGTCGTTAATGTCGTCGTTATTATCGTCATTATCATCGTTGTTATCGTCCTTATCATCCTCATAATTATCGTCGTTAATATCGTCGTTATTTTGTCATAATCATCGTCGTTAATGTCGTCGTTATTATCGTCATTATCTACGTTGTTATCGTCCTTATTATCCTCATAATTATCGTCGTTAATATCGTCGTTATTTTGTCATAATCATCGTCGTTAATGTCGTCGTTATTATCGTCATTATCTACGTTGTTATTGTCATAAATATCATCGATAATATCGTCGTTATTATTGTCATTATCTTCTTTTTATTGTCTTTATTATCGTCGTTAATATCGTCGTTATTATCGTCGTTAATATCGTCGTTAATATCGTCATTATCATCGTTGTTATCGTCCTTATTATCCTCATAATTATCGTCGTTAATATCGTCGTTATTATCGTTATTATCATCGTTGTTATCGTCGTTATTATCCGCATAATTATCGTCGTTAATATCGTCGTTATTATCGTCATTGTCATCGTTGTTATCGTCGTTATTATCCTCATAATTATCGTCGTTATTATCGTCGTTATTTCGTCATTATCATCGTTGTTATCGTCGTTATTATCGTCGTTAATATCGTCATTATCATCGTTGTTATCGTCGTTATTATCGTCGTTAATATCGTCATTATCATCGTTGTTATCGTCCTTATCATCCTCATAATTATCGTCGTTAATATCGTCGTTATTTTGTCATAATCATCGTCGTTAATGTCGTCGTTATTATCGTCATTATCTACGTTGTTATCGACATAAATATTATCTTTAATATCGTCGTTATTATTGTCATTATCTTCTTTTTATTGTCTTTATTATCGTCGTTAATATCGTCGTTAATATCGTCATTATCATCGTTGTTATCGTCCTTATTATCCTCATAATTATCGTCGTTAATATCGTCGTTATTTTGTCATAATCATCGTCGTTAATGTCGTCGTTATTATCGTCATTATCTACGTTGTTATCGTCATAAATATCATCGATAATATCGTCGTTATTATTGTCATTATCTTCTTTTTATCGTCGTTATTAACGTCGTTATTATCGTCGTTAATATCGTCGTTATTATCGTCGTTAATATCGTCATTATCATCGTTGTTATCGTCCTTATTATCCTCATAATTATCGTCGTTAATATCGTCGTTATTTTGTCACAATCATCGTCGTTAATGTCGTCGTTATTATCGTCATTATCATCGTTGTTATCGTCCTTATCATCCTCATAATTATCGTCGTTAATATCGTCGTTATTTTGTCATAATCGTCGTCGTTAATGTCGTCGTTATTATCGTCATTATCTACGTTGTTATCGTCATAAATAACATCGATAATATCGTCGTTATTATTGTCATTATCTTCTTTTTATCGTCGTTATTAACGTCGTTATTATCGTCGTTAATATCGTCGTTAATATCGTCATTATCATCGTTGTTATCGTCCTTATCATCCTCATAATTATCGTCGTTAATATCGTCGTTATTTTGTCATAATCATCGTCGTTAATGTCGTCGTTATTATCGTCATTATCTACGTTGTTATCGTCATAAATATTATCTTTAATATCGTCGTTATTATTGTCATTATCTTCTTTTTATTGTCTTTATTATCGTCGTTAATATCGTCGTTAATATCGTCATTATCATCGTTGTTATCGTCCTTATTATCCTCATAATTATCGTCGTTAATATCGTCGTTATTTTGTCATAATCATCGTCGTTAATGTCGTCGTTATTATCGTCATTATCTACGTTGTTATCGTCATAAATATCATCGATAATATCGTCGTTATTATTGTCATTATCTTCTTTTTATCGTCGTTATTAACGTCGTTATTATCGTCGTTATTATCGTCGTTAATATCGTCATTATCATCGTTGTTATCGTCCTTATTATCCTCATAATTATCGTCGTTAATATCGTCGTTATTTTGTCACAATCATCGTCGTTAATGTCGTCGTTATTATCGTCATTATCATCGTTGTTATCGTCCTTATCATCCTCATAATTATCGTCGTTAATATCGTCGTTATTTTGTCATAATCATCGTCGTTAATGTCGTCGTTATTATCGTCATTATCTACGTTGTTATCGTCATAAATATCATCGATAATATCGTCGTTATTATTGTCATTATCTTCTTTTTATCGTCGTTATTAACGTCGTTATTATCGTCGTTAATATCGTCGTTATTATCGTCGTTAATATCGTCATTATCATCGTTGTTATCGTCCTTATTATCCTCATAATTATCGTCGTTAATATCGTCGTTATTTTGTCACAATCATCGTCGTTAATGTCGTCGTTATTATCGTCATTATCATCGTTGTTATCGTCCTTATCATCCTCATAATTATCGTCGTTAATATCGTCGTTATTTTGTCATAATCGTCGTCGTTAATGTCGTCGTTATTATCGTCATTATCTACGTTGTTATCGTCATAAATAACATCGATAATATCGTCGTTATTATTGTCATTATCTTCTTTTTATCGTCGTTATTAACGTCGTTATTATCGTCGTTAATATCGTCGTTAATATCGTCATTATCATCGTTTTTATCGTCCTTATCATCCTCATAATTATCGTCGTTAATATCGTCGTTATTTTGTCATAATCATCGTCGTTAATGTCGTCGTTATTATCGTCATTATCTACGTTGTTATCGACATAAATATTATCTTTAATATCGTCGTTATTATTGTCATTATCTTCTTTTTATTGTCTTTATTATCGTCGTTAATATCGTCGTTAATATCGTCATTATCATCGTTGTTATCGTCCTTATTATCCTCATAATTATCGTCGTTAATATCGTCGTTATTTTGTCATAATCATCGTCGTTAATGTCGTCGATATTATCGTCATTATCTACGTTGTTATCGTCATAAATATCATCGATAATATCGTCGTTATTATTGTCATTATCTTCTTTTTATCGTCGTTATTAACGTCGTTATTATCGTCGTTATTATCGTCGTTAATATCGTCATTATCATCGTTGTTATCGTCCTTATTATCCTCATAATTATCGTCGTTAATATCGTCGTTATTTTGTCACAATCATCGTCGTTAATGTCGTCGTTATTATCGTCATTATCATCGTTGTTATCGTCCTTATCATCCTCATAATTATCGTCGTTAATATCGTCGTTATTTTGTCATAATCATCGTCGTTAATGTCGTCGTTATTATCGTCATTATCTACGTTGTTATCGTCCTTATTATCCTCATAATTATCGTCGTTAATATCGTCGTTATTTTGTCATAATCATCGTCGTTAATGTCGTCGTTATTATCGTCATTATCTACGTTGTTATCGTCATAAATATCATCGATAATATCGTCGTTATTATTGTCATTATCTTCTTTTTATCGTCGTTATTAACGTCGTTATTATCGTCGTTAATATCGTCGTTAATATCGTCATTATCATCGTTGTTTTCGTCCTTATTATCCTCATAATTATCGTCGTTATTTTGTCATAAACATCGTCGCTAATGTCGTCGTTAATATCGTCATTATCATCGTTGTTATCGTCCTTATCATCCTCATAATTATCGTCGTTAATATCGTCGTTATTTTGTCATAATCATCGTCGTTAATGTCGTCGTTATTATCGTCATTATCTACGTTGTTATCGACATAAATATTATCTTTAATATCGTCGTTATTATTGTCATTATCTTCTTTTATTGTCTTTATTATCGTCGTTAATATCGTCGTTAATATCGTCATTATCATCGTTGTTATCGTCCTTATTATCCTCATAATTATCGTCGTTAATATCGTCGTTATTTTGTCATAATCATCGTCGTTAATGTCGTCGTTATTATCGTCATTATCTACGTTGTTATCGTCATAAATATCATCGATAATATCGTCGTTATTATTGTCATTATCTTCTTTTTATCGTCGTTATTAACGTCGTTATTATCGTCGTTAATATCGTCGTTATTATCGTCGTTAATATCGTCATTATCATCGTTGTTATCGTCCTTATTATCCTCATAATTATCGTCGTTAATATCGTCGTTATTTTGTCACAATCATCGTCGTTAATGTCGTCGTTATTATCGTCATTATCATCGTTGTTATCGTCCTTATCATCCTCATAATTATCGTCGTTAATATCGTCGTTATTTTGTCATAATCGTCGTCGTTAATGTCGTCGTTATTATCGTCATTATCTACGTTGTTATCGTCATAAATAACATCGATAATATCGTCGTTATTATTGTCATTATCTTCTTTTTATCGTCGTTATTAACGTCGTTATTATCGTCGTTAATATCGTCGTTAAAATCGTCATTATCATCGTTGTTATCGTCCTTATTATCCTCATAATTATCGTCGTTAATATCGTCGTTATTTTGTCATAATCATCGTCGTTAATGTCGTCGTTATTATCGTCATTATCTACGTTGTTATCGTCATAAATATCATCGATAATATCGTCGTTATTATTGTCATTATCTTCTTTTTATCGTCGTTATTAACGTCGTTATTATCGTCGTTAATATCGTCGTTAATATCGTCATTATCATCGTTGTTATCGTCCTTATTATCCTCATAATTATCGTCGTTATTTTGTCATAAACATCGTCGCTAATGTCGTCGTTATTATCGTCATTATCATCGTTGTTATCGTCCTTATCATCCTCATAATTATCGTCGTTAATATCGTCGTTATTTTGTCATAATCATCGTCGTTAATGTCGTCGTTATTATCGTCATTATCTACGTTGTTATCGTCATAAATATCATCGATAATATCGTCGTTATTATTGTCATTATCTTCTTTTTATCGTCGTTATTAACGTCGTTATTATCGTCGTTAATATCGTCGTTAATATCGTCATTATCATCATTGTTATCGTCCTTATCATCCTCATAATTATCGTCGTTAATATCGTCGTTATTTTGTTATAATCATCGTCGTTAATGTCGTCGTTATTATCGTCATTATCTACGTTGTTATTGTCATAAATATCATCGATAATATCGTCGTTATTATTGTCATTATCTTCTTTTTATTGTCTTTATTATCGTCGTTAATATCGTCGTTATTATCGTCGTTAATATCGTCGTTAATATCGTCATTATCATCGTTGTTATCGTCCTTATTATCCTCATAATTATCGTCGTTAATATCGTCGTTATTATCGTTATTATCATCGTTGTTATCGTCGTTATTATCCGCATAATTATCGTCGTTAATATCGTCGTTATTATCGTCATTGTCATCGTTGTTATCGTCGTTATTATCCTCATAATTATCGTCGTTATTATCGTCGTTATTTCGTCATTATCATCGTTGTTATCGTCGTTATTATCGTCGTTAATATCGTCATTATCATCGTTGTTATCGTCGTTATTATCGTCGTTAATATCGTCATTATCATCGTTGTTATCGTCCTTATCATCCTCATAATTATCGTCGTTAATATCGTCGTTATTTTGTCATAATCATCGTCGTTAATGTCGTCGTTATTATCGTCATTATCTACGTTGTTATCGACATAAATATTATCTTTAATATCGTCGTTATTATTGTCATTATCTTCTTTTTATTGTCTTTATTATCGTCGTTAATATCGTCGTTAATATCGTCATTATCATCGTTGTTATCGTCCTTATTATCCTCATAATTATCGTCGTTAATATCGTCGTTATTTTGTCATAATCATCGTCGTTAATGTCGTCGTTATTATCGTCATTATCTACGTTGTTATCGTCATAAATATCATCGATAATATCGTCGTTATTATTGTCATTATCTTCTTTTTATCGTCGTTATTAACGTCGTTATTATCGTCGTTAATATCGTCGTTATTATCGTCGTTAATATCGTCATTATCATCGTTGTTATCGTCCTTATTATCCTCATAATTATCGTCGTTAATATCGTCGTTATTTTGTCACAATCATCGTCGTTAATGTCGTCGTTATTATCGTCATTATCATCGTTGTTATCGTCCTTATCATCCTCATAATTATCGTCGTTAATATCGTCGTTATTTTGTCATAATCGTCGTCGTTAATGTCGTCGTTATTATCGTCATTATCTACGTTGTTATCGTCATAAATAACATCGATAATATCGTCGTTATTATTGTCATTATCTTCTTTTTATCGTCGTTATTAACGTCGTTATTATCGTCGTTAATATCGTCGTTAATATCGTCATTATCATCGTTGTTATCGTCCTTATCATCCTCATAATTATCGTCGTTAATATCGTCGTTATTTTGTCATAATCATCGTCGTTAATGTCGTCGTTATTATCGTCATTATCTACGTTGTTATCGACATAAATATTATCTTTAATATCGTCGTTATTATTGTCATTATCTTCTTTTTATTGTCTTTATTATCGTCGTTAATATCGTCGTTAATATCGTCATTATCATCGTTGTTATCGTCCTTATTATCCTCATAATTATCGTCGTTATTTTGTCATAATCATCGTCGTTAATGTCGTCGTTATTATCGTCATTATCTACGTTGTTATCGTCATAAATAACATCGATAATATCGTCGTTATTATTGTCATTATCTTCTTTTTATCGTCGTTATTAACGTCGTTATTATCGTCGTTAATATCGTCGTTAATATCGTCATTATCATCGTTGTTATCGTCCTTATCATCCTCATAATTATCGTCGTTAATATCGTCGTTATTTTGTCATAATCATCGTCGTTAATGTCGTCGTTATTATCGTCATTATCTACGTTGTTATCGACATAAATATTATCTTTAATATCGTCGTTATTATTGTCATTATCTTCTTTTTATTGTCTTTATTATCGTCGTTAATATCGTCGTTAATATCGTCATTATCATCGTTGTTATCGTCCTTATTATCCTCATAATTATCGTCGTTAATATCGTCGTTATTTTGTCATAATCATCGTCGTTAATGTCGTCGTTATTATCGTCATTATCTACGTTGTTATCGTCATAAATATCATCGATAATATCGTCGTTATTATTGTCATTATCTTCTTTTTATCGTCGTTTTTAACGTCGTTATTATCGTCGTTAATATCGTCGTTAATATCGTCATTATAATCGTTGTTATCGTCCTTATTATCCTCATAATTATCGTCGTTAATATCGTCGTTATTTTGTCATAAACATCGTCGCTAATGTCGTCGTTATTATCGTCATTATCATCGTTGTTATCGTCCTTATCATCCTCATAATTATCGTCGTTAATATCGTCGTTATTTTGTCATAATCATCGTCGTTAATGTCTTCGTTATTATCGTCATTATCATCGTTGTTATCATCCTTATCATCCTCATAATTATCGTCGTTAATATCGTCGTTATTTTGTCATAATCATCGACGATAATGTCGTCGTTATTATCGTCATTATCTTCGTTGTTATCGTCATAATTATCATCGTTAATATCGTCGTTATTATTGTCATTATCTTCTTTTTATCGTCGTTATTATCGTCGTTAATATCGTCGTTATTATCGTCGTTAATATCGTCATTATCATCGTTGTTATCGTCCTTATCATCCTCATAATCATCGTCGTTAATGTCGTCGTTATTATGGTCATTATCTACGTTGTTATCGTCATAAATATCATCGATAATATCGTCGTTATTATTTTCATTATCTTCTTTTTATCGTCGTTATTACCGTCGTTATTATCGTCGTTAATATCGTCGTTAATATCGTCATTATCATCGTTGTTATCGTCCTTATCATCCTCATAATTATCGTCGTTAATATCGTCGTTATTTTGTCATAATCATCGTCGTTAATGTCGTCGTTATTATCGTCATTATCTACGTTGTTATCGTCATAAATATCATCGATAATATCGTCGTTATTATTGTCATTATCTTCTTTTTATCGTCGTTTTTAACGTCGTTATTATCGTCGTTAATGTCGTCGTTATTATCGTCATTATCTACGTTGTTATCGTCAAAATATCATCGATAATATCGTCGTTATTATTTTCATTATCTTCTTTTTATCGTCGTTATTATCGTCGTTAATATCGTCTTTATTATCGTCGTTATTATCGTCGTTAATATCGTCGTTATTATTGTCATTATCTTCTTTTTATCGTCGTTATTATCGTCTTTAATATCGTCGTTAATATCGTCATTATAATCGTTGTTATCGTCCTTATTATCCTCATAATTATCGTCGTTAATATCGTCGTTATTTTGTCATAAACATCGTCGCTAATGTCGTCGTTATTATCGTCATTATCATCGTTGTTATCGTCCTTATCATCCTCATAATTATCGTCGTTAATATCGTCGTTATTTTGTCATAATCATCGTCGTTAATGTCGTCGTTATTATCGTCATTATCTACGTTGTTATCGTCAGAAATATTATCTTTAATATCGTCGTTATTATTGTCATTATCTTCTCTTTATTGTCTTTATTATCGTCGTTAATATCGTCGTTATTATCGTCGTTAATATCGTCGTTAATATCGTCATTATCATCGTTGTTATCGTCCTTAATATCCTCATAATTATCGTCGTTATTATCGTCGTTATTTTGTCATAATCATCGTCGTTAATGTCGTCGTAATTATCGTCATTATCTACGTTGTTATCGTCATAAATATCATCGATAATATCGTCGTTATTATTGTCATTATCTTCTTTTTATCGTCGTTATTAACGTCGTTATTATCGTCGTTAATATCGTCGTTAATATCGTCATTATCATCGTTGTTATCGTCCTTATCATCCTCATAATTATCGTCGTAAATATCTTCGTTATTTTGTCATAATCATCGTCGTTAATGTCGTCGTTATTATCGTCATTATCTACGTTGTTATCGTCATAAATATCATCGATAATATCGTCGTTATTATTGTCATTATCTTCTTTTTATCGTCGTTTTTAACGTCGTTATTATCGTCGTTAATATCGTCGTTAATATCGTCATTATAATCGTTGTTATCGTCCTTATTATCCTCATAATTATCGTCGTTAATATCGTCGTTATTTTGTCATAAACATCGTCGCTAATGTCGTCGTTATTATCGTCATTATCATCGTTGTTATCGTCCTTATCATCCTCATAATTATCGTCGTTAATATCGTCGTTATTTTGTCATAATCATCGTCGCTAATGTCGTCGTTGTTATCGTTATTATCATCGTTGTTATCGTCCTTATCATCCTCATAATTATCGTCGTTAATATCGTCGTTATTTTGTCATAATCATCCTCGTTAATGTCGTCGTTGTTATCGTCATTATCATCGTTGTTATCGTCCTTATCATCCTCATAATTATCGTCGTTAATATCGTCGTTATTTTGTCATAATCATCGTCGTTAATGTCGTCGTTATTATCGTCATTATCTACGTTGTTATCGTCATAAATATCATCGATAATATCGTCGTTATTATTGTCATTATCTTCTTTTTATCGTCGTTTTTAACGTCGTTATTATCGTCGTTAATATCGTCGTTAATATCGTCATTATAATCGTTGTTATCGTCCTTATTATCCTCATAATAATCGTCGTTAATATCGTCGTTATTTTGTCATAAACATCGTCGCTAATGTCGTCGTTATTATCGTCATTATCATCGTTGTTATCGTCCTTATCATCCTCATAATTATCGTCGTTAATATCGTCGTTATTTTGTCATAATCATCGTCGTTAATGTCGTCGTAATTATCGTCATTATCTACGTTGTTATCGTCATAAATATCATCGATAATATCGTCGTTATTATTGTCATTATCTTCTTTTTATCGTCGTTATTAACGTCGTTATTATCGTCGTTAATATCGTCGTTAATATCGTCATTATCATCGTTGTAATCGTCCTTATCATCCTCATAATTATCGTCGTAAATATCTTCGTTATTTTGTCATAATCATCGTCGTTAATGTCGTCGTTATTATCGTCATTATCTACGTTGTTATCGTCATAAATATCATCGATAATATCGTCGTTATTATTGTCATTATCTTCTTTTTATCGTCGTTTTTAACGTCGTTATTATCGTCGTTAATATCGTCGTTAATATCGTCATTATAATCGTTGTTATCGTCCTTATTATCCTCATAATTATCGTCGTTAATATCGTCGTTATTTTGTCATAATCATCGACGATAATGTCGTCGTTATTATCGTCATTATCTACGTTGTTATCGTCATAAATATCATCGATAATATCGTCGTTATTATTGTCATTATCTTCTTTTTATCGTCGTTATTAACGTCGTTATTATCGTCGTTATTATCGTCGTTAATATCGTCATTATCATCGTTGTTATCGTCCTTATTATCCTCATAATTATCGTCGTTAATATCGTCGTTATTTTGTCATAATCATCGTCGTTAATGTCGTCGTTATTATCGTCATTATCTACGTTGTTATCGTCATAAATATCATCGATAATATCGTCGTTATTATTGTCATTATCTTCTTTTTATCGTCGTTATTAACGTCGTTATTATCGTCGTTAATATCGTCGTTATTATCGTCGTTAATATCGTCATTATCATCGTTGTTATCGTCCTTATTATCCTCATAATTATCGTCGTTAATATCGTCGTTATTTTGTCACAATCATCGTCGTTAATGTCGTCGTTATTATCGTCATTATCATCGTTGTTATCGTCCTTATCATCCTCATAATTATCGTCGTTAATATCGTCGTTATTTTGTCATAATCGTCGTCGTTAATGTCGTCGTTATTATCGTCATTATCTACGTTGTTATCGTCATAAATAACATCGATAATATCGTCGTTATTATTGTCATTATCTTCTTTTTATCGTCGTTATTAACGTCGTTATTATCGTCGTTAATATCGTCGTTAATATCGTCATTATCATCGTTGTTATCGTCCTTATCATCCTCATAATTATCGTCGTTAATATCGTCGTTATTTTGTCATAATCATCGTCGTTAATGTCGTCGTTATTATCGTCATTATCTACGTTGTTATCGACATAAATATTATCTTTAATATCGTCGTTATTATTGTCATTATCTTCTTTTTATTGTCTTTATTATCGTCGTTAATATCGTCGTTAATATCGTCATTATCATCGTTGTTATCGTCCTTATTATCCTCATAATTATCGTCGTTAATATCGTCGTTATTTTGTCATAATCGTCGTCGTTATTATCGTCATTATCTACGTTGTTATCGTCATAAATAACATCGATAATATCGTCGTTATTATTGTCATTATCTTCTTTTTATCGTCGTTATTAACGTCGTTATTATCGTCGTTAATATCGTCGTTAATATCGTCATTATCATCCTTGTTATCGTCCTTATCATCCTCATAATTATCGTCGTTAATATCGTCGTTATTTTGTCATAATCATCGTCGTTAATGTCGTCGTTATTATCGTCATTATCTACGTTGTTATCGTCATAAATATCATCGATAATATCGTCGTTATTATTGTCATTATCTTCTTTTTATCGTCGTTATTAACGTCGTTATTATCGTCGTTAATATCGTCGTTAATATCGTCATTATCATCATTGTTATCGTCCTTATCATCCTCATAATTATCGTCGTTAATATCGTCGTTATTTTGTCATAATCATCGTCGTTAATGTCGTCGTTATTATCGTCATTATCTACGTTGTTATTGTCATAAATATCATCGATAATATCGTCGTTATTATTGTCATTATCTTCTTTTTATTGTCTTTATTATCGTCGTTAATATCGTCGTTATTATCGTCGTTAATATCGTCGTTAATATCGTCATTATCATCGTTGTTATCGTCCTTATTATCCTCATAATTATCGTCGTTAATATCGTCGTTATTATCGTTATTATCATCGTTGTTATCGTCCTTATCATCCTCATAATTATCGTCGTTAATATCGTCGTTATTTTGTCATAATCATCGTCGTTAATGTCGTCGTTATTATCGTCATTATCTACGTTGTTATTGTCATAAATATCATCGATAATATCGTCGTTATTATTGTCATTATCTTCTTTTTATTGTCTTTATTATCGTCGTTAATATCGTCGTTATTATCGTCGTTAATATCGTCGTTAATATCGTCATTATCATCGTTGTTATCGTCCTTATTATCCTCATAATTATCGTCGTTAATATCGTCGTTATTATCGTTATTATCATCGTTGTTATCGTCGTTATTATCCGCATAATTATCGTCGTTAATATCGTCGTTATTATCGTCATTGTCATCGTTGTTATCGTCGTTATTATCCTCATAATTATCGTCGTTATTATCGTCGTTATTTCGTCATTATCATCGTTGTTATCGTCGTTATTATCGTCGTTAATATCGTCATTATCATCGTTGTTATCGTCGTTAATATCGTCGTTAATATCGTCATTATCATCGTTGTTATCGTCCTTATTATCCTCATAATTATCGTCGTTAATATCGTCGTTATTTTGTCATAATCATCGTCGTTAATGTCGTCGTTATTATCGTCATTATCTACGTTGTTATCGTCATAAATATCATCGATAATATCGTCGTTATTATTGTCATTATCTTCTTTTTATCGTCGTTATTAACGTCGTTATTATCGTCGTTAATATCGTCGTTATTATCGTCGTTAATATCGTCATTATCATCGTTGTTATCGTCCTTATTATCCTCATAATTATTGTCGTTAATATCGTCGTTATTTTGTCACAATCATCGTCGTTAATGTCGTCGTTATTATCGTCATTATCATCGTTGTTATCGTCCTTATCATCCTCATAATTATCGTCGTTAATATCGTCGTTATTTTGTCATAATCGTCGTCGTTAATGTCGTCGTTATTATCGTCATTATCTACGTTGTTATCGTCATAAATAACATCGATAATTTCGTCGTTATTATTGTCATTATCTTCTTTTTATCGTCGTTATTAACGTCGTTATTATCGTCGTTAATATCGTCGTTAATATCGTCATTATCATCGTTGTTATCGTCCTTATCATCCTCATAATTATCGTCGTTAATATCGTCGTTATTTTGTCATAATCATCGTCGTTAATGTCGTCGTTATTATCGTCATTATCTACGTTGTTATCGACATAAATATTATCTTTAATATCGTCGTTATTATTGTCATTATCTTCTTTTTATTGTCTTTATTATCGTCGTTAATATCGTCGTTAATATCGTCATTATCATCGTTGTTATCGTCCTTATTATCCTCATAATTATCGTCGTTAATATCGTCGTTATTTTGTCATAATCATCGTCGTCAATGTCGTCGTTATTATCGTCATTATCTACGTTGTTATCGTCATAAATATCATCGATAATATCGTCGTTATTATTGTCATTATCTTCTTTTTATCGTCGTTATTAACGTCGTTATTATCGTCGTTATTATCGTCGTTAATATCGTCATTATCATCGTTGTTATCGTCCTTATTATCCTCATAATTATCGTCGTTAATATCGTCGTTATTTTGTCACAATCATCGTCGTTAATGTCGTCGTTATTATCGTCATTATCATCGTTGTTATCGTCCTTATCATCCTCATAATTATCGTCGTTAATATCGTCGTTATTTTGTCATAATCATCGTCGTTAATGTCGTCGTTATTATCGTCATTATCTACGTTGTTATCGTCATAAATATTATCGTTAATATCGTCGTTATTATTGTCATTATCTTCTTTTTATCGTCGTTATTAACGTCGTTATTATCGTCGTTATTATCGTCGTTAATATCGTCATTATCATCGTTGTTATCGTCCTTATTATCCTCATAATTATCGTCGTTAATATCGTCGTTATTTTGTCACAATCATCGTCGTTAATGTCGTCGTTATTATCGTCATTATCATCGTTGTTATCGTCCTTATCATCCTCATAATTATCGTCGTTAATATCGTCGTTATTTTGTCATAATCATCGTCGTTAATGTCGTCGTTATTATCGTCATTATCTACGTTGTTATCGTCCTTATCATCCTCATAATTATCGTCGTTAATATCGTCGTTATTTTGTCATAATCATCGTCGTTAATGTCGTCGTTATTATCGTCATTATCTACGTTGTTATCGTCATAAATATTATCGTTAATATCGTCGTTATTATTGTCATTATCTTCTTTTTATTGTCTTTATTATCGTCGTTAATATCGTCGTTATTATCGTCGTTAATATCGTCGTTAAAATCGTCATTATCATCGTTGTTATCGTCCTTATTATCCTCATAATTATCGTCGTTAATATCGTCGTTATTTTGTCATAATCATCGTCGTTAATGTCGTCGTTATTATCGTCATTATCTACGTTGTTATCGTCATAAATATCATCGATAATATCGTCGTTATTATTGTCATTATCTTCTTTTTATCGTCGTTATTAACGTCGTTATTATCGTCGTTAATATCGTCGTTAATATCGTCATTATCATCGTTGTTATCGTCCTTATTATCCTCATAATTATCGTCGTTATTTTGTCATAAACATCGTCGCTAATGTCGTCGTTATTATCGTCATTATCATCGTTGTTATCGTCCTTATCATCCTCATAATTATCGTCGTTAATATCGTCGTTATTTTGTCATAATCATCGTCATTAATGTCGTCGTTATTATCGTCATTATCTACGTTGTTATCGTCATAAATATTATCTTTAATATCGTCGTTATTATTGTCATTATCTTCTTTTTATTGTCTTTATTATCGTCGTTAATATCGTCGTTATTATCGTCGTTAATATCGTCGTTAATATCGTCATTATCATCGTTGTTATCGTCCTTATTATCCTCATAAATATCGTCGTTAATATCGTCGTTATTTTGTCATAATCGTCGTCGTTATTATCGTCATTATCTACGTTGTTATCGTCATAAATAACATCGATAATATCGTCGTTATTATTGTCATTATCTTCTTTTTATCGTCGTTATTAACGTCGTTATTATCGTCGTTAATATCGTCGTTAATATCGTCATTATCATCCTTGTTATCGTCCTTATCATCCTCATAATTATCGTCGTTAATATCGTCGTTATTTTGTCATAATCATCGTCGTTAATGTCGTCGTTATTATCGTCATTATCTACGTTGTTATCGTCCTTATCATCCTCATAATTATCGTCGTTAATATCGTCGTTATTTTGTCATAATCATCGTCGTTAATGTCGTCGTTATTATCGTCATTATCTACGTTGTTATCGTCATAAATATTATCGTTAATATCGTCGTTATTATTGTCATTATCTTCTTTTTATTGTCTTTATTATCGTCGTTAATATCGTCGTTATTTTGTCATAATCATCGTCGTTAATATCGTCATTATCATCGTTGTTATCGTCGTTATTATCCGCATAATTATCGTCGTTAATATCGTCGTTATTATCGTCATTGTCATCGTTGTTATCGTCGTTATTATCCTCATAATTATCGTCGTTATTATCGTCGTTATTTCGTCATTATCATCGTTGTTATCGTCGTTATTATCGTCGTTAATATCCTCATTATCATCGTTGTTATCGTCGTTATTATCGTCGTTAATATCGTCATTATCATCGTTGTTATCGTCCTTATCATCCTCATAATTATCGTCGTTAATATCGTCGTTATTTTGTCATAATCATCGTCGTTAATGTCGTCGTTATTATCGTCATTATCTACGTTGTTATCGACATAAATATTATCTTTAATATCGTCGTTATTATTGTCATTATCTTCTTTTTATTGTCTTTATTATCGTCGTTAATATCGTCGTTAATATCGTCATTATCATCGTTGTTATCGTCCTTATTATCCTCATAATTATCGTCGTTAATATCGTCGTTATTTTGTCATAATCATCGTCGTTAATGTCGTCGTTATTATCGTCATTATCTACGTTGTTATCGTCATAAATATCATCGATAATATCGTCGTTATTATTGTCATTATCTTCTTTTTATCGTCGTTATTAACGTCGTTATTATCGTCGTTAATATCGTCGTTATTATCGTCGTTAATATCGTCATTATCATCGTTGTTATCGTCCTTATTATCCTCATAATTATCGTCGTTAATATCGTCGTTATTTTGTCACAATCATCGTCGTTAATGTCGTCGTTATTATCGTCATTATCATCGTTGTTATCGTCCTTATCATCCTCATAATTATCGTCGTTAATATCGTCGTTATTTTGTCATAATCGTCGTCGTTAATGTCGTCGTTATTATCGTCATTATCTACGTTGTTATCGTCATAAATAACATCGATAATATCGTCGTTATTATTGTCATTATCTTCTTTTTATCGTCGTTATTAACGTCGTTATTATCGTCGTTAATATCGTCGTTAATATCGTCATTATCATCGTTGTTATCGTCCTTATCATCCTCATAATTATCGTCGTTAATATCGTCGTTATTTTGTCATAATCATCGTCGTTAATGTCGTCGTTATTATCGTCATTATCTACGTTGTTATCGACATAAATATTATCTTTAATATCGTCGTTATTATTGTCATTATCTTCTTTTTATTGTCTTTATTATCGTCGTTAATATCGTCGTTAATATCGTCATTATCATCGTTGTTATCGTCCTAATTATCCTCATAATTATCGTTGTTAATATCGTCGTTATTTTGTCATAATCATCGTCGTTAATGTCGTCGTTATTATCGTCATTATCTACGTTGTTATCGTCATAAATATCATCGATAATATCGTCGTTATTATTGTCATTATCTTCTTTTTATCGTCGTTATTAACGTCGTTATTATCGTCGTTATTATCGTCGTTAATATCGTCATTATCATCGTTGTTATCGTCCTTATTATCCTCATAATTATCGTCGTTAATATCGTCGTTATTTTGTCACAATCATCGTCGTTAATGTCGTCGTTATTATCGTCATTATCATCGTTGTTATCGTCCTTATCATCCTCATAATTATCGTCGTTAATATCGTCGTTATTTTGTCATAATCATCGTCGTTAATGTCGTCGTTATTATCGTCATTATCTACGTTGTTATCGTCATAAATATTATCGTTAATATCGTCGTTA
This sequence comes from Dolichovespula media, assembly GCA_911387685.1. NCBI lineage: Eukaryota > Metazoa > Arthropoda > Insecta > Hymenoptera > Vespidae > Dolichovespula > Dolichovespula media. The sequence continues at coordinate 152,667 of CAJVQJ010000026.1, read as the reverse complement.
TTATTGTCATTATCTTCTTTTTATCGTCGTTATTAACGTCGTTATTATCGTCGTTATTATCGTCGTTAATATCGTCATTATCATCGTTGTTATCGTCCTTATTATCCTCATAATTATCGTCGTTAATATCGTCGTTATTTTGTCACAATCATCGTCGTTAATGTCGTCGTTATTATCGTCATTATCATCGTTGTTATCGTCCTTATCATCCTCATAATTATCGTCGTTAATATCGTCGTTATTTTGTCATAATCATCGTCGTTAATGTCGTCGTTATTATCGTCATTATCTACGTTGTTATCGTCCTTATCATCCTCATAATTATCGTCGTTAATATCGTCGTTATTTTGTCATAATCATCGTCGTTAATGTCGTCGTTATTATCGTCATTATCTACGTTGTTATCGTCATAAATATTATCGTTAATATCGTCGTTATTATTGTCATTATCTTCTTTTTATTGTCTTTATTATCGTCGTTAATATCGTCGTTATTATCGTCGTTAATATCGTCGTTAAAATCGTCATTATCATCGTTGTTATCGTCCTTATTATCCTCATAATTATCGTCGTTAATATCGTCGTTATTTTGTGATAATCATCGTCGTTAATGTCGTCGTTATTATCGTCATTATCTACGTTGTTATCGTCATAAATATCATCGATAATATCGTCGTTATTATTGTCATTATCTTCTTTTTATCGTCGTTATTAACGTCGTTATTATCGTCGTTAATATCGTCGTTAATATCGTCATTATCATCGTTGTTATCGTCCTTATCATCCTCATAATTATCGTCGTTAATATCGTCGTTATTTTGTCATAATCATCGTCGTTAATGTCGTCGTTATTATCGTCATTATCTACGTTGTTATCGTCATAAATATTATCGTTAATATCGTCGTTATTATTGTCATTATCTTCTTTTTATTGTCTTTATTATCGTCGTTAATATCGTCGTTATTATCGTCGTTAATATCGTCGTTAAAATCGTCATTATCATCGTTGTTATCGTCCTTATTATCCTCATAATTATCGTCGTTAATATCGTCGTTATTTTGTCATAATCATCGTCGTTAATGTCGTCGTTATTATCGTCATTATCTACGTTGTTATCGTCATAAATATCATCGATAATATCGTCGTTATTATTGTCATTATCTTCTTTTTATCGTCGTTATTAACGTCGTTATTATCGTCGTTAATATCGTCGTTAATATCGTCATTATCATCGTTGTTATCGTCCTTATTATCCTCATAATTATCGTCGTTATTTTGTCATAAACATCGTCGCTAATGTCGTCGTTATTATCGTCATTATCATCGTTGTTATCGTCCTTATCATCCTCATAATTATCGTCGTTAATATCGTCGTTATCATCGTTGTTATCATCGTTGTTATCGTCGTTATTATCCTCATAATTATCGTCGTTAATATCGTCGTTATTATCGTCTTTATCATCGTTGTTATCGTCGTTATTATCCTCATAATTATCGTCGTTATTATCGTCGTTATTTCGTCATTATCATCGTTGTTATCGTCGTTATTATCGTCGTTAATATCGTCATTATCATCGTTGTTATCGTCGTTATTATCGTCGTTAATATCGTCATTATCATCGTTGTTATCGTCCTTATCATCCTCATAATTATCGTCGTTAATATCGTCGTTATTTTGTCATAATCATCGTCGTTAATGTCGTCGTTATTATCGTCATTATCTACGTTGTTATCGACATAAATATTATCTTTAATATCGTCGTTATTATTGTCATTATCTTCTTTTTATTGTCTTTATTATCGTCGTTAATATCGTCGTTAATATCGTCATTATCATCGTTGTTATCGTCCTTATTATCCTCATAATTATCGTCGTTAATATCGTCGTTATTTTGTCATAATCATCGTCGTTAATGTCGTCGTTATTATCGTCATTATCTACGTTGTTATCGTCATAAATATCATCGATAATATCGTCGTTATTATTGTCATTATCTTCTTTTTATCGTCGTTATTAACGTCGTTATTATCGTCGTTAATATCGTCGTTATTATCGTCGTTAATATCGTCATTATCATCGTTGTTATCGTCCTTATTATCCTCATAATTATCGTCGTTAATATCGTCGTTATTTTGTCACAATCATCGTCGTTAATGTCGTCGTTATTATCGTCATTATCATCGTTGTTATCGTCCTTATCATCCTCATAATTATCGTCGTTAATATCGTCGTTATTTTGTCATAATCGTCGTCGTTAATGTCGTCGTTATTATCGTCATTATCTACGTTGTTATCGTCATAAATAACATCGATAATATCGTCGTTATTATTGTCATTATCTTCTTTTTATCGTCGTTATTAACGTCGTTATTATCGTCGTTAATATCGTCGTTAATATCGTCATTATCATCGTTGTTATCGTCCTTATCATCCTCATAATTATCGTCGTTAATATCGTCGTTATTTTGTCATAATCATCGTCGTTAATGTCGTCGTTATTATCGTCATTATCTACGTTGTTATCGACATAAATATTATCTTTAATATCGTCGTTATTATTGTCATTATCTTCTTTTTATTGTCTTTATTATCGTCGTTAATATCGTCGTTAATATCGTCATTATCATCGTTGTTATCGTCCTTATTATCCTCATAATTATCGTCGTTAATATCGTCGTTATTTTGTCATAATCATCGTCGTTAATGTCGTCGTTATTATCGTCATTATCTACGTTGTTATCGTCATAAATATCATCGATAATATCGTCGTTATTATTGTCATTATCTTCTTTTTATCGTCGTTATTAACGTCGTTATTATCGTCGTTATTATCGTCGTTAATATCGTCATTATCATCGTTGTTATCGTCCTTATTATCCTCATAATTATCGTCGTTAATATCGTCGTTATTTTGTCACAATCATCGTCGTTAATGTCGTCGTTATTATCGTCATTATCATCGTTGTTATCGTCCTTATCATCCTCATAATTATCGTCGTTAATATCGTCGTTATTTTGTCATAATCATCGTCGTTAATGTCGTCGTTATTATCGTCATTATCTACGTTGTTATCGTCCTTATCATCCTCATAATTATCGTCGTTAATATCGTCGTTATTTTGTCATAATCATCGTCGTTAATGTCGTCGTTATTATCGTCATTATCTACGTTGTTATCGTCATAAATATTATCGTTAATATCGTCGATATTATTGTCATTATCTTCTTTTTATTGTCTTTATTATCGTCGTTAATATCGTCGTTATTATCGTCGTTAATATCGTCGTTAAAATCGTCATTATCATCGTTGTTATCGTCCTTATTATCCTCATAATTATCGTTGTTAATATCGTCGTTATTTTGTCATAATCATCGTCGTTAATGTCGTCGTTATTATCGTCATTATCTACGTTGTTATCGTCCTTATCATCCTCATTATTATCGTCGTTAATATCGTCGTTATTTTGTCATAATCATCGTCGTTAATGTCGTCGTTATTATCGTCATTATCTACGTTGTTATCGTCATAAATATTATCTTTAATATCGTCGTTATTATTGTCATTATCTTCTTTTTATTGTCTTTATTATCGTCGTTAATATCGTCGTTATTATCGGCGTTAATATCGTCGTTAATATCGTCATTATCATCGTTGTTATCGTCCTTATTATCCTCATAAATATCGTCGTTAATATCGTCGTTATTTTGTCATAATCGTCGTCGTTATTATCGTCATTATCTACGTTGTTATCGTCATAAATATCATCGATAATATCGTCGTTATTATTGTCATTATCTTCTTTTTATCGTCGTTATTAACGTCGTTATTATCGTCGTTATTATCGTCGTTAATATCGTCATTATCATCGTTGTTATCGTCCTTATTATCCTCATAATTATCGTCGTTAATATCGTCGTTATTTTGTCATAATCATCGTCGTTAATGTCGTCGTTATTATCGTCATTATCTACGTTGTTATCGTCCTTATCATCCTCATAATTATCGTCGTTAATATCGTCGTTATTTTGTCATAATCATCGTCGTTAATGTCGTCGTTATTATCGTCATTATCTACGTTGTTATCGACATAAATATTATCTTTAATATCGTCGTTATTATTGTCATTATCTTCTTTTTATTGTCTTTATTATCGTCGTTAATATCGTCGTTAATATCGTCATTATCATCGTTGTTATCGTCCTTATTATCCTCATAATTATCGTCGTTAATATCGTCGTTATTTTGTCATAATCATCGTCGTTAATGTCGTCGTTATTATCGTCATTATCTACGTTGTTATCGTCATAAATATCATCGATAATATCGTCGTTATTATTGTCATTATCTTCTTTTTATCGTCGTTATTAACGTCGTTATTATCGTCGTTATTATCGTCGTTAATATCGTCATTATCATCGTTGTTATCGTCCTTATTATCCTCATAATTATCGTCGTTAATATCGTCGTTATTTTGTCACAATCATCGTCGTTAATGTCGTCGTTATTATCGTCATTATCATCGTTGTTATCGTCCTTATCATCCTCATAATTATCGTCGTTAATATCGTCGTTATTTTGTCATAATCATCGTCGTTAATGTCGTCGTTATTATCGTCATTATCTACGTTGTTATCGTCCTTATCATCCTCATAATTATCGTCGTTAATATCGTCGTTATTTTGTCATAATCATCGTCGTTAATGTCGTCGTTATTATCGTCATTATCTACGTTGTTATCGTCATAAATATTATCGTTAATATCGTCGTTATTATTGTCATTATCTTCTTTATATTGTCTTTATTATCGTCGTTAATATCGTCGTTATTATCGTCGTTAATATCGTCGTTAAAATCGTCATTATCATCGTTGTTATCGTCCTTATTATCCTCATAATTATCGTCGTTAATATCGTCGTTATTTTGTCATAATCATCGTCGTTAATGTCGTCGTTATTATCGTCATTATCTACGTTGTTATCGTCCTTATCATCCTCATAATTATCGTCGTTAATATCGTCGTTATTTTGTCATAATCATCGTCGTTAATGTCGTCGTTATTATCGTCATTATCTACGTTGTTATCGTCCTTATCATCCTCATAATTATCGTCGTTAATATCGTCGTTATTTTGTCATAATCATCGTCGTTAATGTCGTCGTTATTATCGTCATTATCTACGTTGTTATCGTCATAAATATTATCGTTAATATCGTCGTTATTATTGTCATTATCTTCTTTTTATTGTCTTTATTATCGTCGTTAATATCGTCGTTATTATCGTCGTTAATATCGTCGTTAATATCGTCATTATCATCGTTGTTATCGTCCTTATTATCCTCATAAATATCGTCGTTAATATCGTCGTTATTTTGTCATAATCGTCGTCGTTATTATCGTCATTATCTACGTTGTTATCGTCATAAATAACATCGATAATATCGTCGTTATTATTGTCATTATCTTCTTTTTATCGTCGTTATTAACGTCGTTATTATCGTCGTTAATATCGTCGTTAATATCGTCATTATCATCCTTGTTATCGTCCTTATCATCCTCATAATTATCGTCGTTAATATCGTCGTTATTTTGTCATAATCATCGTCGTTAATGTCGTCGTTATTATCGTCATTATCTACGTTGTTATCGACATAAATATTATCTTTAATATCGTCGTTATTATTGTCATTATCTTCTTTTTATTGTCTTTATTATCGTCGTTAATATCGTCGTTAATATCGTCATTATCATCGTTGTTATCGTCCTTATTATCCTCATAATTATCGTCGTTAATATCGTCGTTATTTTGTCATAATCATCGTCGTTAATGTCGTCGTTATTATCGTCATTATCTACGTTGTTATCGTCATAAATATCATCGATAATATCGTCGTTATTATTGTCATTATCTTCTTTTTATCGTCGTTATTAACGTCGTTATTATCGTCGTTATTATCGTCGTTAATATCGTCATTATCATCGTTGTTATCGTCCTTATTATCCTCATAATTATCGTCGTTAATATCGTCGTTATTTTGTCACAATCATCGTCGTTAATGTCGTCGTTATTATCGTCATTATCATCGTTGTTATCGTCCTTATCATCCTCATAATTATCGTCGTTAATATCGTCGTTATTTTGTCATAATCATCGTCGTTAATGTCGTCGTTATTATCGTCATTATCTACGTTGTTATCGTCCTTATCATCCTCATAATTATCGTCGTTAATATCGTCGTTATTTTGTCATAATCATCGTCGTTAATGTCGTCGTTATTATCGTCATTATCTACGTTGTTATCGTCATAAATATTATCGTTAATATCGTCGTTATTATTGTCATTATCTTCTTTTTATTGTCTTTATTATCGTCGTTAATATCGTCGTTATTATCGTCGTTAATATCGTCGTTAAAATCGTCATTATCATCGTTGTTATCGTCCTTATTATCCTCATAATTATCGTCGTTAATATCGTCGTTATTTTGTCATAATCATCGTCGTTAATGTCGTCGTTATTATCGTCATTATCTACGTTGTTATCGTCCTTATCATCCTCATAATTATCGTCGTTAATATCGTCGTTATTTTGTCATAATCATCGTCGTTAATGTCGTTGTTATTATCGTCATTATCTACGTTGTTATCGTCCTTATCATCCTCATAATTATCGTCGTTAATATCGTCGTTATTTTGTCATAATCATCGTCGTTAATGTCGTCGTTATTATCGTCATTATCTACGTTGTTATCGTCCTTATCATCCTCATAATTATCGTCGTTAATATCGTCGTTATTTTGTCATAATCATCGTCGTTAATGTCGTCGTTATTATCGTCATTATCTACGTTGTTATCGTCATAAATATTATCGTTAATATCGTCGTTATTATTGTCATTATCTTCTTTTTATTGTCTTTATTATCGTCGTTAATATCGTCGTTATTATCGTCGTTAATATCGTCGTTAAAATCGTCATTATCATCGTTGTTATCGTCCTTATTATCCTCATAATTATCGTCGTTAATATCGTCGTTATTTTGTCATAATCATCGTCGTTAATGTCGTCGTTATTATCGTCATTATCTACGTTGTTATCGTCCTTATCATCCTCATAATTATCGTCGTTAATATCGTCGTTATTTTGTCATAATCATCGTCGTTAATGTCGTTGTTATTATCGTCATTATCTACGTTGTTATCGTCCTTATCATCCTCATAATTATCGTCGTTAATATCGTCGTTATTTTGTCATAATCATCGTCGTTAATGTCGTCGTTATTATCGTCATTATCTACGTTGTTATCGTCCTTATCATCCTCATAATTATCGTCGTTAATATCGTCGTTATTTTGTCATAATCATCGTCGTTAATGTCGTCGTTATTATCGTCATTATCTACGTTGTTATCGTCATAAACATCATCGATAATATCGTCGTTATTAATGTCATTATCTTCTTTTTATCGTCGTTATTAACGTCGTTATTATCGTCGTTAATATCGTCGTTAATATCGTCATTATCATCGTTGTTATCGTCCTTATTATCCTCATAATTATCGTCGTTATTTTGTCATAAACATCGTCGCTAATGTCGTCGTTATTATCGTCATTATCATCGTTGTTATCGTCCTTATCATCCTCATAATTATCGTCGTTAATATCGTCGTTATTATCGTTATTATCATCGTTGTTATCGTCGTTATTATCCGCATAATTATCGTCGTTAATATCGTCGTTATTATCGTCATTGTCATCGTTGTTATCGTCGTTATTATCCTCATAATTATCGTCGTTATTATCGTCGTTATTTCGTCATTATCATCGTTGTTATCGTCGTTATTATCGTCGTTAATATCGTCATTATCATCGTTGTTATCGTCGTTATTATCGTCGTTAATATCGTCATTATCATCGTTGTTATCGTCCTTATCATCCTCATAATTATCGTCGTTAATATCGTCGTTATTTTGTCATAATCATCGTCGTTAATGTCGTCGTTATTATCGTCATTATCTACGTTGTTATCGACATAAATATTATCTTTAATATCGTCGTTATTATTGTCATTATCTTCTTTTTATTGTCTTTATTATCGTCGTTAATATCGTCGTTAATATCGTCATTATCATCGTTGTTATCGTCCTTATTATCCTCATAATTATCGTCGTTAATATCGTCGTTATTTTGTCATAATCATCGTCGTTAATGTCGTCGTTATTATCGTCATTATCTACGTTGTTATCGTCATAAATATCATCGATAATATCGTCGTTATTATTGTCATTATCTTCTTTTTATCGTCGTTATTAACGTCGTTATTATCGTCGTTAATATCGTCGTTATTATCGTCGTTAATAACGTCATTATCATCGTTGTTATCGTCCTTATTATCCTCATAATTATCGTCGTTAATATCGTCGTTATTTTGTCACAATCATCGTCGTTAATGTCGTCGTTATTATCGTCATTATCATCGTTGTTATCGTCCTTATCATCCTCATAATTATCGTCGTTAATATCGTCGTTATTTTGTCATAATCGTCGTCGTTAATGTCGTCGTTATTATCGTCATTATCTACGTTGTTATCGTCATAAATAACATCGATAATATCGTCGTTATTATTGTCATTATCTTCTTTTTATCGTCGTTATTAACGTCGTTATTATCGTCGTTAATATCGTCGTTAATATCGTCATTATCATCGTTGTTATCGTCCTTATCATCCTCATAATTATCGTCGTTAATATCGTCGTTATTTTGTCATAATCATCGTCGTTAATGTCGTCGTTATTATCGTCATTATCTACGTTGTTATCGACATAAATATTATCTTTAATATCGTCGTTATTATTGTCATTATCTTCTTTTTATTGTCTTTATTATCGTCGTTAATATCGTCGTTAATATCGTCATTATCATCGTTGTTATCGTCCTTATTATCCTCATAATTATCGTCGTTAATATCGTCGTTATTTTGTCATAATCATCGTCATTAATGTCGTCGTTATTATCGTCATTATCTACGTTGTTATCGTCATAAATATTATCTTTAATATCGTCGTTATTATTGTCATTATCTTCTTTTTATTGTCTTTATTATCGTCGTTAATATCGTCGTTATTATCGTCGTTAATATCGTCGTTAATATCGTCATTATCATCGTTGTTATCGTCCTTATTATCCTCATAAATATCGTCGTTAATATCGTCGTTATTTTGTCATAATCGTCGTCGTTATTATCGTCATTATCTACGTTGTTATCGTCATAAATAACATCGATAATATCGTCGTTATTATTGTCATTATCTTCTTTTTATCGTCGTTATTAACGTCGTTATTATCGTCGTTAATATCGTCGTTAATATCGTCATTATCATCCTTGTTATCGTCCTTATCATCCTCATAATTATCGTCGTTAATATCGTCGTTATTTTGTCATAATCATCGTCGTTAATGTCGTCGTTATTATCGTCATTATCTACGTTGTTATCGTCATAAATATCATCGATAATATCGTCGTTATTATTGTCATTATCTTCTTTTTATCGTCGTTATTAACGTCGTTATTATCGTCGTTAATATCGTCGTTAATATCGTCATTATCATCGTTGTTATCGTCCTTATTATCCTCATAATTATCGTCGTTAATATCGTCGTTATTTTGTCACAATCATCGTCGTTAATGTCGTCGTTATTATCGTCATTATCATCGTTGTTATCGTCCTTATCATCCTCATAATTATCGTCGTTAATATCGTCGTTATTTTGTCATAATCATCGTCGTTAATGTCGTCGTTATTATCGTCATTATCTACGTTGTTATCGTCCTTATCATCCTCATAATTATCGTCGTTAATATCGTCGTTATTTTGTCATAATCATCGTCCTTAATGTCGTCGTTATTATCGTCATTATCTACGTTGTTATCGTCATAAATATTATCGTTAATATCGTCGTTATTATTGTCATTATCTTCTTTTTATTGTCTTTATTATCGTCGTTAATATCGTCGTTATTATCGTCGTTAATATCGTCGTTAAAATCGTCATTATCATCGTTGTTATCGTCCTTATTATCCTCATAATTATCGTCGTTAATATCGTCGTTATTTTGTCATAATCATCGTCGTTAATGTCGTCGTTATTATCGTCATTATCTACGTTGTTATCGTCATAAATATCATCGATAATATCGTCGTTATTATTGTCATTATCTTCTTTTTATCGTCGTTATTAACGTCGTTATTATCGTCGTTAATATCGTCGTTAATATCGTCATTATCATCGTTGTTATCGTCCTTATTATCCTCATAATTATCGTCGTTATTTTGTCATAAACATCGTCGCTAATGTCGTCGTTATTATCGTCATTATCATCGTTGTTATCGTCCTTATCATCCTCATAATTATCGTCGTTAATATCGTCGTTATTTTGTCATAATCATCGTCATTAATGTCGTCGTTATTATCGTCATTATCTACGTTGTTATCGTCATAAATATTATCTTTAATATCGTCGTTATTATTGTCATTATCTTCTTTTTATTGTCTTTATTATCGTCGTTAATATCGTCGTTATTATCGTCGTTAATATCGTCGTTAATATCGTCATTATCATCGTTGTTATCGTCCTTATTATCCTCATAAATATCGTCGTTAATATCGTCGTTATTTTGTCATAATCGTCGTCGTTATTATCGTCATTATCTACGTTGTTATCGTCATAAATAACATCGATAATATCGTCGTTATTATTGTCATTATCTTCTTTTTATCGTCGTTATTAACGTCGTTATTATCGTCGTTAATATCGTCGTTAATATCGTCATTATCATCCTTGTTATCGTCCTTATCATCCTCATAATTATCGTCGTTAATATCGTCGTTATTTTGTCATAATCATCGTCGTTAATGTCGTCGTTATTATCGTCATTATCTACGTTGTTATCGTCATAAATATCATCGATAATATCGTCGTTATTATTGTCATTATCTTCTTTTTATCGTCGTTATTAACGTCGTTATTATCGTCGTTAATATCGTCGTTAATATCGTCATTATCATCGTTGTTATCGTCCTTATCATCCTCATAATTATCGTCGTTAATATCGTCGTTATTTTGTCATAATCATCGTCGTTAATGTCGTCGTTATTATCGTCATTATCTACGTTGTTATCGACATAAATATTATCTTTAATATCGTCGTTATTATTGTCATTATCTTCTTTTTATTGTCTTTATTATCGTCGTTAATATCGTCGTTAATATCGTCATTATCATCGTTGTTATCGTCCTTATTATCCTCATAATTATCGTCGTTAATATCGTCGTTATTTTGTCATAATCATCGTCGTTAATGTCGTCGTTATTATCGTCATTATCTACGTTGTTATCGTCATAAATATCATCGATAATATCGTCGTTATTATTGTCATTATCTTCTTTTTATCGTCGTTATTAACGTCGTTATTATCGTCGTTATTATCGTCGTTAATATCGTCATTATCATCGTTGTTATCGTCCTTATTATCCTCATAATTATCGTCGTTAATATCGTCGTTATTTTGTCACAATCATCGTCGTTAATGTCGTCGTTATTATCGTCATTATCATCGTTGTTATCGTCCTTATCATCCTCATAATTATCGTCGTTAATATCGTCGTTATTTTGTCATAATCATCGTCGTTAATGTCGTCGTTATTATCGTCATTATCTACGTTGTTATCGTCCTTATCATCCTCATAATTATCGTCGTTAATATCGTCGTTATTTTGTCATAATCATCGTCGTTAATGTCGTCGTTATTATCGTCATTATCTACGTTGTTATCGTCATAAATATTATCGTTAATATCGTCGTTATTATTGTCATTATCTTCTTTTTATTGTCTTTATTATCGTCGTTAATATCGTCGTTATTATCGTCGTTAATATCGTCGTTAAAATCGTCATTATCATCGTTGTTATCGTCCTTATTATCCTCATAATTATCGTCGTTAATATCGTCGTTATTTTGTCATAATCATCGTCGTTAATGTCGTCGTTATTATCGTCATTATCTACGTTGTTATCGTCCTTATCATCCTCATAATTATCGTCGTTAATATCGTCGTTATTTTGTCATAATCATCGTCGTTAATGTCGTCGTTATTATCGTCATTATCTACGTTGTTATCGTCATAAATATTATCTTTAATATCGTCGTTATTATTGTCATTATCTTCTTTTTATTGTCTTTATTATCGTCGTTAATATCGTCGTTATTATCGTCGTTAATATCGTCGTTAATATCGTCATTATCATCGTTGTTATCGTCCTTATTATCCTCATAAATATCGTCGTTAATATCGTCGTTATTTTGTCATAATCGTCGTCGTTATTATCGTCATTATCTACGTTGTTATCGTCATATATAACATCGATAATATCGTCGTTATTATTGTCATTATCTTCTTTTTATCGTCGTTATTAACGTCGTTATTATCGTCGTTAATATCGTCGTTAATATCGTCATTATCATCCTTGTTATCGTCCTTATCATCCTCATAATTATCGTCGTTAATATCGTCGTTATTTTGTCATAATCATCGTCGTTAATGTCGTCGTTATTATCGTCATTATCTACGTTGTTATCGTCCTTATCATCCTCATAATTATTGTCGTTAATATCGTCGTTATTTTGTCATAATCATCGTCGTTAATGTCGTCGTTATTATCGTCATTATCTACGTTGTTATCGTCATAAATATTATCGTTAATATCGTCGTTATTATTGTCATTATCTTCTTTTTATTGTCTTTATTATCGTCGTTAATATCGTCGTTATTATCGTCGTTAATATCGTCGTTAAAATCGTCATTATCATCGTTGTTATCGTCCTTATTATCCTCATAATTATCGTCGTTAATATCGTCGTTATTTTGTCATAATCATCGTCGTTAATGTCGTCGTTATTATCGTCATTATCTACGTTGTTATCGTCATAAATATCATCGATAATATCGTCGTTATTATTGTCATTATCTTCTTTTTATCGTCGTTATTAACGTCGTTATTATCGTCGTTATTATCGTCGTTAATATCGTCATTATCATCGTTGTTATCGTCCTTATTATCCTCATAATTATCGTCGTTAATATCGTCGTTATTTTGTCACAATCATCGTCGTTAATGTCGTCGTTATTATCGTCATTATCATCGTTGTTATCGTCCTTATCATCCTCATAATTATCGTCGTTAATATCGTCGTTATTTTGTCATAATCATCGTCGTTAATGTCGTCGTTATTATCGTCATTATCTACGTTGTTATCGTCCTTATCATCCTCATAATTATCGTCGTTAATATCGTCGTTATTTTGTCATAATCATCGTCGTTAATGTCGTCGTTATTATCGTCATTATCTACGTTGTTATCGTCATAAATATTATCGTTAATATCGTCGTTATTATTGTCATTATCTTCTTTTTATTGTCTTTATTATCGTCGTTAATATCGTCGTTATTATCGTCGTTAATATCGTCGTTAATATCGTCATTATCATCGTTGTTATCGTCCTTATTATCCTCATAATTATCGTCGTTAATATCGTCGTTATTTTGTCACAATCATCGTCGTTAATGTCGTCGTTATTATCGTCATTATCATCGTTGTTATCGTCCTTATCATCCTCATAATTATCGTCGTTAATATCGTCGTTATTTTGTCATAATCATCGTCGTTAATGTCGTCGTTATTATCGTCATTATCTACGTTGTTATCGTCCTTATCATCCTCATAATTATCGTCGTTAATATCGTCGTTATTTTGTCATAATCATCGTCGTTAATGTCGTCGTTATTATCGTCATTATCTACGTTGTTATCGTCATAAATATTATCGTTAATATCGTCGTTATTATTGTCATTATCTTCTTTTTATTGTCTTTATTATCGTCGTTAATATCGTCGTTATTATCGTCGTTAATATCGTCGTTAAAATCGTCATTATCATCGTTGTTATCGTCCTTATTATCCTCATAATTATCGTCGTTAATATCGTCGTTATTTTGTCATAATCATCGTCGTTAATGTCGTCGTTATTATCGTCATTATCTACGTTGTTATCGTCATAAATATCATCGATAATATCGTCGTTATTATTGTCATTATCTTCTTTTTATCGTCGTTATTAACGTCGTTATTATCGTCGTTAATATCGTCGTTAATATCGTCATTATCATCGTTGTTATCGTCCTTATTATCCTCATAATTATCGTCGTTATTTTGTCATAAACATCGTCGCTAATGTCGTCGTTATTATCGTCATTATCATCGTTGTTATCGTCTTTATCATCCTCATAATTATCGTCGTTAATATCGTCGTTATTTTGTCATAATCATCGTCATTAATGTCGTCGTTATTATCGTCATTATCTACGTTGTTATCGTCATAAATATTATCTTTAATTTCGTCGTTATTATTGTCATTATCTTCTTTTTATTGTCTTTATTTTCGTCGTTAATATCGTCGTTATTATCGTCGTTAATATCGTCGTTAATATCGTCATTATCATCGTTGTTATCGTCCTTATTATCCTCATAAATATCGTCGTTAATATCGTCGTTATTTTGTCATAATCGTCGTCGTTATTATCGTCATTATCTACGTTGTTATCGTCATAAATAACATCGATAATATCGTCGTTATTATTGTCATTATCTTCTTTTTATCGTCGTTATTAACGTCGTTATTATCGTCGTTAATATCGTCGTTAATATCGTCATTATCATCCTTGTTATCGTCCTTATCATCCTCATAATTATCGTCGTTAATATCGTCGTTATTTTGTCATAATCATCGTCGTTAATGTCGTCGTTATTATCGTCATTATCTACGTTGTTATCGTCATAAATATCATCGATAATATCGTCGTTATTATTGTCATTATCTTCTTTTTATCGTCGCTATTAACGTCGTTATTATCGTCGTTAATATCGTCGTTAATATCGTCATTATCATCGTTTTTATCGTCCTTATTATCCTCATAATTATCGTCGTTAATATCGTCGTTATTTTGTCACAATCATCGTCGTTAATGTCGTCGTTATTATCGTCATTATCATCGTTGTTATCGTCCTTATCATCCTCATAATTATCGTCGTTAATATCGTCGTTATTTTGTCATAATCATCGTCGTTAATGTCGTCGTTATTATCGTCATTATCTACGTTGTTATCGTCCTTATCATCCTCATAATTATCGTCGTTAATATCGTCGTTATTTTGTCATAATCATCGTCGTTAATGTCGTCGTTATTATCGTCATTATCTACGTTGTTATCGTCATAAATATTATCGTTAATATCGTCGTTATTATTGTCATTATCTTCTTTTTATTGTCTTTATTATCGTCGTTAATATCGTCGTTATTATCGTCGTTAATATCGTCGTTAAAATCGTCATTATCATCGTTGTTATCGTCCTTATTATCCTCATAATTATCGTCGTTAATATCGTCGTTATTTTGTCATAATCATCGTCGTTAATGTCGTCGTTATTATCGTCATTATCTACGTTGTTATCGTCATAAATATCATCGATAATATCGTCGTTATTATTGTCATTATCTTCTTTTTATCGTCGTTATTAACGTCGTTATTATCGTCGTTAATATCGTCGTTAATATCGTCATTATCATCGTTGTTATCGTCCTTATTATCCTCATAATTATCGTCGTTATTTTGTCATAAACATCGTCGCTAATGTCGTCGTTATTATCGTCATTATCATCGTTGTTATCGTCCTTATCATCCTCATAATTATCGTCGTTAATATCGTCGTTATTTTGTCATAATCATCGTCATTAATGTCGTCGTTATTATCGTCATTATCTACGTTGTTATCGTCATAAATATTATCTTTAATATCGTCGTTATTATTGTCATTATCTTCTTTTTATTTTCTTTATTATCGTCGTTAATATCGTCGTTATTATCGTCGTTAATATCGTCGTTAATATCGTCATTATCATCGTTGTTATCGTCCTTATTATCCTCATAAATATCGTCGTTAATATCGTCGTTATTTTGTCATAATCGTCGTCGTTATTATCGTCATTATCTACGTTGTTATCGTCATAAATAACATCGATAATATCGTCGTTATTATTGTCATTATCTTCTTTTTATCGTCGTTATTAACGTCGTTATTATCGTCGTTAATATCGTCGTTAATATCGTCATTATCATCCTTGTTATCGTCCTTATCATCCTCATAATTATCGTCGTTAATATCGTCGTTATTTTGTCATAATCATCGTCGTTAATGTCGTCGTTATTATCGTCATTATCTACGTTGTTATCGTCATAAATATCATCGATAATATCGTCGTTATTATTGTCATTATCTTCTTTTTATCGTCGTTATTAACGTCGTTATTATCGTCGTTAATATCGTCGTTAATATCGTCATTATCATCATTGTTATCGTCCTTATCATCCTCATAATTATCGTCGTTAATATCGTCGTTATTTTGTCATAATCATCGTCGTTAATGTCGTCGTTATTATCGTCATTATCTACGTTGTTATTGTCATAAATATCATCGATAATATCGTCGTTATTATTGTCATTATCTTCTTTTTATTGTCTTTATTATCGTCGTTAATATCGTCGTTATTATCGTCGTTAATATCGTTGTTAATATCGTTATTATCATCGTTGTTATCGTCCTTATTATCCTCATAATTATCGTCGTTAATATCGTCGTTATTATCGTTATTATCATCGTTGTTATCGTCGTTATTATCCGCATAATTATCGTCGTTAATATCGTCGTTATTATCGTCATTGTCATCGTTGTTATCGTCGTTATTATCCTCATAATTATTGTCGTTATTATCGTCGTTATTTCGTCATTATCATCGTTGTTATCGTCGTTATTATCGTCGTTAATATCGTCATTATCATCGTTGTTATCGTCGTTATTATCGTCGTTAATATCGTCATTATCATCGTTGTTATCGTCCTTATCATCCTCATAATTATCGTCGTTAATATCGTCGTTATTTTGTCATAATCGTCGTCGTTAATGTCGTCGTTATTATCGTCATTATCTACGTTGTTATCGTCATAAATAACATCGATAATATCGTCGTTATTATTGTCATTATCTTCTTTTTATCGTCGTTATTAACGTCGTTATTATCGTCGTTAATATCGTCGTTAATATCGTCATTATCATCGTTGTTATCGTCCTTATTATCCTCATAATTATCGTCGTTAATATCGTCGTTATTTTGTCATAATCATCGTCATTAATGTCGTCGTTATTATCGTCATTATCTACGTTGTTATCGACATAAATATTATCTTTAATATCGTCGTTTTTATTGTCATTATCTTCTTTTTATCGTCGTTATTAACGTCGTTATTATCGTCGTTAATATCGTCGTTAATATCGTCATTATCATCGTTGTTATCGTCCTTATCATCCTCATAATTATCGTCGTTAATATCGTCGTTATTTTGTCATAATCATCGTCATTAATGTCGTCGTTATTATCGTCATTATCTACGTTGTTATCGTCATAAATATTATCTTTAATATCGTCGTTATTATTGTCATTATCTTCTTTTTATTGTCTTTATTATCGTCGTTAATATCGTCGTTATTATCGTCGTTAATATCGTCGTTAATATCGTCATTATCATCGTTCTTATCGTCCTTATTATCCTCATAATTATCGTCGTTAATATCGTCGTTATTTTGTCATAATCGTCGTCGTTATTATCGTCATTATCTACGTTGTTATCGTCATAAATAACATCGATAATATCGTCGTTATTATTGTCATTATCTTCTTTTTATCGTCGTTATTAACGTCGTTATTATCGTCGTTAATATCGTCGTTAATATCGTCATTATCATCCTTGTTATCGTCCTTATCATCCTCATAATTATCGTCGTTAATATCGTCGTTATTTTGTCATAATCATCGTCGTTAATGTCGTCGTTATTATCGTCATTATCTACGTTGTTATCGTCATAAATATCATCGATAATATCGTCGTTATTATTGTCATTATCTTCTTTTTATCGTCGTTATTAACGTCGTTATTATCGTCGTTAATATCGTCGTTAATATCGTCATTATCATCATTGTTATCGTCCTTATCATCCTCATAATTATCGTCGTTAATATCGTCGTTATTTTGTCATAATCATCGTCGTTAATGTCGTCGTTATTATCGTCATTATCTACGTTGTTATTGTCATAAATATCATCGATAATATCGTCGTTATTATTGTCATTATCTTCTTTTTATTGTCTTTATTATCGTCGTTAATATCGTCGTTATTATCGTCGTTAATATCGTCGTTAATATCGTCATTATCATCGTTGTTATCGTCCTTATTATCCTCATAATTATCGTCGTTAATATCGTCGTTATTATCGTTATTATCATCGTTGTTATCGTCGTTATTATCCGCATAATTATCGTCGTTAATATCGTCGTTATTATCGTCATTGTCATCGTTGTTATCGTCGTTATTATCCTCATAATTATCGTCGTTATTATCGTCGTTATTTCGTCATTATCATCGTTGTTATCGTCGTTATTATCGTCGTTAATATCGTCATTATCATCGTTGTTATCGTCGTTATTATCGTCGTTAATATCGTCATTATCATCGTTGTTATCGTCCTTATCATCCTCATAATTATCGTCGTTAATATCGTCGTTATTTTGTCATAATCATCGTCGTTAATGTCGTCGTTATTATCGTCATTATCTACGTTGTTATCGACATAAATATTATCTTTAATATCGTCGTTATTATTGTCATTATCTTCTTTTTATTGTCTTTATTATCGTCGTTAATATCGTCGTTAATATCGTCATTATCATCGTTGTTATCGTCCTTATTATCCTCATAATTATCGTCGTTAATATCGTCGTTATTTTGTCATAATCATCGTCGTTAATGTCGTCGTTATTATCGTCATTATCTACGTTGTTATCGTCATAAATATCATCGATAATATCGTCGTTATTATTGTCATTATCTTCTTTTTATCGTCGTTATTAACGTCGTTATTATCGTCGTTAATATCGTCGTTATTATCGTCGTTAATATCGTCATTATCATCGTTGTTATCGTCCTTATTATCCTCATAATTATCGTCGTTAATATCGTCGTTATTTTGTCACAATCATCGTCGTTAATGTCGTCGTTATTATCGTCATTATCATCGTTGTTATCGTCCTTATCATCCTCATAATTATCGTCGTTAATATCGTCGTTATTTTGTCATAATCGTCGTCGTTAATGTCGTCGTTATTATCGTCATTATCTACGTTGTTATCGACATAAATATTATCTTTAATATCGTCGTTATTATTGTCATTATCTTCTTTTTATTGTCTTTATTATCGTCGTTAATATCGTCGTTAATATCGTCATTATCATCGTTGTTATCGTCCTTATTATCCTCATAATTATCGTCGTTAATATCGTCGTTATTTTGTCACAATCATCGTCGTTAATGTCGTCGTTATTATCGTCATTATCATCGTTGTTATCGTCCTTATCATCCTCATAATTATCGTCGTTAATATCGTCGTTATTTTGTCATAATCATCGTCGTTAATGTCGTCGTTATTATCGTCATTATCTACGTTGTTATCGTCATAAATATTATCGTTAATATCGTCGTTATTATTGTCATTATCTTCTTTTTATTGTCTTTATTATCGTCGTTAATATCGTCGTTATTATCGTCGTTAATATCGTCGTTAAAATCGTCATTATCATCGTTGTTATCGTCCTTATTATCCTCATAATTATCGTCGTTAATATCGTCGTTATTTTGTCATAATCATCGTCGTTAATGTCGTCGTTATTATCGTCATTATCTACGTTGTTATCGTCATAAATATCATCGATAATATCGTCGTTATTATTGTCATTATCTTCTTTTTATCGTCGTTATTATCGTCGTTAATATCGTCGTTAATATCGTCATTATCATCGTTGTTATCGTCCTTATTATCCTCATAATTATCGTCGTTATTTTGTCATAAACATCGTCGCTAATGTCGTCGTTATTATCGTCATTATCATCGTTGTTATCGTCCTTATCATCCTCATAATTATCGTCGTTAATATCGTCGTTATTTTGTCATAATCATCGTCATTAATGTCGTCGTTATTATCGTCATTATCTACGTTGTTATCGTCATAAATATTATCTTTAATATCGTCGTTATTATTGTCATTATCTTCTTTTTATTGTCTTTATTATCGTCGTTAATATCGTCGTTATTATCGTCGTTAATATCGTCGTTAATATCGTCATTATCATCGTTGTTATCGTCCTTATTATCCTCATAAATATCGTCGTTAATATCGTCGTTATTTTGTCATAATCGTCGTCGTTATTATCGTCATTATCTACGTTGTTATCGTCATAAATAACATCGATAATATCGTCGTTATTATTGTCATTATCTTCTTTTTATCGTCGTTATTAACGTCGTTATTATCGTCGTTAATATCGTCGTTAATATCGTCATTATCATCCTTGTTATCGTCCTTATCATCCTCATAATTATCGTCGTTAATATCGTCGTTATTTTGTCATAATCATCGTCGTTAATGTCGTCGTTATTATCGTCATTATCTACGTTGTTATCGTCATAAATATCATCGATAATATCGTCGTTATTATTGTCATTATCTTCTTTTTATCGTCGTTATTAACGTCGTTATTATCGTCGTTAATATCGTCGTTAATATCGTCATTATCATCATTGTTATCGTCCTTATCATCCTCATAATTATCGTCGTTAATATCGTCGTTATTTTGTCATAATCATCGTCGTTAATGTCGTCGTTATTATCGTCATTATCTACGTTGTTATTGTCATAAATATCATCGATAATATCGTCGTTATTATTGTCATTATCTTCTTTTTATTGTCTTTATTATCGTCGTTAATATCGTCGTTATTATCGTCGTTAATATCGTTGTTAATATCGTCATTATCATCGTTGTTATCGTCCTTATTATCCTCATAATTATCGTCGTTAATATCGTCGTTATTTTGTCATAATCATCGTCGTTAATGTCGTCGTTATTATCGTCATTATCTACGTTGTTATCGTCATAAATATCATCGATAATATCGTCGTTATTATTGTCATTATCTTCTTTTTATCGTCGTTATTAACGTCGTTATTATCGTCGTTAATATCGTCGTTAATATCGTCATTATCATCATTGTTATCGTCCTTATCATCCTCATAATTATCGTCGTTAATATCGTCGTTATTTTGTCATAATCATCGTCGTTAATGTCGTCGTTATTATCGTCATTATCTACGTTGTTATTGTCATAAATATCATCGATAATATCGTCGTTATTATTGTCATTATCTTCTTTTTATTGTCTTTATTATCGTCGTTAATATCGTCGTTATTATCGTCGTTAATATCGTTGTTAATATCGTCATTATCATCGTTGTTATCGTCCTTATTATCCTCATAATTATCGTCGTTAATATCGTCGTTATTATCGTTATTATCATCGTTGTTATCGTCGTTATTATCCGCATAATTATCGTCGTTAATATCGTCGTTATTATCGTCATTGTCATCGTTGTTATCGTCGTTATTATCCTCATAATTATTGTCGTTATTATCGTCGTTATTTCGTCATTATCATCGTTGTTATCGTCGTTATTATCGTCGTTAATATCGTCATTATCATCGTTGTTATCGTCGTTATTATCGTCGTTAATATCGTCATTATCATCGTTGTTATCGTCCTTATCATCCTCATAATTATCGTCGTTAATATCGTCGTTATTTTGTCATAATCGTCGTCGTTAATGTCGTCGTTATTATCGTCATTATCTACGTTGTTATCGTCATAAATAACATCGATAATATCGTCGTTATTATTGTCATTATCTTCTTTTTATCGTCGTTATTAACGTCGTTATTATCGTCGTTAATATCGTCGTTAATATCGTCATTATCATCGTTGTTATCGTCCTTATTATCCTCATAATTATCGTCGTTAATATCGTCGTTATTTTGTCATAATCATCGTCATTAATGTCGTCGTTATTATCGTCATTATCTACGTTGTTATCGACATAAATATTATCTTTAATATCGTCGTTTTTATTGTCATTATCTTCTTTTTATCGTCGTTATTAACGTCGTTATTATCGTCGTTAATATCGTCGTTAATATCGTCATTATCATCGTTGTTATCGTCCTTATCATCCTCATAATTATCGTCGTTAATATTGTCGTTATTTTGTCATAATCATCGTCATTAATGTCGTCGTTATTATCGTCATTATCTACGTTGTTATCGTCATAAATATTATCTTTAATATCGTCGTTATTATTGTCATTATCTTCTTTTTATTGTCTTTATTATCGTCGTTAATATCGTCGTTATTATCGTCGTTAATATCGTCGTTAATATCGTCATTATCATCGTTCTTATCGTCCTTATTATCCTCATAATTATCGTCGTTAATATCGTCGTTATTTTGTCATAATCGTCGTCGTTATTATCGTCATTATCTACGTTGTTATCGTCATAAATAACATCGATAATATCGTCGTTATTATTGTCATTATCTTCTTTTTATCGTCGTTATTAACGTCGTTATTATCGTCGTTAATATCGTCGTTAATATCGTCATTATCATCCTTGTTATCGTCCTTATCATCCTCATAATTATCGTCGTAAATATCGTCGTTATTTTGTCATAATCATCGTCGTTAATGTCGTCGTTATTATCGTCATTATCTACGTTGTTATCGTCATAAATATCATCGATAATATCGTCGTTATTATTGTCATTATCTTCTTTTTATCGTCGTTATTAACGTCGTTATTATCGTCGTTAATATCGTCGTTAATATCGTCATTATCATCATTGTTATCGTCCTTATCATCCTCATAATTATCGTCGTTAATATCGTCGTTATTTTGTCATAATCATCGTCGTTAATGTCGTCGTTATTATCGTCATTATCTACGTTGTTATTGTCATAAATATCATCGATAATATCGTCGTTATTATTGTCATTATCTTCTTTTTATTGTCTTTATTATCGTCGTTAATATCGTCGTTATTATCGTCGTTAATATCGTCGTTAATATCGTCATTATCATCGTTGTTATCGTCCTTATTATCCTCATAATTATCGTCGTTAATATCGTCGTTATTATCGTTATTATCATCGTTGTTATCGTCGTTATTATCCGCATAATTATCGTCGTTAATATCGTCGTTATTATCGTCATTGTCATCGTTGTTATCGTCGTTATTATCCTCATAATTATCGTCGTTATTATCGTCGTTATTTCGTCATTATCATCGTTGTTATCGTCGTTATTATCGTCGTTAATATCGTCATTATCATCGTTGTTATCGTCGTTATTATCGTCGTTAATATCGTCATTATCATCGTTGTTATCGTCCTTATCATCCTCATAATTATCGTCGTTAATATCGTCGTTATTTTGTCATAATCATCGTCGTTAATGTCGTCGTTATTATCGTCATTATCTACGTTGTTATCGACATAAATATTATCTTTAATATCGTCGTTATTATTGTCATTATCTTCTTTTTATTGTCTTTATTATCGTCGTTAATATCGTCGTTAATATCGTCATTATCATCGTTGTTATCGTCCTTATTATCCTCATAATTATCGTCGTTAATATCGTCGTTATTTTGTCATAATCATCGTCGTTAATGTCGTCGTTATTATCGTCATTATCTACGTTGTTATCATCATAAATATCATCGATAATATCGTCGTTATTATTGTCATTATCTTCTTTTTATCGTCGTTATTAACGTCGTTATTATCGTCGTTAATATCGTCGTTATTATCGTCGTTAATATCGTCATTATCATCGTTGTTATCGTCCTTATTATCCTCATAATTATCGTCGTTAATATCGTCGTTATTTTGTCACAATCATCGTCGTTAATGTCGTCGTTATTATCGTCATTATCATCGTTGTTATCGTCCTTATCATCCTCATAATTATCGTCGTTAATATCGTCGTTATTTTGTCATAATCGTCGTCGTTAATGTCGTCGTTATTATCGTCATTATCTACGTTGTTATCGACATAAATATTATCTTTAATATCGTCGTTATTATTGTCATTATCTTCTTTTTATTGTCTTTATTATCGTCGTTAATATCGTCGTTAATATCGTCATTATCATCGTTGTTATCGTCCTTATTATCCTCATAATTATCGTCGTTAATATCGTCGTTATTTTGTCACAATCATCGTCGTTAATGTCGTCGTTATTATCGTCATTATCATCGTTGTTATCGTCCTTATCATCCTCATAATTATCGTCGTTAATATCGTCGTTATTTTGTCATAATCATCGTCGTTAATGTCGTCGTTATTATCGTCATTATCTACGTTGTTATCGTCATAAATATTATCGTTAATATCGTCGTTATTATTGTCATTATCTTCTTTTTATTGTCTTTATTATCGTCGTTAATATCGTCGTTATTATCGTCGTTAATATCGTCGTTAATATCGTCATTATCATCGTTGTTATCGTCCTTATTATCCTCATAATTATCGTCGTTAATATCGTCGTTATTTTGTCATAATCATCGTCGTTAATGTCGTCGTTATTATCGTCATTATCTACGTTGTTATCGTCATAAATATCATCGATAATATCGTCGTTATTATTGTCATTATCTTCTTTTTATCGTCGTTATTATCGTCGTTAATATCGTCGTTAATATCGTCATTATCATCGTTGTTATCGTCCTTATTATCCTCATAATTATCGTCGTTATTTTGTCATAAACATCGTCGCTAATGTCGTCGTTATTATCGTCATTATCATCGTTGTTATCGTCCTTATCATCCTCATAATTATCGTCGTTAATATCGTCGTTATTTTGTCATAATCATCGTCATTAATGTCGTCGTTATTATCGTCATTATCTACGTTGTTATCGTCATAAATATTATCTTTAATATCGTCGTTATTATTGTCATTATCTTCTTTTTATTGTCTTTATTATCGTCGTTAATATCGTCGTTATTATCGTCGTTAATATCGTCGTTAATATCGTCATTATCATCGTTGTTATCGTCCTTATTATCCTCATAAATATCGTCGTTAATATCGTCGTTATTTTGTCATAATCGTCGTCGTTATTATCGTCATTATCTACGTTGTTATCGTCATAAATAACATCGATAATATCGTCGTTATTATTGTCATTATCTTCTTTTTATCGTCGTTATTAACGTCGTTATTATCGTCGTTAATATCGTCGTTAATATCGTCATTATCATCCTTGTTATCGTCCTTATCATCCTCATAATTATCGTCGTTAATATCGTCGTTATTTTGTCATAATCATCGTCGTTAATGTCGTCGTTATTATCGTCATTATCTACGTTGTTATCGTCATAAATATCATCGATAATATCGTCGTTATTATTGTCATTATCTTCTTTTTATCGTCGTTATTAACGTCGTTATTATCGTCGTTAATATCGTCGTTAATATCGTCATTATCATCATTGTTATCGTCCTTATCATCCTCATAATTATCGTCGTTAATATCGTCGTTATTTTGTCATAATCATCGTCGTTAATGTCGTCGTTATTATCGTCATTATCTACGTTGTTATTGTCATAAATATCATCGATAATATCGTCGTTATTATTGTCATTATCTTCTTTTTATTGTCTTTATTATCGTCGTTAATATCGTCGTTATTATCGTCGTTAATATCGTTGTTAATATCGTCATTATCATCGTTGTTATCGTCCTTATTATCCTCATAATTATCGTCGTTAATATCGTCGTTATTATCGTTATTATCATCGTTGTTATCGTCGTTATTATCCGCATAATTATCGTCGTTAATATCGTCGTTATTATCGTCATTGTCATCGTTGTTATCGTCGTTATTATCCTCATAATTATTGTCGTTATTATCGTCGTTATTTCGTCATTATCATCGTTGTTATCGTCGTTATTATCGTCGTTAATATCGTCATTATCATCGTTGTTATCGTCGTTATTATCGTCGTTAATATCGTCATTATCATCGTTGTTATCGTCCTTATCATCCTCATAATTATCGTCGTTAATATCGTCGTTATTTTGTCATAATCGTCGTCGTTAATGTCGTCGTTATTATCGTCATTATCTACGTTGTTATCGTCATAAATAACATCGATAATATCGTCGTTATTATTGTCATTATCTTCTTTTTATCGTCGTTATTAACGTCGTTATTATCGTCGTTAATATCGTCGTTAATATCGTCATTATCATCGTTGTTATCGTCCTTATCATCCTCATAATTATCGTCGTTAATATCGTCGTTATTTTGTCATAATCATCGTCGTTAATGTCGTCGTTATTATCGTCATTATCTACGTTGTTATCGACATAAATATTATCTTTAATATCGTCGTTATTATTGTCATTATCTTCTTTTTATTGTCTTTATTATCGTCGGTTATATCGTCGTTAATATCGTCATTATCATCGTTGTTATCGTCCTTATTATCCTCATAATTATCGTCGTTAATATCGTCGTTATTTTGTCATAATCATCGTCGTTAATGTCGTCGTTATTATCGTCATTATCTACGTTGTTATCGTCATAAATATCATCGATAATATCGTCGTTATTATTGTCATTATCTTCTTTTTATCGTCGATATTAACGTCGTTATTATCGTCGTTAATATCGTCGTTATTATCGTCGTTAATATCGTTATTATCATCGTTGTTATCGTCCTTATTATCCTCATAATTATCGTCGTTAATATCGTCGTAATTTTGTCACAATCATCGTCGTTAATGTCGTCGTTAATATCGTCATTATCATCCTTGTTATCGTCCTTATCATCCTCATAATTATCGTCGTTAATATCGTCGTTATTTTGTCATAATCATCGTCGTTAATGTCGTCGTTATTATCGTCATTATCTACGTTGTTATCGTCATAAATATCATCGATAATATCGTCGTTATTATTGTCATTATCTTCTTTTTATCGTCGTTATTAACGTCGTTATTATCGTCGTTAATATCGTCGTTAATATCGTCATTATCATCGTTGTTATCGTCCTTATTATCCTCATAATTATCGTCGTTAATATCGTCGTTATTTTGTCATAATCATCGTCGTTAATGTCGTCGTTATTATCGTCATTATCTACGTTGTTATCGTCATAAATATCATCGATAATATCGTCGTTATTATTGTCATTAACTTCTTTTTATCGTCGTTATTAACGTCGTTATTATCGTCGTTAATATCGTCGTTATTATCGTCATTGTCATCGTTGTTATCGTCGTTATTATCCTCATAATTATCGTCGTTATTATCGTCGTTATTTCGTCATTATCATCGTTGTTATCGTCGTTATTATCGTCGTTAATATCGTCATTATCATCGTTGTTATCGTCCTTATTATCCTCATAATTATCGTCGTTAATATCGTCGTTATTTTGTCACAATCATCGTCGTTAATGTCGTCGTTATTATCGTCATTATCATCGTTGTTATCGTCCTTATCATCCTCATAATTATCGTCGTTAATATCGTCGTTATTTTGTCATAATCATCGTCGTTAATATCGTCGTTATTATCGTCATTATCTACGTTGTTATCGTCATAAATATCATCGATAATATCGTCGTTATTATTGTCATTATCTTCTTTTTATCGTCGTTATTAACGTCGTTATTATCGTCGTTAATATCGTCGTTAATATCGTCATTATCATCGTTGTTATCGTCCTTATCATCCTCATAATTATCGTCGTTAATATCGTCGTTATTTTGTCATAATCATCGTCGTTAATATCGTCGTTATTATCGTCATTATCTACGTTGTTATCGTCATAAATATCATCGATAATATCGTCGTTATTATTGTCATTATCTTCTTTTTATCGTCGTTATTAACGTCGTTATTATCGTCGTTAATATCGTCGTTAATATCGTCATTATCATCGTTGTTATCGTCCTTATTATCCTCATAATTATCGTCGTTAATATCGTCGTTATTTTGTCATAATCATCGTCGTTAATGTCGTCGTTATTATCGTCATTATCTACGTTGTTATCGTCATAAATATCATCGATAATATCGTCGTTATTATTGTCATTATCTTCTTTTTATCGTCGTTATTAACGTCGTTATTATCGTCGTTAATATCGTCGTTAATATCGTCATTATCATCGTTGTTATCGTCCTTATTATCCTCATAATTATCGTCGTTAATATCGTCGTTATTTTGTCACAATCATCGTCGTTAATGTCGTCGTTATTATCGTCATTATCATCGTTGATATCGTCCTTATCATCCTCATAATTATCGTCGTTAATATCGTCGTTATTTTGTCATAATCATCGTCGTTAATGTCGTCGTTATTATCGTCATTATCTACGTTGTTATCGTCATAAATATTATCGTTTATATCGCCGTTATTATTGTCATTATCTTCTTTTTATTGTCTTTATTATCGTCGTTAATATCGTCGTTATTATCGTCGTTAATATCGTCGTTAATATCGTCATTATCATCGTTGTTATCGTCCTTATTATCCTCATAATTATCGTCGTTAATATCGTCGTTATTTTGTCATAATCATCGTCGTTAATGTCGTCGTTATTATCGTCATTATCTACGTTGTTATCGTCATAAATAACATCGATAATATCGTCGTTATTATTGTCATTATCTTCTTTTTATCGTCGTTATTAACGTCGTTATTATCGTCGTTAATATCGTCGTTAATATCGTCATTATCATCGTTGTTATCGTCCTTATCATCCTCATAATTATCGTCGTTAATATCGTCGTTACTTTGTCATAATCATCGTCGTTAATGTCGTCGTTATTATCGTCATTATCTACGTTGTTATCGACATAAATATTATCTTTAATATCGTCGTTATTATTGTCATTATCTTCTTTTTATTGTCTTTATTATCGTCGTTAATATCGTCGTTAATATCGTCATTATCATCGTTGTTATCGTCCTTATTATCCTCATAATTATCGTCGTTAATATCGTCGTTATTTTGTCATAATCATCGTCGTTAATGTCGTCGTTATTATCGTCATTATCTACGTTGTTATCGACATAAATATTATCTTTAATATCGTCGTTATTATTGTCATTATCTTCTTTTTATTGTCTTTATTATCGTCGTTAATATCGTCGTTAATATCGTCATTATCATCGTTGTTATCGTCCTTATTATCCTCATAATTATCGTCGTTAATATCGTCGTTATTTTGTCATAATCATCGTCGTTAATGTCGTCGTTATTATCGTCATTATCTACGTTGTTATCGTCATAAATATCATCGATAATATCGTCGTTATTATTGTCATTATCTTCTTTTTATCGTCGTTATTAACGTCGTTATTATCGTCGTTAATATCGTCGTTATTATCGTCGTTAATATCGTCATTATCATCGTTGTTATCGTCCTTATTATCCTCATAATTATCGTCGTTAATATCGTCGTTATTTTGTCACAATCATCGTCGTTAATGTCGTCGTTATTATCGTCATTATCATCGTTGTTATCGTCCTTATCATCCTCATAATTATCGTCGTTAATATCGTCGTTATTTTGTCATAATCGTCGTCGTTAATGTCGTCGTTATTATCGTCATTATCTACGTTGTTATCGACATAAATATTATCTTTAATATCGTCGTTATTATTGTCATTATCTTCTTTTTATTGTCTTTATTATCGTCGTTAATATCGTCGTTAATATCGTCATTATCATCGTTGTTATCGTCCTTATTATCCTCATAATTATCGTCGTTAATATCGTCGTTATTTTGTCACAATCATCGTCGTTAATGTCGTCGTTATTATCGTCATTATCATCGTTGTTATCGTCCTTATCATCCTCATAATTATCGTCGTTAATATCGTCGTTATTTTGTCATAATCATCGTCGTTAATGTCGTCGTTATTATCGTCATTATCTACGTTGTTATCGTCATAAATATTATCGTTAATATCGTCGTTATTATTGTCATTATCTTCTTTTTATTGTCTTTATTATCGTCGTTAATATCGTCGTTATTATCGTCGTTAATATCGTCGTTAAAATCGTCATTATCATCGTTGTTATCGTCCTTATTATCCTCATAATTATCGTCGTTAATATCGTCGTTATTTTGTCATAATCATCGTCGTTAATGTCGTCGTTATTATCGTCATTATCTACGTTGTTATCGTCATAAATATCATCGATAATATCGTCGTTATTATTGTCATTATCTTCTTTTTATCGTCGTTATTAACGTCGTTATTATCGTCGTTAATATCGTCGTTAATATCGTCATTATCATCGTTGTTATCGTCCTTATTATCCTCATAATTATCGTCGTTATTTTGTCATAAACATCGTCGCTAATGTCGTCGTTATTATCGTCATTATCATCGTTGTTATCGTCCTTATCATCCTCATAATTATCGTCGTTAATATCGTCGTTATTTTGTCATAATCATCGTCATTAATGTCGTCGTTATTATCGTCATTATCTACGTTGTTATCGTCATAAATATTATCTTTAATATCGTCGTTATTATTGTCATTATCTTCTTTTTATTGTCTTTATTATCGTCGTTAATATCGTCGTTATTATCGTCGTTAATATCGTCGTTAATATCGTCATTATCATCGTTGTTATCGTCCTTATTATCCTCATAAATATCGTCGTTAATATCGTCGTTATTTTGTCATAATCGTCGTCGTTATTATCGTCATTATCTACGTTGTTATCGTCATAAATAACATCGATAATATCGTCGTTATTATTGTCATTATCTTCTTTTTATCGTCGTTATTAACGTCGTTATTATCGTCGTTAATATCGTCGTTAATATCGTCATTATCATCCTTGTTATCGTCCTTATCATCCTCATAATTATCGTCGTTAATATCGTCGTTATTTTGTCATAATCATCGTCGTTAATGTCGTCGTTATTATCGTCATTATCTACGTTGTTATCGTCATAAATATCATCGATAATATCGTCGTTATTATTGTCATTATCTTCTTTTTATCGTCGTTATTAACGTCGTTATTATCGTCGTTAATATCGTCGTTAATATCGTCATTATCATCATTGTTATCGTCCTTATCATCCTCATAATTATCGTCGTTAATATCGTCGTTATTTTGTCATAATCATCGTCGTTAATGTCGTCGTTATTATCGTCATTATCTACGTTGTTATTGTCATAAATATCATCGATAATATCGTCGTTATTATTGTCATTATCTTCTTTTTATTGTCTTTATTATCGTCGTTAATATCGTCGTTATTATCGTCGTTAATATCGTTGTTAATATCGTCATTATCATCGTTGTTATCGTCCTTATTATCCTCATAATTATCGTCGTTAATATCGTCGTTATTATCGTTATTATCATCGTTGTTATCGTCGTTATTATCCGCATAATTATCGTCGTTAATATCGTCGTTATTATCGTCATTGTCATCGTTGTTATCGTCGTTATTATCCTCATAATTATTGTCGTTAATATCGTCGTTATTTTGTCACAATCATCGTCGTTAATGTCGTCGTTATTATCGTCATTATCATCGTTGTTATCGTCCTTATCATCCTCATAATTATCGTCGTTAATATCGTCGTTATTTTGTCATAATCATCGTCGTTAATATCGTCGTTATTATCGTCATTATCTACGTTGTTATCGTCATAAATATCATCGATAATATCGTCGTTATTATTGTCATTATCTTCTTTTTATCGTCGTTATTAACGTCGTTATTATCGTCGTTAATATCGTCGTTAATATCGTCATTATCATCGTTGTTATCGTCCTTATCATCCTCATAATTATCGTCGTTAATATCGTCGTTATTTTGTCATAATCCTCGTCGTTAATATCGTCGTTATTATCGTCATTATCTACGTTGTTATCGTCATAAATATCATCGATAATATCGTCGTTATTATTGTCATTATCTTCTTTTTATCGTCGTTATTAACGTCGTTATTATCGTCGTTAATATCGTCGTTAATATCGTCATTATCATCGTTGTTATCGTCCTTATTATCCTCATAATTATCGTCGTTAATATCGTCGTTATTTTGTCATAATCATCGTCGTTAATGTCGTCGTTATTATCGTCATTATCTACGTTGTTATCGTCATAAATATCATCGATAATATCGTCGTTATTATTGTCATTATCTTCTTTTTATCGTCGTTATTAACGTCGTTATTATCGTCGTTAATATCGTCGTTAATATCGTCATTATCATCGTTGTTATCGTCCTTATTATCCTCATAATTATCGTCGTTAATATCGTCGTTATTTTGTCACAATCATCGTCGTTAATGTCGTCGTTATTATCGTCATTATCATCGTTGATATCGTCCTTATCATCCTCATAATTATCGTCGTTAATATCGTCGTTATTTTGTCATAATCATCGTCGTTAATGTCGTCGTTATTATCGTCATTATCTACGTTGTTATCGTCATAAATATTATCGTTTATATCGCCGTTATTATTGTCATTATCTTCTTTTTATTGTCTTTATTATCGTCGTTAATATCGTCGTTATTATCGTCGTTAATATCGTCGTTAATATCGTCATTATCATCGTTGTTATCGTCCTTATTATCCTCATAATTATCGTCGTTAATATCGTCGTTATTTTGTCATAATCATCGTCGTTAATGTCGTCGTTATTATCGTCATTATCTACGTTGTTATCGTCATAAATAACATCGATAATATCGTCGTTATTATTGTCATTATCTTCTTTTTATCGTCGTTATTAACGTCGTTATTATCGTCGTTAATATCGTCGTTAATATCGTCATTATCATCGTTGTTATCGTCCTTATCATCCTCATAATTATCGTCGTTAATATCGTCGTTATTTTGTCATAATCATCGTCGTTAATGTCGTCGTTATTATCGTCATTATCTACGTTGTTATCGACATAAATATTATCTTTAATATCGTCGTTATTATTGTCATTATCTTCTTTTTATTGTCTTTATTATCGTCGTTAATATCGTCGTTAATATCGTCATTATCATCGTTGTTATCGTCCTTATTATCCTCATAATTATCGTCGTTAATATCGTCGTTATTTTGTCATAATCATCGTCGTTAATGTCGTCGTTATTATCGTCATTATCTACGTTGTTATCGTCATAAATATCATCGATAATATCGTCGTTATTATTGTCATTATCTTCTTTTTATCGTCGTTATTAACGTCGTTATTATCGTCGTTAATATCGTCGTTATTATCGTCGTTAATATCGTTATTATCATCGTTGTTATCGTCCTTATTATCCTCATAATTATCGTCGTTAATATCGTCGTAATTTTGTCACAATCATCGTCGTTAATGTCGTCGTTAATATCGTCATTATCATCCTTGTTATCGTCCTTATCATCCTCATAATTATCGTCGTAAATATCGTCGTTATTTTGTCATAATCATCGTCGTTAATGTCGTCGTTATTATCGTCATTATCTACGTTGTTATCGTCATAAATATCATCGATAATATCGTCGTTATTATTGTCATTATCTTCTTTTTATCGTCGTTATTAACGTCGTTATTATCGTCGTTAATATCGTCGTTAATATCGTCATTATCATCGTTGTTATCGTCCTTATTATCCTCATAATTATCGTCGTTAATATCGTCGTTATTTTGTCACAATCATCGTCGTTAATGTCGTCGTTATTATCGTCATTATCATCGTTGATATCGTCCTTATCATCCTCATAATTATCGTCGTTAATATCGTCGTTATTTTGTCATAATCATCGTCGTTAATGTCGTCGTTATTATCGTCATTATCTACGTTGTTATCGTCATAAATATTATCGTTTATATCGCCGTTATTATTGTCATTATCTTCTTTTTATTGTCTTTATTATCGTCGTTAATATCGTCGTTATTATCGTCGTTAATATCGTCGTTAATATCGTCATTATCATCGTTGTTATCGTCCTTATTATCCTCATAATTATCGTCGTTAATATCGTCGTTATTTTGTCATAATCATCGTCGTTAATGTCGTCGTTATTATCGTCATTATCTACGTTGTTATCGTCATAAATAACATCGATAATATCGTCGTTATTATTGTCATTATCTTCTTTTTATCGTCGTTATTAACGTCGTTATTATCGTCGTTAATATCGTCGTTAATATCGTCATTATCATCGTTGTTATCGTCCTTATTATCCTCATAATTATCGTCGTTAATATCGTCGTTATTTTGTCACAATCATCGTCGTTAATGTCGTCGTTATTATCGTCATTATCATCGTTGATATCGTCCTTATCATCCTCATAATTATCGTCGTTAATATCGTCGTTATTTTGTCATAATCATCGTCGTTAATGTCGTCGTTATTATCGTCATTATCTACGTTGTTATCGTCATAAATATTATCGTTTATATCGCCGTTATTATTGTCATTATCTTCTTTTTATTGTCTTTATTATCGTCGTTAATATCGTCGTTATTATCGTCGTTAATATCGTCGTTATTATCGTCATTATCATCGTTGTTATCGTCCTTATCATCCTCATAATTATCGTCGTTAATATCGTCGTTATTTTGTCATAATCATCGTCATTAATGTCGTCGTTATTATCGTCATTATCTACGTTGTTATCGTCATAAATATTATCTTTAATATCGTCGTTATTATTGTCATTATCTTCTTTTTATTGTCTTTATTATCGTCGTTAATATCGTCGTTATTATCGTCGTTAATATCGTCGTTAATATCGTCATTATCATCGTTGTTATCGTCCTTATTATCCTCATAAATATCGTCGTTAATATCGTCGTTATTTTGTCATAATCGTCGTCGTTATTATCGTCATTATCTACGTTGTTATCGTCATAAATAACATCGATAATATCGTCGTTATTATTGTCATTATCTTCTTTTTATCGTCGTTATTAACGTCGTTATTATCGTCGTTAATATCGTCGTTAATATCGTCATTATCATCCTTGTTATCGTCCTTATCATCCTCATAATTATCGTCGTTAATATCGTCGTTATTTTGTCATAATCATCGTCGTTAATGTCGTCGTTATTATCGTCATTATCTACGTTGTTATCGTCATAAATATCATCGATAATATCGTCGTTATTATTGTCATTATCTTCTTTTTATCGTCGTTATTAACGTCGTTATTATCGTCGTTAATATCGTCGTTAATATCGTCATTATCATCATTGTTATCGTCCTTATCATCCTCATAATTATCGTCGTTAATATCGTCGTTATTTTGTCATAATCATCGTCGTTAATGTCGTCGTTATTATCGTCATTATCTACGTTGTTATTGTCATAAATATCATCGATAATATCGTCGTTATTATTGTCATTATCTTCTTTTTATTGTCTTTATTATCGTCGTTAATATCGTCGTTATTATCGTCGTTAATATCGTTGTTAATATCGTCATTATCATCGTTGTTATCGTCCTTATTATCCTCATAATTATCGTCGTTAATATCGTCGTTATTATCGTTATTATCATCGTTGTTATCGTCGTTATTATCCGCATAATTATCGTCGTTAATATCGTCGTTATTATCGTCATTGTCATCGTTGTTATCGTCGTTATTATCCTCATAATTATTGTCGTTAATATCGTCGTTATTTTGTCACAATCATCGTCGTTAATGTCGTCGTTATTATCGTCATTATCATCGTTGTTATCGTCCTTATCATCCTCATAATTATCGTCGTTAATATCGTCGTTATTTTGTCATAATCATCGTCGTTAATATCGTCGTTATTATCGTCATTATCTACGTTGTTATCGTCATAAATATCATCGATAATATCGTCGTTATTATTGTCATTATCTTCTTTTTATCGTCGTTATTAACGTCGTTATTATCGTCGTTAATATCGTCGTTAATATCGTCATTATCATCGTTGTTATCGTCCTTATCATCCTCATAATTATCGTCGTTAATATCGTCGTTATTTTGTCATAATCATCGTCGTTAATATCGTCGTTATTATCGTCATTATCTACGTTGTTATCGTCATAAATATCATCGATAATATCGTCGTTATTATTGTCATTATCTTCTTTTTATCGTCGTTATTAACGTCGTTATTATCGTCGTTAATATCGTCGTTATTATCGTCGTTAATATCGTTATTATCATCGTTGTTATCGTCCTTATTATCCTCATAATTATCGTCGTTAATATCGTCGTAATTTTGTCACAATCATCGTCGTTAATGTCGTCGTTAATATCGTCATTATCATCCTTGTTATCGTCCTTATCATCCTCATAATTATCGTCGTTAATATCGTCGTTATTTTGTCATAATCATCGTCGTTAATGTCGTCGTTATTATCGTCATTATCTACGTTGTTATCGTCATAAATATCATCGATAATATCGTCGTTATTATTGTCATTATCTTCTTTTTATCGTCGTTATTAACGTCGTTATTATCGTCGTTAATATCGTCGTTAATATCGTCATTATCATCGTTGTTATCGTCCTTATTATCCTCATAATTATCGTCGTTAATATCGTCGTTATTTTGTCATAATCATCGTCGTTAATGTCGTCGTTATTATCGTCATTATCTACGTTGTTATCGTCATAAATATCATCGATAATATCGTCGTTATTATTGTCATTATCTTCTTTTTATCGTCGTTATTAACGTCGTTATTATCGTCGTTAATATCGTCGTTATTATCGTCATTGTCATCGTTGTTATCGTCGTTATTATCCTCATAATTATCGTCGTTATTATCGTCGTTATTTCGTCATTATCATCGTTGTTATCGTCGTTATTATCGTCGTTAATATCGTCATTATCATCGTTGTTATCGTCCTTATTATCCTCATAATTATCGTCGTTAATATCGTCGTTATTTTGTCACAATCATCGTCGTTAATGTCGTCGTTATTATCGTCATTATCATCGTTGTTATCGTCCTTATCATCCTCATAATTATCGTCGTTAATATCGTCGTTATTTTGTCATAATCATCGTAGTTAATATCGTCGTTATTATCGTCATTATCTACGTTGTTATCGTCATAAATATCATCGATAATATCGTCGTTATTATTGTCATTATCTTCTTTTTATCGTCGTTATTAACGTCGTTATTATCGTCGTTAATATCGTCGTTAATATCGTCATTATCATCGTTGTTATCGTCCTTATTATCCTCATAATTATCGTCGTTAATATCGTCGTTATTTTGTCATAATCATCGTCGTTAATGTCGTCGTTATTATCGTCATTATCTACGTTGTTATCGTCATAAATATCATCGATAATATCGTCGTTATTATTGTCATTATCTTCTTTTTATCGTCGTTATTAACGTCGTTATTATCGTCGTTAATATCGTCGTTAATATCGTCATTATCATCGTTGTTATCGTCCTTATTATCCTCATAATTATCGTCGTTAATATCGTCGTTATTTTGTCACAATCATCGTCGTTAATGTCGTCGTTATTATCGTCATTATCATCGTTGATATCGTCCTTATCATCCTCATAATTATCGTCGTAAATATCGTCGTTATTTTGTCATAATCATCGTCGTTAATGTCGTCGTTATTATCGTCATTATCTACGTTGTTATCGTCACAAATATTATCGTTTATATCGCCGTTATTATTGTCATTATCTTCTTTTTATTGTCTTTATTATCGTCGTTAATATCGTCGTTATTATCGTCGTTAATATCGTCGTTAATATCGTCATTATCATCGTTGTTATCGTCCTTATTATCCTCATAATTATCGTCGTTAATATCGTCGTTATTTTGTCATAATCATCGTCGTTAATGTCGTCGTTATTATCGTCATTATCTACGTTGTTATCGTCATAAATAACATCGATAATATCGTCGTTATTATTGTAATTATCTTCTTTTTATCGTCGTTATTAACGTCGTTATTATCGTCGTTAATATCGTCGTTAATATCGTCATTATCATCGTTGTTATCGTCCTTATCATCCTCATAATTATCGTCGTTAATATCGTCGTTATTTTGTCATAATCATCGTCGTTAATGTCGTCGTTATTATCGTCATTATCTACGTTGTTATCGACATAAATATTATCTTTAATATCGTCGTTATTATTGTCATTATCTTCTTTTTATTGTCTTTATTATCGTCGTTAATATCGTCGTTAATATCGTCATTATCATCGTTGTTATCGTCCTTATTATCCTCATAATTATCGTCGTTAATATCGTCGTTATTTTGTCATAATCATCGTCGTTAATGTCGTCGTTATTATCGTCATTATCTACGTTGTTATCGTCATAAATATCATCGATAATATCGTCGTTATTATTGTCATTATCTTCTTTTTATCGTCGTTATTAACGTCGTTATTAACGTCGTTATTATCGTCGTTAATATCGTCGTTAATATCGTCATTATCATCGTTGTTATCGTCCTTATTATCCTCATAATTATCGTCGTTAATATCGTCGTTATTTTGTCATAATCATCGTCGTTAATGTCGTCGTTATTATCGTCATTATCTACGTTGTTATCGTCATAAATATCATCGATAATATCGTCGTTATTATTGTCATTATCTTCTTTTTATCGTCGTTATTAACGTCGTTATTATCGTCGTTAATATCGTCGTTATTATCGTCATTGTCATCGTTGTTATCGTCGTTATTATCCTCATAATTATCGTCGTTATTATCGTCGTTATTTCGTCATTATCATCGTTGTTATCGTCGTTATTATCGTCGTTAATATCGTCATTATCATCGTTGTTATCGTCCTTATTATCCTCATAATTATCGTCGTTAATATCGTCGTTATTTTGTCACAATCATCGTCGTTAATGTCGTCGTTATTATCGTCATTATCATCGTTGTTATCGTCCTTATCATCCTCATAATTATCGTCGTTAATATCGTCGTTATTTTGTCATAATCATCGTCGTTAATATCGTCGTTATTATCGTCATTATCTACGTTGTTATCGTCATAAATATCATCGATAATATCGTCGTTATTATTGTCATTATCTTCTTTTTATCGTCGTTATTATCGTCGTTAATATCGTCGTTAATATCGTCATTATCATCGTTGTTATCGTCCTTATTATCCTCATAATTATCGTCGTTAATATCGTCGTTATTTTGTCACAATCATCGTCGTTAATGTCGTCGTTATTATCGTCATTATCATCGTTGATATCGTCCTTATCATCCTCATAATTATCGTCGTTAATATCGTCGTTATTTTGTCATAATCATCGTCGTTAATGTCGTCGTTATTATCGTCATTATCTACGTTGTTATCGTCATAAATATTATCGTTTATATCGCCGTTATTATTGTCATTATCTTCTTTTTATTGTCTTTATTATCGTCGTTAATATCGTCGTTATTATCGTCGTTAATATCGTCGTTAATATCGTCATTATCATCGTTGTTATCGTCCTTATTATCCTCATAATTATCGTCGTTAATATCGTCGTTATTTTGTCATAATCATCGTCGTTAATGTCGTCGTTATTATCGTCATTATCTACGTTGTTATCGTCATAAATATCATCGATAATATCGTCGTTATTATTGTCATTATCTTCTTTTTATCGTCGTTATTAACGTCGTTATTATCGTCGTTAATATCGTCGTTAATATCGTCATTATAATCGTTGTTATCGTCCTTATTATCCTCATAATTATCGTCGTTAATATCGTCGTTATTTTGTCATAAACATCGTCGCTAATGTCGTCGTTATTATCGTCATTATCATCGTTGTTATCGTCCTTATCATCCTCATAATTATCGTCGTTAATATCGTCGTTATTTTGTCATAATCATCGTCGTTAATGTCGTCGTTATTATCGTCATTATCTTCGTTGTTATCGTCATAAATATCATCGATAATATCGTCGTTATTATTGTCATTATCTTCTTTTTATCGTCGTTATTAACGTCGTTATTATCGTCGTTAATATCGTCGTTAATATCGTCATTATCATCGTTGTTATCGTCCTTATTATCCTCATAATTATCGTCGTTAATATCGTCGTTATTTTGTCACAATCATCGTCGTTAATGTCGTCGTTATTATCGTCATTATCATCGTTGTTATCGTCCTTATCATCCTCATAATTATCGTCGTTAATATCGTCGTTATTTTGTCATAATCATCGTCGTTAATGTCGTCGTTATTATCGTCATTATCTACGTTGTTATCGTCATAAATATTATCGTTAATATCGCCGTTATTATTGACATTATCTTCTTTTTATTGTCTTTATTATCGTCGTTAATATCGTCGTTATTATCGTCGTTAATATCGTCGTTAATATCGTCATTATCATCGTTGTTATCGTCCTTATCATCCTCATAATTATCGTCGTTAATATCGTCGTTATTTTGTCATAATCATCGTCGTTAATGTCGTCGTTATTATCGTCATTATCTACGTTGTTATTGTCATAAATATCATCGATAATATCGTCGTTATTATTGTCATTATCTTCTTTTTATTGTCTTTATTATCGTCGTTAATATCGTCGTTATTATCGTCGTTAATATCGTCGTTAATATCGTCATTATCATCGTTGTTATCGTCCTTATTATCCTCATAATTATCGTCGTTAATATCGTCGTTATTATCGTTATTATCATCGTTGTTATCGTCGTTATTATCCGCATAATTATCGTCGTTAATATCGTCGTTATTATCGTCATTGTCATCGTTGTTATCGTCGTTATTATCCTCATAATTATCGTCGTTATTATCGTCGTTATTTCGTCATTATCATCGTTGTTATCGTCGTTATTATCGTCGTTAATATCGTCATTATCATCGTTGTTATCGTCGTTATTATCGTCGTTAATATCGTCATTATCATCGTTGTTATCGTCCTTATCATCCTCATAATTATCGTCGTTAATATCGTCGTTATTTTGTCATAATCGTCGTCGTTAATGTCGTCGTTATTATCGTCATTATCTACGTTGTTATCGTCATAAATAACATCGATAATATCGTCGTTATTATTGTCATTATCTTCTTTTTATCGTCGTTATTATCGTCGTTATTATCGTCGTTAATATCGTCGTTAATATCGTCATTATCATCGTTGTTATCGTCCTTATCATCCTCATAATTATCGTCGTTAATATCGTCGTTATTTTGTCACAATCATCGTCGTTAATGTCGTCGTTATTATCGTCATTATCATCGTTGTTATCGTCCTTATCATCCTCATAATTATCGTCGTTAATATCGTCGTTATTTTGTCATAATCATCGTCGTTAATGTCGTCGTTATTATCGTCATTATCTACGTTGTTATCGTCATAAATATTATCGTTAATATCGCCGTTATTATTGACATTATCTTCTTTTTATTGTCTTTATTATCGTCGTTAATATCGTCGTTATTATCGTCGTTAATATCGTCGTTATTATCGTCATTATCATCGTTGTTATCGTCCTTATCATCCTCATAATTATCGTCGTTAATATCGTCGTTATTTTGTCATAATCATCGTCGTTAATGTCGTCGTTATTATCGTCATTATCTACGTTGTTATTGTCATAAATATCATCGATAATATCGTCGTTATTATTGTCATTATCTTCTTTTTATTGTCTTTATTATCGTCGTTAATATCGTCGTTATTATCGTCGTTAATATCGTCGTTAATATCGTCATTATCATCGTTGTTATCGTCCTTATTATCCTCATAATTATCGTCGTTAATATCGTCGTTATTATCGTTATTATCATCGTTGTTATCGTCGTTATTATCCGCATAATTATCGTCGTTAATATCGTCGTTATTATCGTCATTGTCATCGTTGTTATCGTCGTTATTATCCTCATAATTATCGTCGTTATTATCGTCGTTATTTCGTCATTATCATCGTTGTTATCGTCGTTATTATCGTCGTTAATATCGTCATTATCATCGTTGTTATCGTCGTTATTATCGTCGTTAATATCGTCATTATCATCGTTGTTATCGTCCTTATCATCCTCATAATTATCGTCGTTAATATCGTCGTTATTTTGTCATAATCGTCGTCGTTAATGTCGTCGTTATTATCGTCATTATCTACGTTGTTATCGTCATAAATAACATCGATAATATCGTCGTTATTATTGTCATTATCTTCTTTTTATCGTCGTTATTATCGTCGTTATTATCGTCGTTAATATCGTCGTTAATATCGTCATTATCATCGTTGTTATCGTCCTTATCATCCTCATAATTATCGTCGTTAATATCGTCGTTATTTTGTCATAATCATCGTCGTTAATGTCGTCGTTATTATCGTCATTATCTACGTTGTTATCGTCATAAATATCATCGATAATATCGTCGTTATTATTGTCATTCTCTTCTTTTTATCGTCGTTATTAACGTCGTTATTATCGTCGTTAATATCGTCGTTAATATCGTCATTATCATCGTTGTTATCGTCCTTATTATCCTCATAATTATCGTCGTTAATATCGTCGTTATTTTGTCACAATCATCGTCGTTAATGTCGTCGTTATTATCGTCATTATCATCGTTGTTATCGTCCTTATCATCCTCATAATTATCGTCGTTAATATCGTCGTTATTTTGTCATTATCATTGACGATAATGTCGTCGTTATTATCGTCATTATCTTCGTTGTTATCGTCATAATTATCATCGTTAATATCGTCGTTATTATTGTCATTATCTTCTTTTTATCGTCGTTTTTATCGTCGTTAATATCGTCGTTATTATCGTCGTTAATATCGTCGTTAAT
The DNA here is from genome assembly GCA_911387685.1 of Dolichovespula media. Lineage (NCBI taxonomy): Eukaryota > Metazoa > Arthropoda > Insecta > Hymenoptera > Vespidae > Dolichovespula > Dolichovespula media. The sequence continues at coordinate 109,735 of CAJVQJ010000026.1, read as the reverse complement.
ATCGTCATTATCATCGTTGTTATCGTCCTTATTATCCTCATAATTATCGTCGTTAATATCGTCGTTATTTTGTCACAATCATCGTCGTTAATGTCGTCGTTATTATCGTCATTATCATCGTTGTTATCGTCCTTATCATCCTCATAATTATCGTCGTAAATATCGTCGTTATTTTGTCATAATCATCGTCGTTAATGTCGTCGTTATTATCGTCATTATCTACGTTGTTATCGTCATAAATATTATCGTTAATATCGTCGTTATTATTGTCATTATCTTCTTTTTATTGTCTTTATTATCGTCGTTAATATCGTCGTTATTATCGTCGTTAATATCGTCATTATCATCGTTGTTATCGTCCTTATTATCCTCATAATTATCGTCGTTAATATCGTCGTTATTTTGTCCTAATCATCGTCGTTAATGTCGTCGTTATTATCGTCATTATCTACGTTGTTATCGTCATAAATATCATCGATAATATCGTCGTTATTATTGTAATTATCTTCTTTTTATCGTCGTTATTAACGTCGTTATTATCGTCGTTAATATCGTCGTTAATATCGTCATTATCATCGTTGTTATCGTCCTTATCATCCTCATAATTATCGTCGTTAATATCGTCGTTATTTTGTCATAATCATCGTCGTTAATGTCGTCGTTATTATCGTCATTATCTACGTTGTTATCGTCATAAATATCATCGATAATATCGTCGTTATTATTGTCATTATCTTCTTTTTATTGTCTTTATTATCGTCGTTAATATCGTCGTTATTATCGTCGTTAATATCGTCGTTATTATCGTCGTTAATATCGTCGTTAATATCGTCATTATCATCGTTGTTATCGTCCTTATCATCCTCATAATTATCGTCGTTAATATCGTCGTTATTTTGTCATAATCATCGTCGTTAATGTCGTCGTTATTATCGTCATTATCTACGTTGTTATCGTCATAAATATCATCGATAATATCGTCGTTATTATTGTCATTATCTTCTTTTTATCGTCGTTATTAACGTCGTTATTATCGTCGTTAATATCGTCGTTAATATCGTCATTATCATCGTTGTTATCGTCCTTATTATCCTCATAATTATCGTCGTTAATATCGTCGTTATTTTGTCACAATCATCGTCGTTAATGTCGTCGTTATTATCGTCATTATCATCGTTGTTATCGTCCTTATCATCCTCATAATTATCGTCGTTAATATCGTCGTTATTTTGTCATTATCATTGACGATAATGTCGTCGTTATTATCGTTATTATCTTCGTTGTTATCGTCATAATTATCATCGTTAATATCGTCGTTATTATTGTCATTATCTTCTTTTTATCGTCGTTTTTATCGTCGTTAATATCGTCGTTATTATCGTCGTTAATATCGTCGTTAATATCGTCATTATCATCGTTGTTATCGTCCTTATTATCCTCATAATTATCGTCGTTAATATCGTCGTTATTTTGTCACAATCATCGTCGTTAATGTCGTCGTTATTATCGTCATTATCATCGTTGTTATCGTCCTTATCATCCTCATAATTATCGTCGTAAATATCGTCGTTATTTTGTCATAATCATCGTCGTTAATGTCGTCGTTATTATCGTCATTATCTACGTTGTTATCGTCATAAATATTATCGTTAATATCGTCGTTATTATTGTCATTATCTTCTTTTTATTGTCTTTATTATCGTCGTTAATATCGTCGTTATTATCGTCGTTAATATCGTCATTATCATCGTTGTTATCGTCCTTATTATCCTCATAATTATCGTCGTTAATATCGTCGTTATTTTGTCCTAATCATCGTCGTTAATGTCGTCGTTATTATCGTCATTATCTACGTTGTTATCGTCATAAATATCATCGATAATATCGTCGTTATTATTGTAATTATCTTCTTTTTATCGTCGTTATTAACGTCGTTATTATCGTCGTTAATATCGTCGTTAATATCGTCATTATCATCGTTGTTATCGTCCTTATCATCCTCATAATTATCGTCGTTAATATCGTCGTTATTTTGTCATAATCATCGTCGTTAATGTCGTCGTTATTATCGTCATTATCTACGTTGTTATCGTCATAAATATCATCGATAATATCGTCGTTATTATTGTCATTATCTTCTTTTTATTGTCTTTATTATCGTCGTTATTATCGTCGTTAATATCGTCGTTATTATCGTCGTTAATATCGTCGTTAATATCGTCATTATCATCGTTGTTATCGTCCTTATCATCCTCATAATTATCGTCGTTAATATCGTCGTTATTTTGTCATAATCATCGTCGTTAATGTCGTCGTTATTATCGTCATTATCTACGTTGTTATCGTCATAAATATCATCGATAATATCGTCGTTATTATTGTCATTATCTTCTTTTTATCGTCGTTATTAACGTCGTTATTATCGTCGTTAATATCGTCGTTAATATCGTCATTATAATCGTTGTTATCGTCCTTATTATCCTCATAATTATCGTCGTTAATATCGTCGTTATTTTGTCATAAACATCGTCGCTAATGTCGTCGTTATTATCGTCATTATCATCGTTGTTATCGTCCTTATCATTCTCATAATTATCGTCGTTAATATCGTCGTTATTTTGTCATAATCATCGTCGTTAATGTCGTCGTTATTATCGTCATTATCTTCGTTGTTATCGTCATAAATATCATCGATAATATCGTCGTTATTATTGTCATTATCTTCTTTTTATTGTCTTTATTATCGTCGTTAATATCGTCGTTATTATCGTCGTTAATATCGTCGTTAATATCGTCATTATCATCGTTGTTATCGTCCTTATTATCCTCATAATTATCGTCGTTAATATCGTCGTTATTTTGTCATAATCATCGTCGTTAATGTCGTCGTTATTATCGTCATTATCTACGTTGTTATCGTCATAAATATCATCGATAATATCGTCGTTATTATTGTCATTATCTTCTTTTTATCGTCGTTATTAACGTCGTTATTATCGTCGTTAATATCGTCGTTATTATCGTCGTTAATATCGTCATTATCATCGTTGTTATCGTCCTTATTATCCTCATAATTATCGTCGTTAATATCGTCGTTATTTTGTCACAATCATCGTCGTTAATGTCGTCGTTATTATCGTCATTATCATCGTTGTTATCGTCCTTATCATCCTCATAATTATCGTCGTTAATATCGTCGTTATTTTGTCATAATCGTCGTCGTTAATGTCGTCGTTATTATCGTCATTATCTACGTTGTTATCGTCATAAATAACATCGATAATATCGTCGTTATTATTGTCATTATCTTCTTTTTATCGTCGTTATTAACGTCGTTATTATCGTCGTTAATATCGTCGTTAATATCGTCATTATCATCGTTGTTATCGTCCTTATCATCCTCATAATTATCGTCGTTAATATCGTCGTTATTTTGTCATAATCATCGTCGTTAATGTCGTCGTTATTATCGTCATTATCTACGTTGTTATCGACATAAATATTATCTTTAATATCGTCGTTATTATTGTCATTATCTTCTTTTTATTGTCTTTATTATCGTCGTTAATATCGTCGTTAATATCGTCATTATCATCGTTGTTATCGTCCTTATTATCCTCATAATTATCGTCGTTAATATCGTCGTTATTTTGTCACAATCATCGTCGTTAATGTCGTCGTTATTATCGTCATTATCATCGTTGTTATCGTCCTTATCATCCTCATAATTATCGTCGTTAATATCGTCGTTATTTTGTCATAATCATCGTCGTTAATGTCGTCGTTATTATCGTCATTATCTACGTTGTTATCGTCATAAATATTATCGTTAATATCGTCGTTATTATTGTCATTATCTTCTTTTTATTGTCTTTATTATCGTCGTTAATATCGTCGTTATTATCGTCGTTAATATCGTCGTTAAAATCGTCATTATCATCGTTGTTATCGTCCTTATTATCCTCATAATTATCGTCGTTAATATCGTCGTTATTTTGTCATAATCATCGTCGTTAATGTCGTCGTTATTATCGTCATTATCTACGTTGTTATCGTCATAAATATCATCGATAATATCGTCGTTATTATTGTCATTATCTTCTTTTTATCGTCGTTATTAACGTCGTTATTATCGTCGTTAATATCGTCGTTAATATCGTCATTATCATCGTTGTTATCGTCCTTATTATCCTCATAATTATCGTCGTTATTTTGTCATAAACATCGTCGCTAATGTCGTCGTTATTATCGTCATTATCATCGTTGTTATCGTCCTTATCATCCTCATAATTATCGTCGTTAATATCGTCGTTATTTTGTCATAATCATCGTCATTAATGTCGTCGTTATTATCGTCATTATCTACGTTGTTATCGTCATAAATATTATCTTTAATATCGTCGTTATTATTGTCATTATCTTCTTTTTATTGTCTTTATTATCGTCGTTAATATCGTCGTTATTATCGTCGTTAATATCGTCGTTAATATCGTCATTATCATCGTTGTTATCGTCCTTATTATCCTCATAAATATCGTCGTTAATATCGTCGTTATTTTGTCATAATCGTCGTCGTTATTATCGTCATTATCTACGTTGTTATCGTCATAAATAACATCGATAATATCGTCGTTATTATTGTCATTATCTTCTTTTTATCGTCGTTATTAACGTCGTTATTATCGTCGTTAATATCGTCGTTAATATCGTCATTATCATCCTTGTTATCGTCCTTATCATCCTCATAATTATCGTCGTTAATATCGTCGTTATTTTGTCATAATCATCGTCGTTAATGTCGTCGTTATTATCGTCATTATCTACGTTGTTATCGTCATAAATATCATCGATAATATCGTCGTTATTATTGTCATTATCTTCTTTTTATCGTCGTTATTAACGTCGTTATTATCGTCGTTAATATCGTCGTTAATATCGTCATTATCATCATTGTTATCGTCCTTATCATCCTCATAATTATCGTCGTTAATATCGTCGTTATTTTGTCATAATCATCGTCGTTAATGTCGTCGTTATTATCGTCATTATCTACGTTGTTATTGTCATAAATATCATCGATAATATCGTCGTTATTATTGTCATTATCTTCTTTTTATTGTCTTTATTATCGTCGTTAATATCGTCGTTATTATCGTCGTTAATATCGTTGTTAATATCGTCATTATCATCGTTGTTATCGTCCTTATTATCCTCATAATTATCGTCGTTAATATCGTCGTTATTATCGTTATTATCATCGTTGTTATCGTCGTTATTATCCGCATAATTATCGTCGTTAATATCGTCGTTATTATCGTCATTGTCATCGTTGTTATCGTCGTTATTATCCTCATAATTATTGTCGTTATTATCGTCGTTATTTCGTCATTATCATCGTTGTTATCGTCGTTATTATCGTCGTTAATATCGTCATTATCATCGTTGTTATCGTCGTTATTATCGTCGTTAATATCGTCATTATCATCGTTGTTATCGTCCTTATCATCCTCATAATTATCGTCGTTAATATCGTCGTTATTTTGTCATAATCGTCGTCGTTAATGTCGTCGTTATTATCGTCATTATCTACGTTGTTATCGTCATAAATAACATCGATAATATCGTCGTTATTATTGTCATTATCTTCTTTTTATCGTCGTTATTAACGTCGTTATTATCGTCGTTAATATCGTCGTTAATATCGTCATTATCATCGTTGTTATCGTCCTTATCATCCTCATAATTATCGTCGTTAATATCGTCGTTATTTTGTCATAATCATCGTCGTTAATGTCGTCGTTATTATCGTCATTATCTACGTTGTTATCGACATAAATATTATCTTTAATATCGTCGTTTTTATTGTCATTATCTTCTTTTTATTGTCTTTATTATCGTCGTTAATATCGTCGTTAATATCGACATTATCATCGTTGTTATCGTCCTTATTATCCTCATAATTATCGTCGTTAATATCGTCGTTATTTTGTCATAATCATCGTCGTTAATGTCGTCGTTATTATCGTCATTATCTACGTTGTTATCGTCATAAATAACATCGATAATATCGTCGTTATTATTGTCATTATCTTCTTTTTATCGTCGTTATTAACGTCGTTATTATCGTCGTTAATATCGTCGTTAATATCGTCATTATCATCGTTGTTATCGTCCTTATCATCCTCATAATTATCGTCGTTAATATCGTCGTTATTTTGTCATAATCATCGTCATTAATGTCGTCGTTATTATCGTCATTATCTACGTTGTTATCGTCATAAATATTATTTTTAATATCGTCGTTATTATTGTCATTATCTTCTTTTTATTGTCTTTATTATCGTCGTTAATATCGTCGTTATTATCGTCGTTAATATCGTCGTTAATATCGTCATTATCATCGTTGTTATCGTCCTTATTATCCTCATAATTATCGTCGTTAATATCGTCGTTATTTTGTCACAATCATCGTCGTTAATGTCGTCGTTATTATCGTCATTATCATCGTTGTTATCGTCCTTATCATCCTCATAATTATCGTCGTTAATATCGTCGTTATTTTGTCATAATCGTCGTCGTTAATGTCGTCGTTATTATCGTCATTATCTACGTTGTTATCGTCATAAATAACATCGATAATATCGTCGTTATTATTGTCATTATCTTCTTTTTATCGTCGTTATTAACGTCGTTATTATCGTCGTTAATATCGTCGTTAATATCGTCATTATCATCGTTGTTATCGTCCTTATCATCCTCATAATTATCGTCGTTAATATCGTCGTTATTTTGTCATAATCATCGTCGTTAATGTCGTCGTTATTATCGTCATTATCTACGTTGTTATCGACATAAATATTATCTTTAATATCGTCGTTATTATTGTCATTATCTTCTTTTTATTGTCTTTATTATCGTCGTTAATATCGTCGTTAATATCGTCATTATCATCGTTGTTATCGACCTTATTATCCTCATAATTATCGTCGTTAATATCGTCGTTATTTTGTCACAATCATCGTCGTTAATGTCGTCGTTATTATCGTCATTATCATCGTTGTTATCGTCCTTATCATCCTCATAATTATCGTCGTTAATATCGTCGTTATTTTGTCATAATCATCGTCGTTAATGTCGTCGTTATTATCGTCATTATCTACGTTGTTATCGTCATAAATATTATCGTTAATATCGTCGTTATTATTGTCATTATCTTCTTTTTATTGTCTTTATTATCGTCGTTAATATCGTCGTTATTATCGTCGTTAATATCGTCGTTAAAATCGTCATTATCATCGTTGTTATCGTCCTTATTATCCTCATAATTATCGTCGTTAATATCGTCGTTATTTTGTCATAATCATCGTCGTTAATGTCGTCGTTATTATCGTCATTATCTACGTTGTTATCGTCATAAATATCATCGATAATATCGTCGTTATTATTGTCATTATCTTCTTTTTATCGTCGTTATTAACGTCGTTATTATCGTCGTTAATATCGTCGTTAATATCGTCATTATCATCGTTGTTATCGTCCTTATTATCCTCATAATTATCGTCGTTATTTTGTCATAAACATCGTCGCTAATGTCGTCGTTATTATCGTCATTATCATCGTTGTTATCGTCCTTATCATCCTCATAATTATCGTCGTTAATATCGTCGTTATTTTGTCATAATCATCGTCGTTAATGTCGTCGTTATTATCGTCATTATCTACGTTGTTATCGTCATAAATATCATCGATAATATCGTCGTTATTATTGTCATTATCTTCTTTTTATCGTCGTTATTAACGTCGTTATTATCGTCGTTAATATCGTCGTTAATATCGTCATTATCATCGTTGTTATCGTCCTTATTATCCTCATAATTATCGTCGTTAATATCGTCGTTATTTTGTCACAATCATCGTCGTTAATGTCGTCGTTATTATCGTCATTATCATCGTTGTTATCGTCCTTATCATCCTCATAATTATCGTCGTTAATATCGTCGTTATTTTGTCATTATCATTGACGATAATGTCGTCGTTATTATCGTCATTATCTTCGTTGTTATCGTCATAATTATCATCGTTAATATCGTCGTTATTATTGTCATTATCTTCTTTTTATCGTCGTTTTTATCGTCGTTAATATCGTCGTTATTATCGTCGTTAATATCGTCGTTAATATCGTCATTATCATCCTTGTTATCGTCCTTATCATCCTCATAATTATCGTCGTTAATATCGTCGTTATTTTGTCATAATCATCGTCGTTAATGTCGTCGTTATTATCGTCATTATCTACGTTGTTATCGTCATAAATATCATCGATAATATCGTCGTTATTATTGTCATTATCTTCTTTTTATCGTCGTTATTAACGTCGTTATTATCGTCGTTAATATCGTCGTTAATATCGTCATTATCATCATTGTTATCGTCCTTATCATCCTCATAATTATCGTCGTTAATATCGTCGTTATTTTGTCATAATCATCGTCGTTAATGTCGTCGTTATTATCGTCATTATCTACGTTGTTATTGTCATAAATATCATCGATAATATCGTCGTTATTATTGTCATTATCTTCTTTTTATTGTCTTTATTATCGTCGTTAATATCGTCGTTATTATCGTCGTTAATATCGTTGTTAATATCGTCATTATCATCGTTGTTATCGTCCTTATTATCCTCATAATTATCGTCGTTAATATCGTCGTTATTATCGTTATTATCATCGTTGTTATCGTCGTTATTATCCGCATAATTATCGTCGTTAATATCGTCGTTATTATCGTCATTGTCATCGTTGTTATCGTCGTTATTATCCTCATAATTATTGTCGTTATTATCGTCGTTATTTCGTCATTATCATCGTTGTTATCGTCGTTATTATCGTCGTTAATATCGTCATTATCATCGTTGTTATCGTCGTTATTATCGTCGTTAATATCGTCATTATCATCGTTGTTATCGTCCTTATCATCCTCATAATTATCGTCGTTAATATCGTCGTTATTTTGTCATAATCGTCGTCGTTAATGTCGTCGTTATTATCGTCATTATCTACGTTGTTATCGTCATAAATAACATCGATAATATCGTCGTTATTATTGTCATTATCTTCTTTTTATCGTCGTTATTAACGTCGTTATTATCGTCGTTAATATCGTCGTTAATATCGTCATTATCATCGTTGTTATCGTCCTTATCATCCTCATAATTATCGTCGTTAATATCGTCGTTATTTTGTCATAATCATCGTCGTTAATGTCGTCGTTATTATCGTCATTATCTACGTTGTTATCGACATAAATATTATCTTTAATATCGTCGTTTTTATTGTCATTATCTTCTTTTTATTGTCTTTATTATCGTCGTTAATATCGTCGTTAATATCGACATTATCATCGTTGTTATCGTCCTTATTATCCTCATAATTATCGTCGTTAATATCGTCGTTATTTTGTCATAATCATCGTCGTTAATGTCGTCGTTATTATCGTCATTATCTACGTTGTTATCGTCATAAATAACATCGATAATATCGTCGTTATTATTGTCATTATCTTCTTTTTATCGTCGTTATTAACGTCGTTATTATCGTCGTTAATATCGTCGTTAATATCGTAATTATCATCGTTGTTATCGTCCTTATCATCCTCATAATTATCGTCGTTAATATCGTCGTTATTTTGTCATAATCATCGTCATTAATGTCGTCGTTATTATCGTCATTATCTACGTTGTTATCGTCATAAATATTATCTTTAATATCGTCGTTATTATTGTCATTATCTTCTTTTTATTGTCTTTATTATCGTCGTTAATATCGTCGTTATTATCGTCGTTAATATCGTCGTTAATATCGTCATTATCATCGTTGTTATCGTCCTTATTATCCTCATAATTATCGTCGTTAATATCGTCGTTATTTTGTCATAATCGTCGTCGTTATTATCGTCATTATCTACGTTGTTATCGTCAAAAATAACATCGATAATATCGTCGTTATTATTGTCATTATCTTCTTTTTATCGTCGTTATTAACGTCGTTATTATCGTCGTTAATATCGTCGTTAATATCGTCATTATCATCCTTGTTATCGTCCTTATCATCCTCATAATTATCGTCGTTAATATCGTCGTTATTTTGTCATAATCATCGTCGTTAATGTCGTCGTTATTATCGTCATTATCTACGTTGTTATCGTCATAAATATCATCGATAATATCGTCGTTATTATTGTCATTATCTTCTTTTTATCGTCGTTATTAACGTCGTTATTATCGTCGTTAATATCGTCGTTAATATCGTCATTATCATCATTGTTATCGTCCTTATCATCCTCATAATTATCGTCGTTAATATCGTCGTTATTTTGTCATAATCATCGTCGTTAATGTCGTCGTTATTATCGTCATTATCTACGTTGTTATTGTCATAAATATCATCGATAATATCGTCGTTATTATTGTCATTATCTTCTTTTTATTGTCTTTATTATCGTCGTTAATATCGTCGTTATTATCGTCGTTAATATCGTCGTTAATATCGTCATTATCATCGTTGTTATCGTCCTTATTATCCTCATAATTATCGTCGTTAATATCGTCGTTATTATCGTTATTATCATCGTTGTTATCGTCGTTATTATCCGCATAATTATCGTCGTTAATATCGTCGTTATTATCGTCATTGTCATCGTTGTTATCGTCGTTATTATCCTCATAATTATCGTCGTTATTATCGTCGTTATTTCGTCATTATCATCGTTGTTATCGTCGTTATTATCGTCGTTAATATCGTCATTATCATCGTTGTTATCGTCGTTATTATCGTCGTTAATATCGTCATTATCATCGTTGTTATCGTCCTTATCATCCTCATAATTATCGTCGTTAATATCGTCGTTATTTTGTCATAATCATCGTCGTTTATGTCGTCGTTATTATCGTCATTATCTACGTTGTTATCGACATAAATATTATCTTTAATATCGTCGTTATTATTGTCATTATCTTCTTTTTATTGTCTTTATTATCGTCGTTAATATCGTCGTTAATATCGTCATTATCATCGTTGTTATCGTCCTTATTATCCTCATAATTATCGTCGTTAATATCGTCGTTATTTTGTCATAATCATCGTCGTTAATGTCGTCGTTATTATCGTCATTATCTACGTTGTTATCGTCATAAATATCATCGATAATATCGTCATTATTATTGTCATTATCTTCTTTTTATCGTCGTTATTAACGTCGTTATTATCGTCGTTAATATCGTCGTTATTATCGTCGTTAATATCGTCATTATCATCGTTGTTATCGTCCTTATTATCCTCATAATTATCGTCGTTAATATCGTCGTTATTTTGTCACAATCATCGTCGTTAATGTCGTCGTTATTATCGTCATTATCATCGTTGTTATCGTCCTTATCATCCTCATAATTATCGTCGTTAATATCGTCGTTATTTTGTCATAATCGTCGTCGTTAATGTCGTCGTTATTATCGTCATTATCTACGTTGTTATCGTCATAAATAACATCGATAATATCGTCGTTATTATTGTCATTATCTTCTTTTTATCGTCGTTATTAACGTCGTTATTATCGTCGTTAATATCGTCGTTAATATCGTCATTATCATCGTTGTTATCGTCCTTATCATCCTCATAATTATCGTCGTTAATATCGTCGTTATTTTGTCATAATCATCGTCGTTAATGTCGTCGTTATTATCGTCATTATCTACGTTGTTATCGACATAAATATTATCTTTAATATCGTCGTTATTATTGTCATTATCTTCTTTTTATTGTCTTTATTATCGTCGTTAATATCGTCGTTAATATCGTCATTATCATCGTTGTTATCGACCTTATTATCCTCATAATTATCGTCGTTAATATCGTCGTTATTTTGTCACAATCATCGTCGTTAATGTCGTCGTTATTATCGTCATTATCATCGTTGTTATCGTCCTTATCATCCTCATAATTATCGTCGTTAATATCGTCGTTATTTTGTCATAATCATCGTCGTTAATGTCGTCGTTATTATCGTCATTATCTACGTTGTTATCGTCATAAATATTATCGTTAATATCGTCGTTATTATTGTCATTATCTTCTTTTTATTGTCTTTATTATCGTCGTTAATATCGTCGTTATTATCGTCGTTAATATCGTCGTTAAAATCGTCATTATCATCGTTGTTATCGTCCTTATTATCCTCATAATTATCGTCGTTAATATCGTCGTTATTTTGTCATAATCATCGTCGTTAATGTCGTCGTTATTATCGTCATTATCTACGTTGTTATCGTCATAAATATCATCGATAATATCGTCGTTATTATTGTCATTATCTTCTTTTTATCGTCGTTATTAACGTCGTTATTATCGTCGTTAATATCGTCGTTAATATCGTCATTATCATCGTTGTTATCGTCCTTATTATCCTCATAATTATCGTCGTTATTTTGTCATAAACATCGTCGCTAATGTCGTCGTTATTATCGTCATTATCATCGTTGTTATCGTCCTTATCATCCTCATAATTATCGTCGTTAATATCGTCGTTATTTTGTCATAATCATCGTCGTTAATGTCGTCGTTATTATCGTCATTATCTACGTTGTTATCGTCATAAATATCATCGATAATATCGTCGTTATTATTGTCATTATCTTCTTTTTATCGTCGTTATTAACGTCGTTATTATCGTCGTTAATATCGTCGTTAATATCGTCATTATCATCGTTGTTATCGTCCTTATTATCCTCATAATTATCGTCGTTAATATCGTCGTTATTTTGTCACAATCATCGTCGTTAATGTCGTCGTTATTATCGTCATTATCATCGTTGTTATCGTCCTTATCATCCTCATAATTATCGTCGTTAATATCGTCGTTATTTTGTCATTATCATTGACGATAATGTCGTCGTTATTATCGTCATTATCTTCGTTGTTATCGTCATAATTATCATCGTTAATATCGTCGTTATTATTGTCATTATCTTCTTTTTATCGTCGTTTTTATCGTCGTTAATATCGTCGTTATTATCGTCGTTAATATCGTCGTTAATATCGTCATTATCATCGTTGTTATCGTCCTTATTATCCTCATAATTATCGTCGTTAATATCGTCGTTATTTTGTCACAATCATCGTCGTTAATGTCGTCGTTATTATCGTCATTATCATCGTTGTTATCGTCCTTATCATCCTCATAATTATCGTCGTAAATATCGTCGTTATTTTGTCATAATCATCGTCGTTAATGTCGTCGTTATTATCGTCATTATCTACGTTGTTATCGTCATAAATATTATCGTTAATATCGTCGTTATTATTGTCATTATCTTCTTTTTATTGTCTTTATTATCGTCGTTAATATCGTCGTTATTATCGTCGTTAATATCGTCATTATCATCGTTGTTATCGTCCTTATCATCCTCATAATTATCGTCGTTAATATCGTCGTTATTTTGTCATAATCATCGTCGTTAATGTCGTCGTTATTATCGTCATTATCTACGTTGTTATCGTCATAAATATCATCGATAATATCGTCGTTATTATTGTCATTATCTTCTTTTTATCGTCGTTATTAACGTCGTTATTATCGTCGTTAATATCGTCGTTAATATCGTCATTATAATCGTTGTTATCGTCCTTATTATCCTCATAATTATCGTCGTTAATATCGTCGTTATTTTGTCATAAACATCGTCGCTAATGTCGTCGTTATTATCGTCATTATCATCGTTGTTATCGTCCTTATCATCCTCATAATTATCGTCGTTAATATCGTCGTTATTTTGTCATAATCATCGTCGTTAATGTCGTCGTTATTATCGTCATTATCTACGTTGTTATCGTCATAAATATTATCGTTAATATCGTCGTTATTATTGTCATTATCTTCTTTTTATTGTCTTTATTATCGTCGTTAATATCGTCGTTATTATCGTCGTTAATATCGTCGTTAAAATCGTCATTATCATCGTTGTTATCGTCCTTATTATCCTCATAATTATCGTCGTTAATATCGTCGTTATTTTGTCATAATCATCGTCGTTAATGTCGTCGTTATTATCGTCATTATCTACGTTGTTATCGTCATAAATATCATCGATAATATCGTCGTTATTATTGTCATTATCTTCTTTTTATCGTCGTTATTAACGTCGTTATTATCGTCGTTAATATCGTCGTTAATATCGTCATTATCATCGTTGTTATCGTCCTTATTATCCTCATAATTATCGTCGTTATTTTGTCATAAACATCGTCGCTAATGTCGTCGTTATTATCGTCATTATCATCGTTGTTATCGTCCTTATCATCCTCATAATTATCGTCGTTAATATCGTCGTTATTTTGTCATAATCATCGTCATTAATGTCGTCGTTATTATCGTCATTATCTACGTTGTTATCGTCATAAATATTATCTTTAATATCGTCGTTATTATTGTCATTATCTTCTTTTTATTGTCTTTATTATCGTCGTTAATATCGTCGTTATTATCGTCGTTAATATCGTCGTTAATATCGTCATTATCATCGTTGTTATCGTCCTTATTATCCTCATAAATATCGTCGTTAATATCGTCGTTATTTTGTCATAATCGTCGTCGTTATTATCGTCATTATCTACGTTGTTATCGTCATAAATATCATCGATAATATCGTCGTTATTATTGTCATTATCTTCTTTTTATCGTCGTTATTAACGTCGTTATTATCGTCGTTAATATCGTCGTTAATATCGTCATTATCATCCTTGTTATCGTCCTTATCATCCTCATAATTATCGTCGTTAATATCGTCGTTATTTTGTCATAATCATCGTCGTTAATGTCGTCGTTATTATCGTCATTATCTACGTTGTTATCGTCATAAATATCATCGATAATATCGTCGTTATTATTGTCATTATCTTCTTTTTATCGTCGTTATTAACGTCGTTATTATCGTCGTTAATATCGTCGTTAATATCGTCATTATCATCATTGTTATCGTCCTTATCATCCTCATAATTATCGTCGTTAATATCGTCGTTATTTTGTCATAATCATCGTCGTTAATGTCGTCGTTATTATCGTCATTATCTACGTTGTTATTGTCATAAATATCATCGATAATATCGTCGTTATTATTGTCATTATCTTCTTTTTATTGTCTTTATTATCGTCGTTAATATCGTCGTTATTATCGTCGTTAATATCGTTGTTAATATCGTCATTATCATCGTTGTTATCGTCCTTATTATCCTCATAATTATCGTCGTTAATATCGTCGTTATTATCGTTATTATCATCGTTGTTATCGTCGTTATTATCCGCATAATTATCGTCGTTAATATCGTCGTTATTATCGTCATTGTCATCGTTGTTATCGTCGTTATTATCCTCATAATTATTGTCGTTATTATCGTCGTTATTTCGTCATTATCATCGTTGTTATCGTCGTTATTATCGTCGTTAATATCGTCATTATCATCGTTGTTATCGTCGTTATTATCGTCGTTAATATCGTCATTATCATCGTTGTTATCGTCCTTATCATCCTCATAATTATCGTCGTTAATATCGTCGTTATTTTGTCATAATCGTCGTCGTTAATGTCGTCGTTATTATCGTCATTATCTACGTTGTTATCGTCATAAATAACATCGATTATATCGTCGTTATTATTGTCATTATCTTCTTTTTATCGTCGTTATTAACGTCGTTATTATCGTCGTTAATATCGTCGTTAATATCGTCATTATCATCGTTGTTATCGTCCTTATCATCCTCATAATTATCGTCGTTAATATCGTCGTTATTTTGTCATAATCATCGTCGTTAATGTCGTCGTTATTATCGTCATTATCTACGTTGTTATCGACATAAATATTATCTTTAATATCGTCGTTATTATTGTCATTATCTTCTTTTTATTGTCTTTATTATCGTCGTTAATATCGTCGTTAATATCGTCATTATCATCGTTGTTATCGACCTTATTATCCTCATAATTATCGTCGTTAATATCGTCGTTATTTTGTCACAATCATCGTCGTTAATGTCGTCGTTATTATCGTCATTATCATCGTTGTTATCGTCCTTATCATCCTCATAATTATCGTCGTAAATATCGTCGTTATTTTGTCATAATCATCGTCGTTAATGTCGTCGTTATTATCGTCATTATCTACGTTGTTATCGTCATAAATATCATCGATAATATCGTCGTTATTATTGTCATTATCTTCTTTTTATCGTCGTTATTAACGTCGTTATTATCGTCGTTAATATCGTCGTTAATATCGTCATTATCATCGTTGTTATCGTCCTTATTATCCTCATAATTATCGTCGTTATTTTGTCATAAACATCGTCGCTAATGTCGTCGTTATTATCGTCATTATCATCGTTGTTATCGTCCTTATCATCCTCATAATTATCGTCGTTAATATCGTCGTTATTTTGTCATAATCATCGTCGTTAATGTCGTCGTTATTATCGTCATTATCTACGTTGTTATCGTCATAAATATCATCGATAATATCGTCGTTATTATTGTCATTATCTTCTTTTTATCGTCGTTATTAACGTCGTTATTATCGTCGTTAATATCGTCGTTAATATCGTCATTATCATCGTTGTTATCGTCCTTATTATCCTCATAATTATCGTCGTTAATATCGTCGTTATTTTGTCACAATCATCGTCGTTAATGTCGTCGTTATTATCGTCATTATCATCGTTGTTATCGTCCTTATCATCCTCATAATTATCGTCGTTAATATCGTCGTTATTTTGTCATTATCATTGACGATAATGTCGTCGTTATTATCGTCATTATCTTCGTTGTTATCGTCATAATTATCATCGTTAATATCGTCGTTATTATTGTCATTATCTTCTTTTTATCGTCGTTTTTATCGTCGTTAATATCGTCGTTATTATCGTCGTTAATATCGTCGTTAATATCGTCATTATCATCGTTGTTATCGTCCTTATTATCCTCATAATTATCGTCGTTAATATCGTCGTTATTTTGTCACAATCATCGTCGTTAATGTCGTCGTTATTATCGTCATTATCATCGTTGTTATCGTCCTTATCATCCTCATAATTATCGTCGTAAATATCGTCGTTATTTTGTCATAATCATCGTCGTTAATGTCGTCGTTATTATCGTCATTATCTACGTTGTTATCGTCATAAATATTATCGTTAATATCGTCGTTATTATTGTCATTATCTTCTTTTTATTGTCTTTATTATCGTCGTTAATATCGTCGTTATTATCGTCGTTAATATCGTCATTATCATCGTTGTTATCGTCCTTATCATCCTCATAATTATCGTCGTTAATATCGTCGTTATTTTGTCATAATCATCGTCGTTAATGTCGTCGTTATTATCGTCATTATCTACGTTGTTATCGTCATAAATATCATCGATAATATCGTCGTTATTATTGTCATTATCTTCTTTTTATCGTCGTTATTAACGTCGTTATTATCGTCGTTAATATCGTCGTTAATATCGTCATTATAATCGTTGTTATCGTCCTTCTTATCCTCATAATTATCGTCGTTAATATCGTCGTTATTTTGTCATAAACATCGTCGCTAATGTCGTCGTTATTATCGTCATTATCATCGTTGTTATCGTCCTTATCATCCTCATAATTATCGTCGTTAATATCGTCGTTATTTTGTCATAATCATCGTCGTTAATGTCGTCGTTATTATCGTCATTATCTACGTTGTTATCGTCATAAATATTATCGTTAATATCGTCGTTATTATTGTCATTATCTTCTTTTTATTGTCTTTATTATCGTCGTTAATATCGTCGTTATTATCGTCGTTAATATCGTCGTTAAAATCGTCATTATCATCGTTGTTATCGTCCTTATTATCCTCATAATTATCGTCGTTAATATCGTCGTTATTTTGTCATAATCATCGTCGTTAATGTCGTCGTTATTATCGTCATTATCTACGTTGTTATCGTCATAAATATCATCGATAATATCGTCGTTATTATTGTCATTATCTTCTTTTTATCGTCGTTATTAACGTCGTTATTATCGTCGTTAATATCGTCGTTAATATCGTCATTATCATCGTTGTTATCGTCCTTATTATCCTCATAATTATCGTCGTTATTTTGTCATAAACATCGTCGCTAATGTCGTCGTTATTATCGTCATTATCATCGTTGTTATCGTCCTTATCATCCTCATAATTATCGTCGTTAATATCGTCGTTATTTTGTCATAATCATCGTCATTAATGTCGTCGTTATTATCGTCATTATCTACGTTGTTATCGTCATAAATATTATCTTTAATATCGTCGTTATTATTGTCATTATCTTCTTTTTATTGTCTTTATTATCGTCGTTAATATCGTCGTTATTATCGTCGTTAATATCGTCGTTAATATCGTCATTATCATCGTTGTTATCGTCCTTATTATCCTCATAAATATCGTCGTTAATATCGTCGTTATTTTGTCATAATCGTCGTCGTTATTATCGTCATTATCTACGTTGTTATCGTCATAAATAACATCGATAATATCGTCGTTATTATTGTCATTATCTTCTTTTTATCGTCGTTATTAACGTCGTTATTATCGTCGTTAATATCGTCGTTAATATCGTCATTATCATCCTTGTTATCGTCCTTATCATCCTCATAATTATCGTCGTTAATATCGTCGTTATTTTGTCATAATCATCGTCGTTAATGTCGTCGTTATTATCGTCATTATCTACGTTGTTATCGTCATAAATATCATCGATAATATCGTCGTTATTATTGTCATTATCTTCTTTTTATCGTCGTTATTAACGTCGTTATTATCGTCGTTAATATCGTCGTTAATATCGTCATTATCATCATTGTTATCGTCCTTATCATCCTCATAATTATCGTCGTTAATATCGTCGTTATTTTGTCATAATCATCGTCGTTAATGTCGTCGTTATTATCGTCATTATCTACGTTGTTATTGTCATAAATATCATCGATAATATCGTCGTTATTATTGTCATTATCTTCTTTTTATTGTCTTTATTATCGTCGTTAATATCGTCGTTATTATCGTCGTTAATATCGTTGTTAATATCGTCATTATCATCGTTGTTATCGTCCTTATTATCCTCATAATTATCGTCGTTAATATCGTCGTTATTATCGTTATTATCATCGTTGTTATCGTCGTTATTATCCGCATAATTATCGTCGTTAATATCGTCGTTATTATCGTCATTGTCATCGTTGTTATCGTCGTTATTATCCTCATAATTATTGTCGTTATTATCGTCGTTATTTCGTCATTATCATCGTTGTTATCGTCGTTATTATCGTCGTTAATATCGTCATTATCATCGTTGTTATCGTCGTTATTATCGTCGTTAATATCGTCATTATCATCGTTGTTATCGTCCTTATCATCCTCATAATTATCGTCGTTAATATCGTCGTTATTTTGTCATAATCGTCGTCGTTAATGTCGTCGTTATTATCGTCATTATCTACGTTGTTATCGTCATAAATAACATCGATTATATCGTCGTTATTATTGTCATTATCTTCTTTTTATCGTCGTTATTAACGTCGTTATTATCGTCGTTAATATCGTCGTTAATATCGTCATTATCATCGTTGTTATCGTCCTTATCATCCTCATAATTATCGTCGTTAATATCGTCGTTATTTTGTCATAATCATCGTCGTTAATGTCGTCGTTATTATCGTCATTATCTACGTTGTTATCGACATAAATATTATCTTTAATATCGTCGTTATTATTGTCATTATCTTCTTTTTATTGTCTTTATTATCGTCGTTAATATCGTCGTTAATATCGTCATTATCATCGTTGTTATCGACCTTATTATCCTCATAATTATCGTCGTTAATATCGTCGTTATTTTGTCACAATCATCGTCGTTAATGTCGTCGTTATTATCGTCATTATCATCGTTGTTATCGTCCTTATCATCCTCATAATTATCGTCGTAAATATCGTCGTTATTTTGTCATAATCATCGTCGTTAATGTCGTCGTTATTATCGTCATTATCTACGTTGTTATCGTCATAAATATCATCGATAATATCGTCGTTATTATTGTCATTATCTTCTTTTTATCGTCGTTATTAACGTCGTTATTATCGTCGTTAATATCGTCGTTAATATCGTCATTATCATCGTTGTTATCGTCCTTATTATCCTCATAATTATCGTCGTTAATATCGTCGTTATTTTGTCACAATCATCGTCGTTAATGTCGTCGTTATTATCGTCATTATCATCGTTGTTATCGTCCTTATCATCCTCATAATTATCGTCGTTAATATCGTCGTTATTTTGTCATTATAATTGACGATAATGTCGTCGTTATTATCGTCATTATCTTCGTTGTTATCGTCATAATTATCATCGTTAATATCGTCGTTATTATTGTCATTATCTTCTTTTTATCGTCGTTTTTATCGTCGTTAATATCGTCGTTATTATCGTCGTTAATATCGTCGTTAATATCGTCATTATCATCGTTGTTATCGTCCTTATTATCCTCATAATTATCGTCGTTAATATCGTCGTTATTTTGTCACAATCATCGTCGTTAATGTCGTCGTTATTATCGTCATTATCATCGTTGTTATCGTCCTTATCATCCTCATAATTATCGTCGTAAATATCGTCGTTATTTTGTCATAATCATCGTCGTTAATGTCGTCGTTATTATCGTCATTATCTACGTTGTTATCGTCATAAATATTATCGTTAATATCGTCGTTATTATTGTCATTATCTTCTTTTTATTGTCTTTATTATCGTCGTTAATATCGTCGTTATTATCGTCGTTAATATCGTCATTATCATCGTTGTTATCGTCCTTATCATCCTCATAATTATCGTCGTTAATATCGTCGTTATTTTGTCATAATCATCGTCGTTAATGTCGTCGTTATTATCGTCATTATCTACGTTGTTATCGTCATAAATATCATCGATAATATCGTCGTTATTATTGTCATTATCTTCTTTTTATCGTCGTTATTAACGTCGTTATTATCGTCGTTAATATCGTCGTTAATATCGTCATTATAATCGTTGTTATCGTCCTTATTATCCTCATAATTATCGTCGTTAATATCGTCGTTATTTTGTCATAAACATCGTCGCTAATGTCGTCGTTATTATCGTCATTATCATCGTTGTTATCGTCCTTATCATCCTCATAATTATCGTCGTTAATATCGTCGTTATTTTGTCATAATCATCGTCGTTAATGTCGTCGTTATTATCGTCATTATCTACGTTGTTATCGTCATAAATATTATCGTTAATATCGTCGTTATTATTGTCATTATCTTCTTTTTATTGTCTTTATTATCGTCGTTAATATCGTCGTTATTATCGTCGTTAATATCGTCGTTAAAATCGTCATTATCATCGTTGTTATCGTCCTTATTATCCTCATAATTATCGTCGTTAATATCGTCGTTATTTTGTCATAATCATCGTCGTTAATGTCGTCGTTATTATCGTCATTATCTACGTTGTTATCGTCATAAATATCATCGATAATATCGTCGTTATTATTGTCATTATCTTCTTTTTATCGTCGTTATTAACGTCGTTATTATCGTCGTTAATATCGTCGTTAATATCGTCATTATCATCGTTGTTATCGTCCTTATTATCCTCATAATTATCGTCGTTATTTTGGCATAAACATCGTCGCTAATGTCGTCGTTATTATCGTCATTATCATCGTTGTTATCGTCCTTATCATCCTCATAATTATCGTCGTTAATATCGTCGTTATTTTGTCATAATCATCGTCATTAATGTCGTCGTTATTATCGTCATTATCTACGTTGTTATCGTCATAAATATTATCTTTAATATCGTCGTTATTATTGTCATTATCTTCTTTTTATTGTCTTTATTATCGTCGTTAATATCGTCGTTATTATCGTCGTTAATATCGTCGTTAATATCGTCATTATCATCGTTGTTATCGTCCTTATTATCCTCATAAATATCGTCGTTAATATCGTCGTTATTTTGTCATAATCGTCGTCGTTATTATCGTCATTATCTACGTTGTTATCGTCATAAATAACATCGATAATATCGTCGTTATTATTGTCATTATCTTCTTTTTATCGTCGTTATTAACGTCGTTATTATCGTCGTTAATATCGTCGTTAATATCGTCATTATCATCCTTGTTATCGTCCTTATCATCCTCATAATTATCGTCGTTAATATCGTCGTTATTTTGTCATAATCATCGTCGTTAATGTCGTCGTTATTATCGTCATTATCTACGTTGTTATCGTCATAAATATCATCGATAATATCGTCGTTATTATTGTCATTATCTTCTTTTTATCGTCGTTATTAACGTCGTTATTATCGTCGTTAATATCGTCGTTAATATCGTCATTATCATCATTGTTATCGTCCTTATCATCCTCATAATTATCGTCGTTAATATCGTCGTTATTTTGTCATAATCATCGTCGTTAATGTCGTCGTTATTATCGTCATTATCTACGTTGTTATTGTCATAAATATCATCGATAATATCGTCGTTATTATTGTCATTATCTTCTTTTTATTGTCTTTATTATCGTCGTTAATATCGTCGTTATTATCGTCGTTAATATCGTCGTTAATATCGTCATTATCATCGTTGTTATCGTCCTTATTATCCTCATAATTATCGTCGTTAATATCGTCGTTATTATCGTTATTATCATCGTTGTTATCGTCGTTATTATCCGCATAATTATCGTCGTTAATATCGTCGTTATTATCGTCATTGTCATCGTTGTTATCGTCGTTATTATCCTCATAATTATTGTCGTTATTATCGTCGTTATTTCGTCATTATCATCGTTGTTATCGTCGTTATTATCGTCGTTAATATCGTCATTATCATCGTTGTTATCGTCGTTATTATCGTCGTTAATATCGTCATTATCATCGTTGTTATCGTCCTTATCATCCTCATAATTATCGTCGATAATATCGTCGTTATTTTGTCATAATCGTCGTCGTTAATGTCGTCGTTATTATCGTCATTATCTACGTTGTTATCGTCATAAATAACATCGATAATATCGTCGTTATTATTGTCATTATCTTCTTTTTATCGTCGTTATTAACGTCGTTATTATCGTCGTTAATATCGTCGTTAATATCGTCATTATCATCGTTGTTATCGTCCTTATCATCCTCATAATTATCGTCGTTAATATCGTCGTTATTTTGTCATAATCATCGTCGTTAATGTCGTCGTTATTATCGTCATTATCTACGTTGTTATCGACATAAATATTATCTTTAATATCGTCGTTATTATTGTCATTATCTTCTTTTTATTGTCTTTATTATCGTCGTTAATATCGTCGTTAATATCGTCATTATCATCGTTGTTATCGACCTTATTATCCTCATAATTATCGTCGTTAATATCGTCGTTATTTTGTCACAATCATCGTCGTTAATGTCGTCGTTATTATCGTCATTATCATCGTTGTTATCGTCCTTATCATCCTCATAATTATCGTCGTTAATATCGTCGTTATTTTGTCATAATCATCGTCGTTAATGTCGTCGTTATTATCGTCATTATCTACGTTGTTATCGTCATAAATATTATCGTTAATATCGTCGTTATTATTGTCATTATCTTCTTTTTATTGTCTTTATTATCGTCGTTAATATCGTCGTTATTATCGTCGTTAATATCGTCGTTAAAATCGTCATTATCATCGTTGTTATCGTCCTTATTATCCTCATAATTATCGTCGTTAATATCGTCGTTATTTTGTCATAATCATCGTCGTTAATGTCGTCGTTATTATCGTCATTATCTACGTTGTTATCGTCATAAATATCATCGATAATATCGTCGTTATTATTGTCATTATCTTCTTTTTATCGTCGTTATTAACGTCGTTATTATCGTCGTTAATATCGTCGTTAATATCGTCATTATCATCGTTGTTATCGTCCTTATTATCCTCATAATTATCGTCGTTATTTTGTCATAAACATCGTCGCTAATGTCGTCGTTATTATCGTCATTATCATCGTTGTTATCGTCCTTATCATCCTCATAATTATCGTCGTTAATATCGTCGTTATTTTGTCATAATCATCGTCGTTAATGTCGTCGTTATTATCGTCATTATCTACGTTGTTATCGTCATAAATATCATCGATAATATCGTCGTTATTATTGTCATTATCTTCTTTTTATCGTCGTTATTAACGTCGTTATTATCGTCGTTAATATCGTCGTTAATATCGTCATTATCATCGTTGTTATCGTCCTTATTATCCTCATAATTATCGTCGTTAATATCGTCGTTATTTTGTCACAATCATCGTCGTTAATGTCGTCGTTATTATCGTCATTATCATCGTTGTTATCGTCCTTATCATCCTCATAATTATCGTCGTTAATATCGTCGTTATTTTGTCATTATCATTGACGATAATGTCGTCGTTATTATCGTCATTATCTTCGTTGTTATCGTCATAATTATCATCGTTAATATCGTCGTTATTATTGTCATTATCTTCTTTTTATCGTCGTTTTTATCGTCGTTAATATCGTCGTTATTATCGTCGTTAATATCGTCGTTAATATCGTCATTATCATCGTTGTTATCGTCCTTATTATCCTCATAATTATCGTCGTTAATATCGTCGTTATTTTGTCACAATCATCGTCGTTAATGTCGTCGTTATTATCGTCATTATCATCGTTGTTATCGTCCTTATCATCCTCATAATTATCGTCGTAAATATCGTCGTTATTTTGTCATAATCATCGTCGTTAATGTCGTCGTTATTATCGTCATTATCTACGTTGTTATCGTCATAAATATTATCGTTAATATCGTCGTTATTATTGTCATTATCTTCTTTTTATTGTCTTTATTATCGTCGTTAATATCGTCGTTATTATCGTCGTTAATATCGTCATTATCATCGTTGTTATCGTCCTTATTATCCTCATAATTATCGTCGTTAATATCGTCGTTATTTTGTCCTAATCATCGTCGTTAATGTCGTCGTTATTATCGTCATTATCTACGTTGTTATCGTCATAAATATCATCGATAATATCGTCGTTATTATTGTAATTATCTTCTTTTTATCGTCGTTATTAACGTCGTTATTATCGTCGTTAATATCGTCGTTAATATCGTCATTATCATCGTTGTTATCGTCCTTATCATCCTCATAATTATCGTCGTTAATATCGTCGTTATTTTGTCATAATCATCGTCGTTAATGTCGTCGTTATTATCGTCATTATCTACGTTGTTATCGTCATAAATATCATCGATAATATCGTCGTTATTATTGTCATTATCTTCTTTTTATTGTCTTTATTATCGTCGTTAATATCGTCGTTATTATCGTCGTTAATATCGTCGTTATTATCGTCGTTAATATCGTCGTTAATATCGTCATTATCATCGTTGTTATCGTCCTTATCATCCTCATAATTATCGTCGTTAATATCGTCGTTATTTTGTCATAATCATCGTCGTTAATGTCGTCGTTATTATCGTCATTATCTACGTTGTTATCGTCATAAATATCATCGATAATATCGTCGTTATTATTGTCATTATCTTCTTTTTATCGTCGTTATTAACGTCGTTATTATCGTCGTTAATATCGTCGTTAATATCGTCATTATAATCGTTGTTATCGTCCTTATTATCCTCATAATTATCGTCGTTAATATCGTCGTTATTTTGTCATAAACATCGTCGCTAATGTCGTCGTTATTATCGTCATTATCATCGTTGTTATCGTCCTTATCATCCTCATAATTATCGTCGTTAATATCGTCGTTATTTTGTCATAATCATCGTCGTTAATGTCGTCGTTATTATCGTCATTATCTACGTTGTTATCGTCATAAATATTATCGTTAATATCGTCGTTATTATTGTCATTATCTTCTTTTTATTGTCTTTATTATCGTCGTTAATATCGTCGTTATTATCGTCGTTAATATCGTCGTTAAAATCGTCATTATCATCGTTGTTATCGTCCTTATTATCCTCATAATTATCGTCGTTAATATCGTCGTTATTTTGTCATAATCATCGTCGTTAATGTCGTCGTTATTATCGTCATTATCTACGTTGTTATCGTCATAAATATCATCGATAATATCGTCGTTATTATTGTCATTATCTTCTTTTTATCGTCGTTATTAACGTCGTTATTATCGTCGTTAATATCGTCGTTAATATCGTCATTATCATCGTTGTTATCGTCCTTATTATCCTCATAATTATCGTCGTTATTTTGTCATAAACATCGTCGCTAATGTCGTCGTTATTATCGTCATTATCATCGTTGTTATCGTCCTTATCATCCTCATAATTATCGTCGTTAATATCGTCGTTATTTTGTCATAATCATCGTCATTAATGTCGTCGTTATTATCGTCATTATCTACGTTGTTATCGTCATAAATATTATCTTTAATATCGTCGTTATTATTGTCATTATCTTCTTTTTATTGTCTTTATTATCGTCGTTAATATCGTCGTTATTATCGTCGTTAATATCGTCGTTAATATCGTCATTATCATCGTTGTTATCGTCCTTATTATCCTCATAAATATCGTCGTTATTTTGTCATAATCGTCGTCGTTATTATCGTCATTATCTACGTTGTTATCGTCATAAATAACATCGATAATATCGTCGTTATTATTGTCATTATCTTCTTTTTATCGTCGTTATTAACGTCGTTATTATCGTCGTTAATATCGTCGTTAATATCGTCATTATCATCCTTGTTATCGTCCTTATCATCCTCATAATTATCGTCGTTAATATCGTCGTTATTTTGTCATAATCATCGTCGTTAATGTCGTCGTTATTATCGTCATTATCTACGTTGTTATCGTCATAAATATCATCGATAATATCGTCGTTATTATTGTCATTATCTTCTTTTTATCGTCGTTATTAACGTCGTTATTATCGTCGTTAATATCGTCGTTAATATCGTCATTATCATCATTGTTATCGTCCTTATCATCCTCATAATTATCGTCGTAAATATCGTCGTTATTTTGTCATAATCATCGTCGTTAATGTCGTCGTTATTATCGTCATTATCTACGTTGTTATCGTCATAAATATTATCGTTAATATCGTCGTTATTATTGTCATTATCTTCTTTTTATTGTCTTTATTATCGTCGTTAATATCGTCGTTATTATCGTCGTTAATATCGTCATTATCATCGTTGTTATCGTCCTTATTATCCTCATAATTATCGTCGTTAATATCGTCGTTATTTTGTCCTAATCATCGTCGTTAATGTCGTCGTTATTATCGTCATTATCTACGTTGTTATCGTCATAAATATCATCGATAATATCGTCGTTATTATTGTAATTATCTTCTTTTTATCGTCGTTATTAACGTCGTTATTATCGTCGTTAATATCGTCGTTAATATCGTCATTATCATCGTTGTTATCGTCCTTATCATCCTCATAATTATCGTCGTTAATATCGTCGTTATTTTGTCATAATCATCGTCGTTAATGTCGTCGTTATTATCGTCATTATCTACGTTGTTATCGTCATAAATATCATCGATAATATCGTCGTTATTATTGTCATTATCTTCTTTTTATTGTCTTTATTATCGTCGTTAATATCGTCGTTATTATCGTCGTTAATATCGTCGTTATTATCGTCGTTAATATCGTCGTTAATATCGTCATTATCATCGTTGTTATCGTCCTTATCATCCTCATAATTATCGTCGTTAATATCGTCGTTATTTTGTCATAATCATCGTCGTTAATGTCGTCGTTATTATTGTCATTATCTACGTTGTTATCGTCATAAATATCATCGATAATATCGTCGTTATT
Organism: Dolichovespula media; assembly: GCA_911387685.1. Classification (NCBI taxonomy): domain Eukaryota; kingdom Metazoa; phylum Arthropoda; class Insecta; order Hymenoptera; family Vespidae; genus Dolichovespula; species Dolichovespula media. The sequence continues at coordinate 81,753 of CAJVQJ010000026.1, read as the reverse complement.
ATTGTCATTATCTTCTTTTTATCGTCGTTATTAACGTCGTTATTATCGTCGTTAATATCGTCGTTAATATCGTCATTATAATCGTTGTTATCGTCCTTATTATCCTCATAATTATCGTCGTTAATATCGTCGTTATTTTGTCATAAACATCGTCGCTAATGTCGTCGTTATTATCGTCATTATCATCGTTGTTATCGTCCTTATCATCCTCATAATTATCGTCGTTAATATCGTCGTTATTTTGTCATAATCATCGTCGTTAATGTCGTCGTTATTATCGTCATTATCTACGTTGTTATCGTCATAAATATTATCGTTAATATCGTCGTTATTATTGTCATTATCTTCTTTTTATTGTCTTTATTATCGTCGTTAATATCGTCGTTATTATCGTCGTTAATATCGTCGTTAAAATCGTCATTATCATCGTTGTTATCGTCCTTATTATCCTCATAATTATCGTCGTTAATATCGTCGTTATTTTGTCATAATCATCGTCGTTAATGTCGTCGTTATTATCGTCATTATCTACGTTGTTATCGTCATAAATATCATCGATAATATCGTCGTTATTATTGTCATTATCTTCTTTTTATCGTCGTTATTAACGTCGTTATTATCGTCGTTAATATCGTCGTTAATATCGTCATTATCATCGTTGTTATCGTCCTTATTATCCTCATAATTATCGTCGTTATTTTGTCATAAACATCGTCGCTAATGTCGTCGTTATTATCGTCATTATCATCGTTGTTATCGTCCTTATCATCCTCATAATTATCGTCGTTAATATCGTCGTTATTTTGTCATAATCATCGTCATTAATGTCGTCGTTATTATCGTCATTATCTACGTTGTTATCGTCATAAATATTATCTTTAATATCGTCGTTATTATTGTCATTATCTTCTTTTTATTGTCTTTATTATCGTCGTTAATATCGTCGTTATTATCGTCGTTAATATCGTCGTTAATATCGTCATTATCATCGTTGTTATCGTCCTTATTATCCTCATAAATATCGTCGTTATTTTGTCATAATCGTCGTCGTTATTATCGTCATTATCTACGTTGTTATCGTCATAAATAACATCGATAATATCGTCGTTATTATTGTCATTATCTTCTTTTTATCGTCGTTATTAACGTCGTTATTATCGTCGTTAATATCGTCGTTAATATCGTCATTATCATCCTTGTTATCGTCCTTATCATCCTCATAATTATCGTCGTAAATATCGTCGTTATTTTGTCATAATCATCGTCGTTAATGTCGTCGTTATTATCGTCATTATCTACGTTGTTATCGTCATAAATATTATCGTTAATATCGTCGTTATTATTGTCATTATCTTCTTTTTATTGTCTTTATTATCGTCGTTAATATCGTCGTTATTATCGTCGTTAATATCGTCATTATCATCGTTGTTATCGTCCTTATTATCCTCATAATTATCGTCGTTAATATCGTCGTTATTTTGTCCTAATCATCGTCGTTAATGTCGTCGTTATTATCGTCATTATCTACGTTGTTATCGTCATAAATATCATCGATAATATCGTCGTTATTATTGTAATTATCTTCTTTTTATCGTCGTTATTAACGTCGTTATTATCGTCGTTAATATCGTCGTTAATATCGTCATTATCATCGTTGTTATCGTCCTTATCATCCTCATAATTATCGTCGTTAATATCGTCGTTATTTTGTCATAATCATCGTCGTTAATGTCGTCGTTATTATCGTCATTATCTACGTTGTTATCGTCATAAATATCATCGATAATATCGTCGTTAATATTGTCATTATCTTCTTTTTATTGTCTTTATTATCGTCGTTAATATCGTCGTTATTATCGTCGTTAATATCGTCGTTATTGTCGTCGTTAATATCGTCGTTAATATCGTCATTATCATCGTTGTTATCGTCCTTATCATCCTCATAATTATCGTCGTTAATATCGTCGTTATTTTGTCATAATCATCGTCGTTAATGTCGTCGTTATTATCGTCATTATCTACGTTGTTATCGTCATAAATATCATCGATAATATCGTCGTTATTATTGTCATTATCTTCTTTTTATCGTCGTTATTAACGTCGTTATTATCGTCGTTAATATCGTCGTTAATATCGTCATTATAATCGTTGTTATCGTCCTTATTATCCTCATAATTATCGTCGTTAATATCGTCGTTATTTTGTCATAAACATCGTCGCTAATGTCGTCGTTATTATCGTCATTATCATCGTTGTTATCGTCCTTATCATCCTCATAATTATCGTCGTTAATATCGTCGTTATTTTGTCATAATCATCGTCGTTAATGTCGTCGTTATTATCGTCATTATCTACGTTGTTATCGTCATAAATATTATCGTTAATATCGTCGTTATTATTGTCATTATCTTCTTTTTATTGTCTTTATTATCGTCGTTAATATCGTCGTTATTATCGTCGTTAATATCGTCGTTAAAATCGTCATTATCATCGTTGTTATCGTCCTTATTATCCTCATAATTATCGTCGTTAATATCGTCGTTATTTTGTCATAATCATCGTCGTTAATGTCGTCGTTATTATCGTCATTATCTACGTTGTTATCGTCATAAATATCATCGATAATATCGTCGTTATTATTGTCATTATCTTCTTTTTATCGTCGTTATTAACGTCGTTATTATCGTCGTTAATATCGTCGTTAATATCGTCATTATCATCGTTGTTATCGTCCTTATTATCCTCATAATTATCGTCGTTATTTTGTCATAAACATCGTCGCTAATGTCGTCGTTATTATCGTCATTATCATCGTTGTTATCGTCCTTATCATCCTCATAATTATCGTCGTTAATATCGTCGTTATTTTGTCATAATCATCGTCATTAATGTCGTCGTTATTATCGTCATTATCTACGTTGTTATCGTCATAAATATTATCTTTAATATCGTCGTTATTATTGTCATTATCTTCTTTTTATTGTCTTTATTATCGTCGTTAATATCGTCGTTATTATCGTCGTTAATATCGTCGTTAATATCGTCATTATCATCGTTGTTATCGTCCTTATTATCCTCATAAATATCGTCGTTATTTTGTCATAATCGTCGTCGTTATTATCGTCATTATCTACGTTGTTATCGTCATAAATAACATCGATAATATCGTCGTTATTATTGTCATTATCTTCTTTTTATCGTCGTTATTAACGTCGTTATTATCGTCGTTAATATCGTCGTTAATATCGTCATTATCATCCTTGTTATCGTCCTTATCATCCTCATAATTATCGTCGTTAATATCGTCGTTATTTTGTCATAATCATCGTCGTTAATGTCGTCGTTATTATCGTCATTATCTACGTTGTTATCGTCATAAATATCATCGATAATATCGTCGTTATTATTGTCATTATCTTCTTTTTATCGTCGTTATTAACGTCGTTATTATCGTCGTTAATATCGTCGTTAATATCGTCATTATCATCATTGTTATCGTCCTTATCATCCTCATAATTATCGTCGTTAATATCGTCGTTATTTTGTCATAATCATCGTCGTTAATGTCGTCGTTATTATCGTCATTATCTACGTTGTTATTGTCATAAATATCATCGATAATATCGTCGTTATTATTGTCATTATCTTCTTTTTATTGTCTTTATTATCGTCGTTAATATCGTCGTTATTATCGTCGTTAATATCGTTGTTAATATCGTCATTATCATCGCTGTTATCGTCCTTATTATCCTCATAATTATCGTCGTTAATATCGTCGTTATTATCGTTATTATCATCGTTGTTATCGTCGTTATTATCCGCATAATTATCGTCGTTAATATCGTCGTTATTATCGTCATTGTCATCGTTGTTATCGTCGTTATTATCCTCATAATTATCGTCGTTATTATCGTCGTTATTTCGTCATTATCATCGTTGTTATCGTCGTTATTATCGTCGTTAATATCGTCATTATCATCGTTGTTATCGTCGTTATTATCGTCGTTAATATCGTCATTATCATCGTTGTTATCGTCCTTATCATCCTCATAATTATCGTCGTTAATAACGTCGTTATTTTGTCATAATCATCGTCGTTTATGTCGTCGTTATTATCGTCATTATCTACGTTGTTATCGACATAAATATTATCTTTAATATCGTCGTTATTATTGTCATTATCTTCTTCTAATTGTCTTTATTATCGTCGTTAATATCGTCGTTAATATCGTCATTATCATCGTTGTTATCGTCCTTATTATCCTCATAATTATCGTCGTTAATATCGTCGTTATTTTGTCATAATCATCGTCGTTAATGTCGTCGTTATTATCGTCATTATCTACGTTGTTATCGTCATAAATATCATCGATAATATCGTCGTTATTATTGTCATTATCTTCTTTTTATCGTCGTTATTAACGTCGTTATTATCGTCGTTAATATCGTCGTTATTATCGTCGTTAATATCGTCATTATCATCGTTGTTATCGTCCTTATTATCCTCATAATTATCGTCGTTAATATCGTCGTTATTTTGTCACAATCATCGTCGTTAATGTCGTCGTTATTATCGTCATTATCATCGTTGTTATCGTCCTTATCATCCTCATAATTATCGTCGTTAATATCGTCGTTATTTTGTCATAATCGTCGTCGTTAATGTCGTCGTTATTATCGTCATTATCTACGTTGTTATCGTCATAAATAACATCGATAATATCGTCGTTATTATTGTCATTATCTTCTTTTTATCGTCGTTATTAACGTCGTTATTATCGTCGTTAATATCGTCGTTAATATCGTCATTATCATCGTTGTTATCGTCCTTATCATCCTCATAATTATCGTCGTTAATATCGTCGTTATTTTGTCATAATCATCGTCGTTAATGTCGTCGTTATTATCGTCATTATCTACGTTGTTATCGACATAAATATTATCTTTAATATCGTCGTTATTATTGTCATTATCTTCTTTTTATTGTCTTTATTATCGTCGTTAATATCGTCGTTAATATCGTCATTATCATCGTTGTTATCGACCTTATTATCCTCATAATTATCGTCGTTAATATCGTCGTTATTTTGTCACAATCATCGTCGTTAATGTCGTCGTTATTATCGTCATTATCTACGTTGTTATCGTCATAAATATCATCGATAATATCGTCGTTATTATTGTCATTATCTTCTTTTTATCGTCGTTATTAACGTCGTTATTATCGTCGTTAATATCGTCGTTAATATCGTCATTATCATCGTTGTTATCGTCCTTATTATCCTCATAATTATCGTCGTTATTTTGTCATAAACATCGTCGCTAATGTCGTCGTTATTATCGTCATTATCATCGTTGTTATCGTCCTTATCATCCTCATAATTATCGTCGTTAATATCGTCGTTATTTTGTCATAATCATCGTCGTTAATGTCGTCGTTATTATCGTCATTATCTACGTTGTTATCGTCATAAATATCATCGATAATATCGTCGTTATTATTGTCATTATCTTCTTTTTATCGTCGTTATTAACGTCGTTATTATCGTCGTTAATATCGTCGTTAATATCGTCATTATCATCGTTGTTATCGTCCTTATTATCCTCATAATTATCGTCGTTAATATCGTCGTTATTTTGTCACAATCATCGTCGTTAATGTCGTCGTTATTATCGTCATTATCATCGTTGTTATCGTCCTTATCATCCTCATAATTATCGTCGTTAATATCGTCGTTATTTTGTCTTTATCATTGACGATAATGTCGTCGTTATTATCGTCATTATCTTCGTTGTTATCGTCATAATTATCATCGTTAATATCGTCGTTATTATTGTCATTATCTTCTTTTTATCGTCGTTTTTATCGTCGTTAATATCGTCGTTATTATCGTCGTTAATATCGTCGTTAATATCGTCATTATCATCGTTGTTATCGTCCTTATTATCCTCATAATTATCGTCGTTAATATCGTCGTTATTTTGTCACAATCATCGTCGTTAATGTCGTCGTTATTATCGTCATTATCATCGTTGTTATCGTCCTTATCATCCTCATAATTATCGTCGTAAATATCGTCGTTATTTTGTCATAATCATCGTCGTTAATGTCGTCGTTATTATCGTCATTATCTACGTTGTTATCGTCATAAATATTATCGTTAATATCGTCGTTATTATTGTCATTATCTTCTTTTTATTGTCTTTATTATCGTCGTTAATATCGTCGTTATTATCGTCGTTAATATCGTCATTATCATCGTTGTTATCGTCCTTATTATCCTCATAATTATCGTCGTTAATATCGTCGTTATTTTGTCCTAATCATCGTCGTTAATGTCGTCGTTATTATCGTCATTATCTACGTTGTTATCGTCATAAATATCATCGATAATATCGTCGTTATTATTGTAATTATCTTCTTTTTATCGTCGTTATTAACGTCGTTATTATCGTCGTTAATATCGTCGTTAATATCGTCATTATCATCGTTGTTATCGTCCTTATCATCCTCATAATTATCGTCGTTAATATCGTCGTTATTTTGTCATAATCATCGTCGTTAATGTCGTCGTTATTATCGTCATTATCTACGTTGTTATCGTCATAAATATCATCGATAATATCGTCGTTATTATTGTCATTATCTTCTTTTTATTGTCTTTATTATCGTCGTTAATATCGTCGTTATTATCGTCGTTAATATCGTCGTTATTATCGTCGTTAATATCGTCGTTAATATCGTCATTATCATCGTTGTTATCGTCCTTATCATCCTCATAATTATCGTCGTTAATATCGTCGTTATTTTGTCATAATCATCGTCGTTAATGTCGTCGTTATTATCGTCATTATCTACGTTGTTATCGTCATAAATATCATCGATAATATCGTCGTTATTATTGTCATTATCTTCTTTTTATCGTCGTTATTAACGTCGTTATTATCGTCGTTAATATCGTCGTTAATATCGTCATTATAATCGTTGTTATCGTCCTTATTATCCTCATAATTATCGTCGTTAATATCGTCGTTATTTTGTCATAAACATCGTCGCTAATGTCGTCGTTATTATCGTCATTATCATCGTTGTTATCGTCCTTATCATCCTCATAATTATCGTCGTTAATATCGTCGTTATTTTGTCATAATCATCGTCGTTAATGTCGTCGTTATTATCGTCATTATCTACGTTGTTATCGTCATAAATATTATCGTTAATATCGTCGTTATTATTGTCATTATCTTCTTTTTATTGTCTTTATTATCGTCGTTAATATCGTCGTTATTATCGTCGTTAATATCGTCGTTAAAATCGTCATTATCATCGTTGTTATCGTCCTTATTATCCTCATAATTATCGTCGTTAATATCGTCGTTATTTTGTCATAATCATCGTCGTTAATGTCGTCGTTATTATCGTCATTATCTACGTTGTTATCGTCATAAATATCATCGATAATATCGTCGTTATTATTGTCATTATCTTCTTTTTATCGTCGTTATTAACGTCGTTATTATCGTCGTTAATATCGTCGTTAATATCGTCATTATCATCGTTGTTATCGTCCTTATTATCCTCATAATTATCGTCGTTATTTTGTCATAAACATCGTCGCTAATGTCGTCGTTATTATCGTCATTATCATCGTTGTTATCGTCCTTATCATCCTCATAATTATCGTCGTTAATATCGTCGTTATTTTGTCATAATCATCGTCATTAATGTCGTCGTTATTATCGTCATTATCTACGTTGTTATCGTCATAAATATTATCTTTAATATCGTCGTTATTATTGTCATTATCTTCTTTTTATTGTCTTTATTATCGTCGTTAATATCGTCGTTAATATCGTCATTATCATCGTTGTTATCGACCTTATTATCCTCATAATTATCGTCGTTAATATCGTCGTTATTTTGTCACAATCATCGTCGTTAATGTCGTCGTTATTATCGTCATTATCATCGTTGTTATCGTCCTTATCATCCTCATAATTATCGTCGTTAATATCGTCGTTATTTTGTCATAATCATCGTCGTTAATGTCGTCGTTATTATCGTCATTATCTACGTTGTTATCGTCATAAATATTATCGTTAATATCGTCGTTATTATTGTCATTATCTTCTTTTTATTGTCTTTATTATCGTCGTTAATATCGTCGTTATTATCGTCGTTAATATCGTCGTTAAAATCGTCATTATCATCGTTGTTATCGTCCTTATTATCCTCATAATTATCGTCGTTAATATCGTCGTTATTTTGTCATAATCATCGTCGTTAATGTCGTCGTTATTATCGTCATTATCTACGTTGTTATCGTCATAAATATCATCGATAATATCGTCGTTATTATTGTCATTATCTTCTTTTTATCGTCGTTATTAACGTCGTTATTATCGTCGTTAATATCGTCGTTAATATCGTCATTATCATCGTTGTTATCGTCCTTATTATCCTCATAATTATCGTCGTTATTTTGTCATAAACATCGTCGCTAATGTCGTCGTTATTATCGTCATTATCATCGTTGTTATCGTCCTTATCATCCTCATAATTATCGTCGTTAATATCGTCGTTATTTTGTCATAATCATCGTCGTTAATGTCGTCGTTATTATCGTCATTATCTACGTTGTTATCGTCATAAATATCATCGATAATATCGTCGTTATTATTGTCATTATCTTCTTTTTATCGTCGTTATTAACGTCGTTATTATCGTCGTTAATATCGTCGTTAATATCGTCATTATCATCGTTGTTATCGTCCTTATTATCCTCATAATTATCGTCGTTAATATCGTCGTTATTTTGTCACAATCATCGTCGTTAATGTCGTCGTTATTATCGTCATTATCATCGTTGTTATCGTCCTTATCATCCTCATAATTATCGTCGTTAATATCGTCGTTATTTTGTCATTATCATTGACGATAATGTCGTCGTTATTATCGTCATTATCTTCGTTGTTATCGTCATAATTATCATCGTTAATATCGTCGTTATTATTGTCATTATCTTCTTTTTATCGTCGTTTTTATCGTCGTTAATATCGTCGTTATTATCGTCGTTAATATCGTCGTTAATATCGTCATTATCATCGTTGTTATCGTCCTTATTATCCTCATAATTATCGTCGTTAATATCGTCGTTATTTTGTCACAATCATCGTCGTTAATGTCGTCGTTATTATCGTCATTATCATCGTTGTTATCGTCCTTATCATCCTCATAATTATCGTCGTAAATATCGTCGTTATTTTGTCATAATCATCGTCGTTAATGTCGTCGTTATTATCGTCATTATCTACGTTGTTATCGTCATAAATATTATCGTTAATATCGTCGTTATTATTGTCATTATCTTCTTTTTATTGTCTTTATTATCGTCGTTAATATCGTCGTTATTATCGTCGTTAATATCGTCATTATCATCGTTGTTATCGTCCTTATTATCCTCATAATTATCGTCGTTAATATCGTCGTTATTTTGTCCTAATCATCGTCGTTAATGTCGTCGTTATTATCGTCATTATCTACGTTGTTATCGTCATAAATATCATCGATAATATCGTCGTTATTATTGTAATTATCTTCTTTTTATCGTCGTTATTAACGTCGTTATTATCGTCGTTAATATCGTCGTTAATATCGTCATTATCATCGTTGTTATCGTCCTTATCATCCTCATAATTATCGTCGTTAATATCGTCGTTATTTTGTCATAATCATCGTCGTTAATGTCGTCGTTATTATCGTCATTATCTACGTTGTTATCGTCATAAATATCATCGATAATATCGTCGTTATTATTGTCATTATCTTCTTTTTATTGTCTTTATTATCGTCGTTAATATCGTCGTTATTATCGTCGTTAATATCGTCGTTATTATCGTCGTTAATATCGTCGTTAATATCGTCATTATCATCGTTGTTATCGTCCTTATCATCCTCATAATTATCGTCGTTAATATCGTCGTTATTTTGTCATAATCATCGTCGTTAATGTCGTCGTTATTATCGTCATTATCTACGTTGTTATCGTCATAAATATCATCGATAATATCGTCGTTATTATTGTCATTATCTTCTTTTTATCGTCGTTATTAACGTCGTTATTATCGTCGTTAATATCGTCGTTAATATCGTCATTATAATCGTTGTTATCGTCCTTATTATCCTCATAATTATCGTCGTTAATATCGTCGTTATTTTGTCATAAACATCGTCGCTAATGTCGTCGTTATTATCGTCATTATCATCGTTGTTATCGTCCTTATCATCCTCATAATTATCGTCGTTAATATCGTCGTTATTTTGTCATAATCATCGTAATTAATGTCGTCGTTATTATCGTCATTATCTACGTTGTTATCGTCATAAATATTATCGTTAATATCGTCGTTATTATTGTCATTATCTTCTTTTTATTGTCTTTATTATCGTCGTTAATATCGTCGTTATTATCGTCGTTAATATCGTCGTTAAAATCGTCATTATCATCGTTGTTATCGTCCTTATTATCCTCATAATTATCGTCGTTAATATCGTCGTTATTTTGTCATAATCATCGTCGTTAATGTCGTCGTTATTATCGTCATTATCTACGTTGTTATCGTCATAAAGATCATCGATAATATCGTCGTTATTATTGTCATTATCTTCTTTTTATCGTCGTTATTAACGTCGTTATTATCGTCGTTAATATCGTCGTTAATATCGTCATTATCATCGTTGTTATCGTCCTTATTATCCTCATAATTATCGTCGTTATTTTGTCATAAACATCGTCGCTAATGTCGTCGTTATTATCGTCATTATCATCGTTGTTATCGTCCTTATCATCCTCATAATTATCGTCGTTAATATCGTCGTTATTTTGTCATAATCATCGTCATTAATGTCGTCGTTATTATCGTCATTATCTACGTTGTTATCGTCATAAATATTATCTTTAATATCGTCGTTATTATTGTCATTATCTTCTTTTTATTGTCTTTATTATCGTCGTTAATATCGTCGTTATTATCGTCGTTAATATCGTCGTTAATATCGTCATTATCATCGTTGTTATCGTCCTTATTATCCTCATAAATATCGTCGTTATTTTGTCATAATCGTCGTCGTTATTATCGTCATTATCTACGTTGTTATCGTCATAAATAACATCGATAATATCGTCGTTATTATTGTCATTATCTTCTTTTTATCGTCGTTATTAACGTCGTTATTATCGTCGTTAATATCGTCATTATCATCCTTGTTATCGTCCTTATCATCCTCATAATTATCGTCGTTAATATCGTCGTTATTTTGTCATAATCATCGTCGTTAATGTCGTCGTTATTATCGTCATTATCTACGTTGTTATCGTCATAAATATCATCGATAATATCGTCGTTATTATTGTCATTATCTTCTTTTTATCGTCGTTATTAACGTCGTTATTATCGTCGTTAATATCGTCGTTAATATCGTCATTATCATCATTGTTATCGTCCTTATCATCCTCATAATTATCGTCGTTAATATCGTCGTTATTTTGTCATAATCATCGTCGTTAATGTCGTCGTTATTATCGTCATTATCTACGTTGTTATTGTCATAAATATCATCGATAATATCGTCGTTATTATTGTCATTATCTTCTTTTTATTGTCTTTATTATCGTCGTTAATATCGTCGTTATTATCGTCGTTAATATCGTTGTTAATATCGTCATTATCATCGTTGTTATCGTCCTTATTATCCTCATAATTATCGTCGTTAATATCGTCGTTATTATCGTTATTATCATCGTTGTTATCGTCGTTATTATCCGCATAATTATCGTCGTTAATATCGTCGTTATTATCGTCATTGTCATCGTTGTTATCGTCGTTATTATCCTCATAATTATTGTCGTTATTATCGTCGTTATTTCGTCATTATCATCGTTGTTATCGTCGTTATTATCGTCGTTAATATCGTCATTATCATCGTTGTTATCGTCGTTATTATCGTCGTTAATATCGTCATTATCATCGTTGTTATCGTCCTTATCATCCTCATAATTATCGTCGTTAATATCGTCGTTATTTTGTCATAATCGTCGTCGTTAATGTCGTCGTTATTATCGTCATTATCTACGTTGTTATCGTCATAAATAACATCGATAATATCGTCGTTATTATTGTCATTATCTTCTTTTTATCGTCGTTATTAACGTCGTTATTATCGTCGTTAATATCGTCGTTAATATCGTCATTATCATCGTTGTTATCGTCCTTATCATCCTCATAATTATCGTCGTTAATATCGTCGTTATTTTGTCATAATCATCGTCGTTAATGTCGTCGTTATTATCGTCATTATCTACGTTGTTATCGACATAAATATTATCTTTAATATCGTCGTTTTTATTGTCATTATCTTCTTTTTATTGTCTTTATTATCGTCGTTAATATCGTCGTTAATATCGTCATTATCATCGTTGTTATCGTCCTTATTATCCTCATAATTATCGTCGTTAATATCGTCGTTATTTTGTCATAATCATCGTCGTTAATGTCGTCGTTATTATCGTCATTATCTACGTTGTTATCGTCATAAATAACATCGATAATATCGTCGTTATTATTGTCATTATCTTCTTTTTATCGTCGTTATTAACGTCGTTATTATCGTCGTTAATATCGTCGTTAATATCGTCATTATCATCGTTGTTATCGTCCTTATCATCCTCATAATTATCGTCGTTAATATCGTCGTTATTTTGTCATAATCATCGTCATTAATGTCGTCGTTATTATCGTCATCATCTACGTTGTTATCGTCATAAATATTATCTTTAATATCGTCGTTATTATTGTCATTATCTTCTTTTTATTGTCTTTATTATCGTCGTTAATATCGTCGTTATTATCGTCGTTAATATCGTCGTTAATATCGTCATTATCATCGTTGTTATCGTCCTTATTATCCTCATAATTATCGTCGTTAATATCGTCGTTATTTTGTCATAATCGTCGTCGTTATTATCGTCATTATCTACGTTGTTATCGTCATAAATAACATCGATAATATCGTCGTTATTATTGTCATTATCTTCTTTTTATCGTCGTTATTAACGTCGTTATTATCGTCGTTAATATCGTCGTTAATATCGTCATTATCATCGTTGTTATCGTCCTTATCATCCTCATAATTATCGTCGTTAATATCGTCGTTATTTTGTCATAATCATCGTCGTTAATGTCGTCGTTATTATCGTCATTATCTACGTTGTTATCGTCATAAATATCATCGATAATATCGTCGTTATTATTGTCATTATCTTCTTTTTATCGTCGTTATTAACGTCGTTATTATCGTCGTTAATATCGTCGTTAATATCGTCATTATCATCCTTGTTATCGTCCTTATCATCCTCATAATTATCGTCGTTAATATCGTCGTTATTTTGTCATAATCATCGTCGTTAATGTCGTCGTTATTATCGTCATTATCTACGTTGTTATCGTCATAAATATCATCGATAATATCGTCGTTATTATTGTCATTATCTTCTTTTTATCGTCGTTATTAACGTCGTTATTATCGTCGTTAATATCGTCGTTAATATCGTCATTATCATCATTGTTATCGTCCTTATCATCCTCATAATTATCGTCGTTAATATCGTCGTTATTTTGTCATAATCATCGTCGTTAATGTCGTCGTTATTATCGTCATTATCTACGTTGTTATCGTCATAAATATTATCGTTAATATCGTCGTTATTATTGTCATTATCTTCTTTTTATTGTCTTTATTATCGTCGTTAATATCGTCGTTATTATCGTCGTTAATATCGTCATTATCATCGTTGTTATCGTCCTTATTATCCTCATAATTATCGTCGTTAATATCGTCGTTATTTTGTCCTAATCATCGTCGTTAATGTCGTCGTTATTATCGTCATTATCTACGTTGTTATCGTCATAAATATCATCGATAATATCGTCGTTATTATTGTAATTATCTTCTTTTTATCGTCGTTATTAACGTCGTTATTATCGTCGTTAATATCGTCGTTAATATCGTCATTATCATCGTTGTTATCGTCCTTATCATCCTCATAATTATCGTCGTTAATATCGTCGTTATTTTGTCATAATCATCGTCGTTAATGTCGTCGTTATTATCGTCATTATCTACGTTGTTATCGACATAAATATTATCTTTAATATCGTCGTTATTATTGTCATTATCTTCTTTTTATTGTCTTTATTATCGTCGTTAATATCGTCGTTAATATCGTCATTATCATCGTTGTTATCGTCCTTATTATCCTCATAATTATCGTCGTTAATATCGTCGTTATTTTGTCACAATCATCGTCGTTAATGTCGTCGTTATTATCGTCATTATCATCGTTGTTATCGTCCTTATCATCCTCATAATTATCGTCGTTAATATCGTCGTTATTTTGTCATTATCATTGACGATAATGTCGTCGTTATTATCGTCATTATCTTCGTTGTTATCGTCATAATTATCATCGTTAATATCGTCGTTATTATTGTCATTATCTTCTTTTTATCGTCGTTTTTATCGTCGTTAATATCGTCGTTATTATCGTCGTTAATATCGTCGTTAATATCGTCATTATCATCGTTGTTATCGTCCTTATTATCCTCATAATTATCGTCGTTAATATCGTCGTTATTTTGTCACAATCATCGTCGTTAATGTCGTCGTTATTATCGTCATTATCATCGTTGTTATCGTCCTTATCATCCTCATAATTATCGTCGTAAATATCGTCGTTATTTTGTCATAATCATCGTCGTTAATGTCGTCGTTATTATCGTCATTATCTACGTTGTTATCGTCATAAATATTATCGTTAATATCGTCGTTATTATTGTCATTATCTTCTTTTTATTGTCTTTATTATCGTCGTTAATATCGTCGTTATTATCGTCGTTAATATCGTCATTATCATCGTTGTTATCGTCCTTATTATCCTCATAATTATCGTCGTTAATATCGTCGTTATTTTGTCCTAATCATCGTCGTTAATGTCGTCGTTATTATCGTCATTATCTACGTTGTTATCGTCATAAATATCATCGATAATATCGTCGTTATTATTGTAATTATCTTCTTTTTATCGTCGTTATTAACGTCGTTATTATCGTCGTTAATATCGTCGTTAATATCGTCATTATCATCGTTGTTATCGTCCTTATCATCCTCATAATTATCGTCGTTAATATCGTCGTTATTTTGTCATAATCATCGTCGTTAATGTCGTCGTTATTATCGTCATTATCTACGTTGTTATCGTCATAAATATCATCGATAATATCGTCGTTATTATTGTCATTATCTTCTTTTTATTGTCTTTATTATCGTCGTTAATATCGTCGTTATTATCGTCGTTAATATCGTCGTTATTATCGTCGTTAATATCGTCGTTAATATCGTCATTATCATCGTTGTTATCGTCCTTATCATCCTCATAATTATCGTCGTTAATATCGTCGTTATTTTGTCATAATCATCGTCGTTAATGTCGTCGTTATTATCGTCATTATCTACGTTGTTATCGTCATAAATATCATCGTTAATATCGTCGTTATTATTGTCATTATCTTCTTTTTATTGTCTTTATTATCGTCGTTAATATCGTCGTTATTATCGTCGTTAATATCGTCGTTAAAATCGTCATTATCATCGTTGTTATCGTCCTTATTATCCTCATAATTATCGTCGTTAATATCGTCGTTATTTTGTCATAATCATCGTCGTTAATGTCGTCGTTATTATCGTCATTATCTACGTTGTTATCGTCATAAATATCATCGATAATATCGTCGTTATTATTGTCATTATCTTCTTTTTATCGTCGTTATTAACGTCGTTATTATCGTCGTTAATATCGTCGTTAATATCGTCATTATCATCGTTGTTATCGTCCTTATTATCCTCATAATTATCGTCGTTATTTTGTCATAAACATCGTCGCTAATGTCGTCGTTATTATCGTCATTATCATCGTTGTTATCGTCCTTATCATCCTCATAATTATCGTCGTTAATATCGTCGTTATTTTGTCATAATCATCGTCATTAATGTCGTCGTTATTATCGTCATTATCTACGTTGTTATCGTCATAAATATTATCTTTAATATCGTCGTTATTATTGTCATTATCTTCTTTTTATTGTCTTTATTATCGTCGTTAATATCGTCGTTAATATCGTCATTATCATCGTTGTTATCGACCTTATTATCCTCATAATTATCGTCGTTAATATCGTCGTTATTTTGTCACAATCATCGTCGTTAATGTCGTCGTTATTATCGTCATTATCATCGTTGTTATCGTCCTTATCATCCTCATAATTATCGTCGTTAATATCGTCGTTATTTTGTCATAATCATCGTCGTTAATGTCGTCGTTATTATCGTCATTATCTACGTTGTTATCGTCATAAATATTATCGTTAATATCGTCGTTATTATTGTCATTATCTTCTTTTTATTGTCTTTATTATCGTCGTTATTATCGTCGTTAATATCGTCGTTAAAATCGTCATTATCATCGTTGTTATCGTCCTTATTATCCTCATAATTATCGTCGTTAATATCGTCGTTATTTTGTCATAATCATCGTCGTTAATGTCGTCGTTATTATCGTCATTATCTACGTTGTTATCGTCATAAATATCATCGATAATATCGTCGTTATTATTGTCATTATCTTCTTTTTATCGTCGTTATTAACGTCGTTATTATCGTCGTTAATATCGTCGTTAATATCGTCATTATCATCGTTGTTATCGTCCTTATTATCCTCATAATTATCGTCGTTATTTTGTCATAAACATCGTCGCTAATGTCGTCGTTATTATCGTCATTATCATCGTTGTTATCGTCCTTATCATCCTCATAATTATCGTCGTTAATATCGTCGTTATTTTGTCATAATCATCGTCGTTAATGTCGTCGTTATTATCGTCATTATCTACGTTGTTATCGTCATAAATATCATCGATAATATCGTCGTTATTATTGTCATTATCTTCTTTTTATCGTCGTTATTAACGTCGTTATTATCGTCGTTAATATCGTCGTTAATATCGTCATTATCATCGTTGTTATCGTCCTTATTATCCTCATAATTATCGTCGTTAATATCGTCGTTATTTTGTCACAATCATCGTCGTTAATGTCGTCGTTATTATCGTCATTATCATCGTTGTTATCGTCCTTATCATCCTCATAATTATCGTCGTTAATATCGTCGTTATTTTGTCATTATCATTGACGATAATGTCGTCGTTATTATCGTCATTATCTTCGTTGTTATCGTCATAATTATCATCGTTAATATCGTCGTTATTATTGTCATTATCTTCTTTTTATCGTCGTTTTTATCGTCGTTAATATCGTCGTTATTATCGTCGTTAATATCGTCGTTAATATCGTCATTATCATCGTTGTTATCGTCCTTATTATCCTCATAATTATCGTCGTTAATATCGTCGTTATTTTGTCACAATCATCGTCGTTAATGTCGTCGTTATTATCGTCATTATCATCGTTGTTATCGTCCTTATCATCCTCATAATTATCGTCGTAAATATCGTCGTTATTTTGTCATAATCATCGTCGTTAATGTCGTCGTTATTATCGTCATTATCTACGTTGTTATCGTCATAAATATTATCGTTAATATCGTCGTTATTATTGTCATTATCTTCTTTTTATTGTCTTTATTATCGTCGTTAATATCGTCGTTATTATCGTCGTTAATATCGTCATTATCATCGTTGTTATCGTCCTTATTATCCTCATAATTATCGTCGTTAATATCGTCGTTATTTTGTCCTAATCATCGTCGTTAATGTCGTCGTTATTATCGTCATTATCTACGTTGTTATCGTCATAAATATCATCGATAATATCGTCGTTATTATTGTAATTATCTTCTTTTTATCGTCGTTATTAACGTCGTTATTATCGTCGTTAATATCGTCGTTAATATCGTCATTATCATCGTTGTTATCGTCCTTATCATCCTCATAATTATCGTCGTTAATATCGTCGTTATTTTGTCATAATCATCGTCGTTAATGTCGTCGTTATTATCGTCATTATCTACGTTGTTATCGTCATAAATATCATCGATAATATCGTCGTTATTATTGTCATTATCTTCTTTTTATTGTCTTTATTATCGTCGTTAATATCGTCGTTATTATCGTCGTTAATATCGTCGTTATTATCGTCGTTAATATCGTCGTTAATATCGTCATTATCATCGTTGTTATCGTCCTTATCATCCTCATAATTATCGTCGTTAATATCGTCGTTATTTTGTCATAATCATCGTCGTTAATGTCGTCGTTATTATCGTCATTATCTACGTTGTTATCGTCATAAATATCATCGATAATATCGTCGTTATTATTGTCATTATCTTCTTTTTATCGTCGTTATTAACGTCGTTATTATCGTCGTTAATATCGTCGTTAATATCGTCATTATAATCGTTGTTATCGTCCTTATTATCCTCATAATTATCGTCGTTAATATCGTCGTTATTTTGTCATAAACATCGTCGCTAATGTCGTCGTTATTATCGTCATTATCATCGTTGTTATCGTCCTTATCATCCTCATAATTATCGTCGTTAATATCGTCGTTATTTTGTCATAATCATCGTCGTTAATGTCGTCGTTATTATCGTCATTATCTACGTTGTTATCGTCATAAATATTATCGTTAATATCGTCGTTATTATTGTCATTATCTTCTTTTTATTGTCTTTATTATCGTCGTTAATATCGTCGTTATTATCGTCGTTAATATCGTCGTTAAAATCGTCATTATCATCGTTGTTATCGTCCTTATTATCCTCATAATTATCGTCGTTAATATCGTCGTTATTTTGTCATAATCATCGTCGTTAATGTCGTCGTTATTATCGTCATTATCTACGTTGTTATCGTCATAAATATCATCGATAATATCGTCGTTATTATTGTCATTATCTTCTTTTTATCGTCGTTATTAACGTCGTTATTATCGTCGTTAATATCGTCGTTAATATCGTCATTATCATCGTTGTTATCGTCCTTATTATCCTCATAATTATCGTCGTTATTTTGTCATAAACATCGTCGCTAATGTCGTCGTTATTATCGTCATTATCATCGTTGTTATCGTCCTTATCATCCTCATAATTATCGTCGTTAATATCGTCGTTATTTTGTCATAATCATCGTCATTAATGTCGTCGTTATTATCGTCATTATCTACGTTGTTATCGTCATAAATATTATCTTTAATATCGTCGTTATTATTGTCATTATCTTCTTTTTATTGTCTTTATTATCGTCGTTAATATCGTCGTTATTATCGTCGTTAATATCGTCGTTAATATCGTCATTATCATCGTTGTTATCGTCCTTATTATCCTCATAAATATCGTCGTTAATATCGTCGTTATTTTGTCATAATCGTCGTCGTTATTATCGTCATTATCTACGTTGTTATCGTCATAAATAACATCGATAATATCGTCGTTATTATTGTCATTATCTTCTTTTTATCGTCGTTATTAACGTCGTTATTATCGTCGTTAATATCGTCGTTAATATCGTCATTATCATCCTTGTTATCGTCCTTATCATCCTCATAATTATCGTCGTTAATATCGTCGTTATTTTGTCATAATCATCGTCGTTAATGTCGTCGTTATTATCGTCATTATCTACGTTGTTATCGTCATAAATATCATCGATAATATCGTCGTTATTATTGTCATTATCTTCTTTTTATCGTCGTTATTAACGTCGTTATTATCGTCGTTAATATCGTCGTTAATATCGTCATTATCATCATTGTTATCGTCCTTATCATCCTCATAATTATCGTCGTTAATATCGTCGTTATTTTGTCATAATCATCGTCGTTAATGTCGTCGTTATTATCGTCATTATCTACGTTGTTATTGTCATAAATATCATCGATAATATCGTCGTTATTATTGTCATTATCTTCTTTTTATTGTCTTTATTATCGTCGTTAATATCGTCGTTATTATCGTCGTTAATATCGTCGTTAATATCGTCATTATCATCGTTGTTATCGTCCTTATTATCCTCATAATTATCGTCGTTAATATCGTCGTTATTATCGTTATTATCATCGTTGTTATCGTCGTTATTATCCGCATAATTATCGTCGTTAATATCGTCGTTATTATCGTCATTGTCATCGTTGTTATCGTCGTTATTATCCTCATAATTATTGTCGTTATTATCGTCGTTATTTCGTCATTATCATCGTTGTTATCGTCGTTATTATCGTCGTTAATATCGTCATTATCATCGTTGTTATCGTCGTTATTATCGTCGTTAATATCGTCATTATCATCGTTGTTATCGTCCTTATCATCCTCATAATTATCGTCGTTAATATCGTCGTTATTTTGTCATTATCTACGTTGTTATCGTCATAAATAACATCGATAATATCGTCGTTATTATTGTCATTATCTTCTTTTTATCGTCGTTATTAACGTCGTTATTATCGTCGTTAATATCGTCGTTAATATCGTCATTATCATCGTTGTTATCGTCCTTATCATCCTCATAATTATCGTCGTTAATATCGTCGTTATTTTGTCATAATCATCGTCGTTAATGTCGTCGTTATTATCGTCATTATCTACGTTGTTATCGACATAAATATTATCTTTAATATCGTCGTTTTTATTGTCATTATCTTCTTTTTATTGTCTTTATTATCGTCGTTAATATCGTCGTTAATATCGTCATTATCATCGTTGTTATCGTCCTTATTATCCTCATAATTATCGTCGTTAATATCGTCGTTATTTTGTCATAATCATCGTCGTTAATGTCGTCGTTATTATCGTCATTATCTACGTTGTTATCGTCATAAATAACATCGATAATATCGTCGTTATTATTGTCATTATCTTCTTTTTATCGTCGTTATTAACGTCGTTATTATCGTCGTTAATATCGTCGTTAATATCGTCATTATCATCGTTGTTATCGTCCTTATCATCCTCATAATTATCGTCGTTAATATCGTCGTTATTTTGTCATAATCATCGTCATTAATGTCGTCGTTATTATCGTCATTATCTACGTTGTTATCGTCATAAATATTATCTTTAATATCGTCGTTATTATTGTCATTATCTTCTTTTTATTGTCTTTATTATCGTCGTTAATATCGTCGTTATTATCGTCGTTAATATCGTCGTTAATATCGTCATTATCATCGTTGTTATCGTCCTTATTATCCTCATAATTATCGTCGTTAATATCGTCGTTATTTTGTCATAATCGTCGTCGTTATTATCGTCATTATCTACGTTGTTATCGTCATAAATAACATCGATAATATCGTCGTTATTATTGTCATTATCTTCTTTTTATCGTCGTTATTAACGTCGTTATTATCGTCGTTAATATCGTCGTTAATATCGTCATTATCATCCTTGTTATCGTCCTTATCATCCTCATAATTATCGTCGTTAATATCGTCGTTATTTTGTCATAATCATCGTCGTTAATTTCGTCGTTATTATCGTCATTATCTACGTTGTTATCGTCATAAATATCATCGATAATATCGTCGTTATTATTGTCATTATCTTCTTTTTATCGTCGTTATTAACGTCGTTATTATCGTCGTTAATATCGTCGTTAATATCGTCATTATCATCATTGTTATCGTCCTTATCATCCTCATAATTATCGTCGTTAATATCGTCGTTATTTTGTCATAATCATCGTCGTTAATGTCGTCGTTATTATCGTCATTATCTACGTTGTTATTGTCATAAATATCGTCGATAATATCGTCGTTATTATTGTCATTATCTTCTTTTTATTGTCTTTATTATCGTCGTTAATATCGTCGTTATTATCGTCGTTAATATCGTCGTTAATATCGTCATTATCATCGTTGTTATCGTCCTTATTATCCTCATAATTATCGTCGTTAATATCGTCGTTATTATCGTTATTATCATCGTTGTTATCGTCGTTATTATCCGCATAATTATCGTCGTTAATATCGTCGTTATTATCGTCATTGTCATCGTTGTTATCGTCGTTATTATCCTCATAATTATCGTCGTTATTATCGTCGTTATTTCGTCATTATCATCGTTGTTATCGTCGTTATTATCGTCGTTAATATCGTCATTATCATCGTTGTTATCGTCGTTATTATCGTCGTTAATATCGTCATTATCATCGTTGTTATCGTCCTTATCATCCTCATAATTATCGTCGTTAATATCGTCGTTATTTTGTCATAATCATCGTCGTTAATGTCGTCGTTATTATCGTCATTATCTACGTTGTTATCGACATAAATATTATCTTTAATATCGTCGTTATTATTGTCATTATCTTCTTTTTATTGTCTTTATTATCGTCGTTAATATCGTCGTTAATATCGTCATTATCATCGTTGTTATCGTCCTTATTATCCTCATAATTATCGTCGTTAATATCGTCGTTATTTTGTCATAATCATCGTCGTTAATGTCGTCGTTATTATCGTCATTATCTACGTTGTTATCGTCATAAATATCATCGATAATATCGTCGTTATTATTGTCATTATCTTCTTTTTATCGTCGTTATTAACGTCGTTATTATCGTCGTTAATATCGTCGTTATTATCGTCGTTAATATCGTCATTATCATCGTTGTTATCGTCCTTATTATCCTCATAATTATCGTCGTTAATATCGTCGTTATTTTGTCACAATCATCGTCGTTAATGTCGTCGTTATTATCGTCATTATCATCGTTGTTATCGTCCTTATCATCCTCATAATTATCGTCGTTAATATCGTCGTTATTTTGTCATAATCGTCGTCGTTAATGTCGTCGTTATTATCGTCATTATCTACGTTGTTATCGTCATAAATAACATCGATAATATCGTCGTTATTATTGTCATTATCTTCTTTTTATCGTCGTTATTAACGTCGTTATTATCGTCGTTAATATCGTCGTTAATATCGTCATTATCATCGTTGTTATCGTCCTTATCATCCTCATAATTATCGTCGTTAATATCGTCGTTATTTTGTCATAATCATCGTCGTTAATGTCGTCGTTATTATCGTCATTATCTACGTTGTTATCGACATAAATATTATCTTTAATATCGTCGTTATTATTGTCATTATCTTCTTTTTATTGTCTTTATTATCGTCGTTAATATCGTCGTTAATATCGTCATTATCATCGTTGTTATCGTCCTTATTATCCTCATAATTATCGTCGTTAATATCGTCGTTATTTTGTCACAATCATCGTCGTTAATGTCGTCGTTATTATCGTCATTATCATCGTTGTTATCGTCCTTATCATCCTCATAATTATCGTCGTTAATATCGTCGTTATTTTGTCATAATCATCGTCGTTAATGTCGTCGTTATTATCGTCATTATCTACGTTGTTATCGTCATAAATATTATCGTTAATATCGTCGTTATTATTGTCATTATCTTCTTTTTATTGTCTTTATTATCGTCGTTAATATCGTCGTTATTATCGTCGTTAATATCGTCGTTAAAATCGTCATTATCATCGTTGTTATCGTCCTTATTATCCTCATAATTATCGTCGTTAATATCGTCGTTATTTTGTCATAATCATCGTCGTTAATGTCGTCGTTATTATCGTCATTATCTACGTTGTTATCGTCATAAATATCATCGATAATATCGTCGTTATTATTGTCATTATCTTCTTTTTATCGTCGTTATTAACGTCGTTATTATCGTCGTTAATATCGTCGTTAATATCGTCATTATCATCGTTGTTATCGTCCTTATTATCCTCATAATTATCGTCGTTATTTTGTCATAAACATCGTCGCTAATGTCGTCGTTATTATCGTCATTATCATCGTTGTTATCGTCCTTATCATCCTCATAATTATCGTCGTTAATATCGTCGTTATTTTGTCATAATCATCGTCATTAATGTCGTCGTTATTATCGTCATTATCTACGTTGTTATCGTCATAAATATTATCTTTAATATCGTCGTTATTATTGTCATTATCTTCTTTTTATTGTCTTTATTATCGTCGTTAATATCGTCGTTATTATCGTCGTTAATATCGTCGTTAATATCGTCATTATCATCGTTGTTATCGTCGTTATTATCCTCATAAATATCGTCGTTAATATCGTCGTTTTTTTGTCATAATCGTCGTCGTTATTATCGTCATTATCTACGTTGTTATCGTCATAAATAACATCGATAATATCGTCGTTATTATTGTCATTATCTTCTTTTTATCGTCGTTATTAACGTCGTTATTATCGTCGTTAATATCGTCGTTAATATCGTCATTATCATCATTGTTATCGTCCTTATCATCCTCATAATTATCGTCGTTAATATCGTCGTTATTTTGTCATAATCATCGTCGTTAATGTCGTCGTTATTATCGTCATTATCTACGTTGTTATTGTCATAAATATCATCGATAATATCGTCGTTATTATTGTCATTATCTTCTTTTTATTGTCTTTATTATCGTCGTTAATATCGTCGTTATTATCGTCGTTAATATCGTTGTTAATATCGTCATTATCATCGTTGTTATCGTCCTTATTATCCTCATAATTATCGTCGTTAATATCGTCGTTATTATCGTTATTATCATCGTTGTTATCGTCGTTATTATCCGCATAATTATCGTCGTTAATATCGTCGTTATTATCGTCATTGTCATCGTTGTTATCGTCGTTATTATCCTCATAATTATTGTCGTTATTATCGTCGTTATTTCGTCATTATCATCGTTGTTATCGTCGTTATTATCGTCGTTAATATCGTCATTATCATCGTTGTTATCGTCGTTATTATCGTCGTTAATATCGTCATTATCATCGTTGTTATCGTCCTTATCATCCTCATAATTATCGTCGTTAATATCGTCGTTATTTTGTCATAATCGTCGTCGTTAATGTCGTCGTTATTATCGTCATTATCTACGTTGTTATCGTCATAAATAACATCGATAATATCGTCGTTATTATTGTCATTATCTTCTTTTTATCGTCGTTATTAACGTCGTTATTATCGTCGTTAATATCGTCGTTAATATCGTCATTATCATCGTTGTTATCGTCCTTATCATCCTCATAATTATCGTCGTTAATATCGTCGTTATTTTGTCATAATCATCGTCGTTAATGTCGTCGTTATTATCGTCATTATCTACGTTGTTATCGTCCTTATCATCCTCATAATTATCGTCGTTAATATCGTCGTTATTTTGTCATTATCATTGACGATAATGTCGTCGTTATTATCGTCATTATCTTCGTTGTTATCGTCATAATTATCATCGTTAATATCGTCGTTATTATTGTCATTATCTTCTTTTTATCGTCGTTTTTATCGTCGTTAATATCGTCGTTATTATCGTCGTTAATATCGTCGTTAATATCGTCATTATCATCGTTGTTATCGTCCTTATTATCCTCATAATTATCGTCGTTAATATCGTCGTTATTTTGTCACAATCATCGTCGTTAATGTCGTCGTTATTATCGTCATTATCATCGTTGTTATCGTCCTTATCATCCTCATAATTATCGTCGTAAATATCGTCGTTATTTTGTCATAATCATCGTCGTTAATGTCGTCGTTATTATCGTCATTATCTACGTTGTTATCGTCATAAATATTATCGTTAATATCGTCGTTATTATTGTCATTATCTTCTTTTTATTGTCTTTATTATCGTCGTTAATATCGTCGTTATTATCGTCGTTAATATCGTCATTATCATCGTTGTTATCGTCCTTATTATCCTCATAATTATCGTCGTTAATATCGTCGTTATTTTGTCCTAATCATCGTCGTTAATGTCGTCGTTATTATCGTCATTATCTACGTTGTTATCGACATAAATATTATCTTTAATATCGTCGTTATTATTGTCATTATCTTCTTTTTATTGTCTTTATTATCGTCGTTAATATCGTCGTTAATATCGTCATTATCATCGTTGTTATCGTCCTTATTATCCTCATAATTATCGTCGTTAATATCGTCGTTATTTTGTCACAATCATCGTCGTTAATGTCGTCGTTATTATCGTCATTATCATCGTTGTTATCGTCCTTATCATCCTCATAATTATCGTCGTTAATATCGTCGTTATTTTGTCATAATCATCGTCGTTAATGTCGTCGTTATTATCGTCATTATCTACGTTGTTATCGTCATAAATATTATCGTTAATATCGTCGTTATTATTGTCATTATCTTCTTTTTATTGTCTTTATTATCGTCGTTAATATCGTCGTTATTATCGTCGTTAATATCGTCGTTAAAATCGTCATTATCATCGTTGTTATCGTCCTTATTATCCTCATAATTATCGTCGTTAATATCGTCGTTATTTTGTCATAATCATCGTCGTTAATGTCGTCGTTATTATCGTCATTATCTACGTTGTTATCGTCATAAATATCATCGATAATATCGTCGTTATTATTGTCATTATCTTCTTTTTATCGTCGTTATTAACGTCGTTATTATCGTCGTTAATATCGTCGTTAATATCGTCATTATCATCGTTGTTATCGTCCTTATTATCCTCATAATTATCGTCGTTATTTTGTCACAATCATCGTCGTTAATGTCGTCGTTATTATCGTCATTATCATCGTTGTTATCGTCCTTATCATCCTCATAATTATCGTCGTAAATATCGTCGTTATTTTGTCATAATCATCGTCGTTAATGTCGTCGTTATTATCGTCATTATCTACGTTGTTATCGTCATAAATATTATCGTTAATATCGTCGTTATTATTGTCATTATCTTCTTTTTATTGTCTTTATTATCGTCGTTAATATCGTCGTTATTATCGTCGTTAATATCGTCATTATCATCGTTGTTATCGTCCTTATTATCCTCATAATTATCGTCGTTAATATCGTCGTTATTTTGTCCTAATCATCGTCGTTAATGTCGTCGTTATTATCGTCATTATCTACGTTGTTATCGACATAAATATTATCTTTAATATCGTCGTTATTATTGTCATTATCTTCTTTTTATTGTCTTTATTATCGTCGTTAATATCGTCGTTAATATCGTCATTATCATCGTTGTTATCGTCCTTATTATCCTCATAATTATCGTCGTTAATATCGTCGTTATTTTGTCACAATCATCGTCGTTAATGTCGTCGTTATTATCGTCATTATCATCGTTGTTATCGTCCTTATCATCCTCATAATTATCGTCGTTAATATCGTCGTTATTTTGTCATAATCATCGTCGTTAATGTCGTCGTTATTATCGTCATTATCTACGTTGTTATCGTCATAAATATTATCGTTAATATCGTCGTTATTATTGTCATTATCTTCTTTTTATTGTCTTTATTATCGTCGTTAATATCGTCGTTATTATCGTCGTTAATATCGTCGTTAAAATCGTCATTATCATCGTTGTTATCGTCCTTATTATCCTCATAATTATCGTCGTTAATATCGTCGTTATTTTGTCATAATCATCGTCGTTAATGTCGTCGTTATTATCGTCATTATCTACGTTGTTATCGTCATAAATATCATCGATAATATCGTCGTTATTATTGTCATTATCTTCTTTTTATCGTCGTTATTAACGTCGTTATTATCGTCGTTAATATCGTCGTTAATATCGTCATTATCATCGTTGTTATCGTCCTTATTATCCTCATAATTATCGTCGTTATTTTGTCATAAACATCGTCGCTAATGTCGTCGTTATTATCGTCATTATCATCGTTGTTATCGTCCTTATCATCCTCATAATTATCGTCGTTAATATCGTCGTTATTTTGTCATAATCATCGTCATTAATGTCGTCGTTATTATCGTCATTATCTACGTTGTTATCGTCATAAATATTATCTTTAATATCGTCGTTATTATTGTCATTATCTTCTTTTTATTGTCTTTATTATCGTCGTTAATATCGTCGTTATTATCGTCGTTAATATCGTCGTTAATATCGTCATTATCATCGTTGTTATCGTCCTAAATATTATCGTTAATATCGTCGTTATTATTGTCATTATCGTCGTCGTTATTATCGTCATTATCTACGTTGTTATCGTCATAAATAACATCGATAATATCGTCGTTATTATTGTCATTATCTTCTTTTTATCGTCGTTATTAACGTCGTTATTATCGTCGTTAATATCGTCGTTAATATCGTCATTATCATCATTGTTATCGTCCTTATCATCCTCATAATTATCGTCGTTAATATCGTCGTTATTTTGTCATAATCATCGTCGTTAATGTCGTCGTTATTATCGTCATTATCTACGTTGTTATTGTCATAAATATCATCGATAATATCGTCGTTATTATTGTCATTATCTTCTTTTTATTGTCTTTATTATCGTCGTTAATATCGTCGTTATTATCGTCGTTAATATCGTTGTTAATATCGTCATTATCATCGTTGTTATCGTCCTTATTATCCTCATAATTATCGTCGTTAATATCGTCGTTATTATCGTTATTATCATCGTTGTTATCGTCGTTATTATCCGCATAATTATCGTTGTTATCGTCGTTATTATCGTCATTGTCATCGTTGTTATCGTCGTTATTATCCTCATAATTATTGTCGTTATTATCGTCGTTATTATCGTCATTATCATCGTTGTTATCGTCGTTATTATCGTCGTTAATATCGTCATTATCATCGTTGTTATCGTCGTTATTATCGTCGTTAATATCGTCATTATCATCGTTGTTATCGTCCTTATCATCCTCATAATTATCGTCGTTAATATCGTCGTTATTTTGTCATAATCGTCGTCGTTAATGTCGTCGTTATTATCGTCATTATCTACGTTGTTATCGTCATAAATAACATCGATAATATCGTCGTTATTATTGTCATTATCTTCTTTTTATCGTCGTTATTAACGTCGTTATTATCGTCGTTAATATCGTCGTTAATATCGTCATTATCATCGTTGTTATCGTCCTTATCATCCTCATAATTATCGTCGTTAATATCGTCGTTATTTTGTCATAATCATCGTCGTTAATGTCGTCGTTATTATCGTCATTATCTACGTTGTTATCGTCCTTATCATCCTCATAATTATCGTCGTTAATATCGTCGTTATTTTGTCATTATCATTGACGATAATGTCGTCGTTATTATCGTCATTATCTTCGTTGTTATCGTCATAATTATCATCGTTAATATCGTCGTTATTATTGTCATTATCTTCTTTTTATCGTCGTTTTTATCGTCGTTAATATCGTCGTTATTATCGTCGTTAATATCGTCGTTAATATCGTCATTATCATCGTTGTTATCGTCCTTATTATCCTCATAATTATCGTCGTTAATATCGTCGTTATTTTGTCACAATCATCGTCGTTAATGTCGTCGTTATTATCGTCATTATCATCGTTGTTATCGTCCTTATCATCCTCATAATTATCGTCGTAAATATCGTCGTTATTTTGTCATAATCATCGTCGTTAATGTCGTCGTTATTATCGTCATTATCTACGTTGTTATCGTCATAAATATTATCGTTAATATCGTCGTTATTATTGTCATTATCTTCTTTTTATTGTCTTTATTATCGTCGTTAATATCGTCGTTATTATCGTCGTTAATATCGTCATTATCATCGTTGTTATCGTCCTTATTATCCTCATAATTATCGTCGTTAATATCGTCGTTATTTTGTCCTAATCATCGTCGTTAATGTCGTCGTTATTATCGTCATTATCTACGTTGTTATCGTCATAAATATCATCGATAATATCGTCGTTATTATTGTAATTATCTTCTTTTTATCGTCGTTATTAACGTCGTTATTATCGTCGTTAATATCGTCGTTAATATCGTCATTATCATCGTTGTTATCGTCCTTATCATCCTCATAATTATCGTCGTTAATATCGTCGTTATTTTGTCATAATCATCGTCGTTAATGTCGTCGTTATTATCGTCATTATCTACGTTGTTATCGTCATAAATATCATCGATAATATCGTCGTTATTATTGTCATTATCTTCTTTTTATTGTCTTTATTATCGTCGTTAATATCGTCGTTATTATCGTCGTTAATATCGTCGTTATTATCGTCGTTAATATCGTCGTTAATATCGTCATTATCATCGTTGTTATCGTCCTTATCATCCTCATAATTATCGTCGTTAATATCGTCGTTATTTTGTCATAATCATCGTCGTTAATGTCGTCGTTATTATCGTCATTATCTACGTTGTTATCGTCATAAATATCATCGATAATATCGTCGTTATTATTGTCATTATCTTCTTTTTATCGTCGTTATTAACGTCGTTATTATCGTCGTTAATATCGTCGTTAATATCGTCATTATAATCGTTGTTATCGTCCTTATTATCCTCATAATTATCGTCGTTAATATCGTCGTTATTTTGTCATAAACATCGTCGCTAATGTCGTCGTTATTATCGTCATTATCATCGTTGTTATCGTCCTTATCATCCTCATAATTATCGTCGTTAATATCGTCGTTATTTTGTCATAATCATCGTCGTTAATGTCGTCGTTATTATCGTCATTATCTACGTTGTTATCGTCATAAATATTATCGTTAATATCGTCGTTATTATTGTCATTATCTTCTTTTTATTGTCTTTATTATCGTCGTTAATATCGTCGTTATTATCGTCGTTAATATCGTCGTTAAAATCGTCATTATCATCGTTGTTATCGTCCTTATTATCCTCATAATTATCGTCGTTAATATCGTCGTTATTTTGTCATAATCATCGTCGTTAATGTCGTCGTTATTATCGTCATTATCTACGTTGTTATCGTCATAAATATCATCGATAATATCGTCGTTATTATTGTCAGTATCTTCTTTTTATCGTC
Organism: Dolichovespula media; assembly: GCA_911387685.1. Lineage (NCBI taxonomy): Eukaryota > Metazoa > Arthropoda > Insecta > Hymenoptera > Vespidae > Dolichovespula > Dolichovespula media. The sequence goes on along the minus strand of CAJVQJ010000026.1, from coordinate 50,770 downwards.
GTTATTAACGTCGTTATTATCGTCGTTAATATCGTCGTTAATATCGTCATTATCATCGTTGTTATCGTCCTTATTATCCTCATAATTATCGTCGTTATTTTGTCATAAACATCGTCGCTAATGTCGTCGTTATTATCGTCATTATCATCGTTGTTATCGTCCTTATCATCCTCATAATTATCGTCGTTAATATCGTCGTTATTTTGTCATAATCATCGTCATTAATGTCGTCGTTATTATCGTCATTATCTACGTTGTTATCGTCATAAATATTATCTTTAATATCGTCGTTATTATTGTCATTATCTTCTTTTTATTGTCTTTATTATCGTCGTTAATATCGTCGTTATTATCGTCGTTAATATCGTCGTTAATATCGTCATTTTCATCGTTGTTATCGTCCTTATTATCCTCATAAATATCGTCGTTAATATCGTCGTTATTTTGTCATAATCGTCGTCGTTATTATCGTCATTATCTACGTTGTTATCGTCATAAATAACATCGATAATATCGTCGTTATTATTGTCATTATCTTCTTTTTATCGTCGTTATTAACGTCGTTATTATCGTCGTTAATATCGTCGTTAATATCGTCATTATCATCCTTGTTATCGTCCTTATCATCCTCATAATTATCGTCGTTAATATCGTCGTTATTTTGTCATAATCATCGTCGTTAATGTCGTCGTTATTATCGTCATTATCTACGTTGTTATCGTCATAAATATCATCGATAATATCGTCGTTATTATTGTCATTATCTTCTTTTTATCGTCGTTATTAACGTCGTTATTATCGTCGTTAATATCGTCGTTAATATCGTCATTATCATCATTGTTATCGTCCTTATCATCCTCATAATTATCGTCGTTAATATCGTCGTTATTTTGTCATAATCATCGTCGTTAATGTCGTCGTTATTATCGTCATTATCTACGTTGTTATTGTCATAAATATCATCGATAATATCGTCGTTATTATTGTCATTATCTTCTTTTTATTGTCTTTATTATCGTCGTTAATATCGTCGTTATTATCGTCGTTAATATCGTCGTTAATATGATCATTATCATCGTTGTTATCGTCCTTATTATCCTCATAATTATCGTCGTTAATATCGTCGTTATTATCGTTATTATCATCGTTGTTATCGTCGTTATTATCCGCATAATTATCGTCGTTAATATCGTCGTTATTATCGTCATTGTCATCGTTGTTATCGTCGTTATTATCCTCATAATTATTGTCGTTATTATCGTCGTTATTTCGTCATTATCATCGTTGTTATCGTCGTTATTATCGTCGTTAATATCGTCATTATCATCGTTGTTATCGTCGTTATTATCGTCGTTAATATCGTCATTATCATCGTTGTTATCGTCCTTATCATCCTCATAATTATCGTCGTTAATATCGTCGTTATTTTGTCATAATCGTCGTCGTTAATGTCGTCGTTATTATCGTCATTATCTACGTTGTTATCGTCATAAATAACATCGATAATATCGTCGTTATTATTGTCATTATCTTCTTTTTATCGTCGTTATTAACGTCGTTATTATCGTCGTTAATATCGTCGTTAATATCGTCATTATCATCGTTGTTATCGTCCTTATCATCCTCATAATTATCGTCGTTAATATCGTCGTTATTTTGTCATAATCATCGTCGTTAATGTCGTCGTTATTATCGTCATTATCTACGTTGTTATCGACATAAATATTATCTTTAATATCGTCGTTTTTATTGTCATTAACTTCTTTTTATTGTCTTTATTATCGTCGTTAATATCGTCGTTAATATCGTCATTATCATCGTTGTTATCGTCCTTATTATCCTCATAATTATCGTCGTTAATATCGTCGTTATTTTGTCATAATCATCGTCGTTAATGTCGTCGTTATTATCGTCATTATCTACGTTGTTATCGTCATAAATAACATCGATAATATCGTCGTTATTATTGTCATTATCTTCTTTTTATCGTCGTTATTAACGTCGTTATTATCGTCGTTAATATCGTCGTTAATATCGTCATTATCATCGTTGTTATCGTCCTTATCATCCTCATAATTATCGTCGTTAATATCGTCGTTATTTTGTCATAATCATCGTCATTAATGTCGTCGTTATTATCGTCATTATCTACGTTGTTATCGTCATAAATATTATCTTTAATATCGTCGTTATTATTGTCATTATCTTCTTTTTATTGTCTTTATTATCGTCGTTAATATCGTCGTTATTATCGTCGTTAATATCGTCGTTAATATCGTCATTATCATCGTTGTTATCGTCCTTATTATCCTCATAATTATCGTCGTTAATATCGTCGTTATTTTGTCATAATCGTCGTCGTTATTATCGTCATTATCTACGTTGTTATCGTCATAAATAACATCGATAATATCGTCGTTATTATTGTCATTATCTTCTTTTTATCGTCGTTATTAACGTCGTTATTATCGTCGTTAATATCGTCGTTAATATCGTCATTATCATCCTTGTTATCGTCCTTATCATCCTCATAATTATCGTCGTTAATATCGTCGTTATTTTGTCATAATCATCGTCGTTAATGTCGTCGTTATTATCGTCATTATCTACGTTGTTATCGTCATAAATATCATCGATAATATCGTCGTTATTATTGTCATTATCTTCTTTTTATCGTCGTTAATATCGTCATTATCATCGTTGTTATCGTCCTTATCATCCTCATAATTATCGTCGTTAATATCGTCGTTATTTTGTCATAATCATCGTCGTTAATGTCGTCGTTATTATCGTCATTATCTACGTTGTTATCGACATAAATATTATCTTTAATATCGTCGTTTTTATTGTCATTAACTTCTTTTTATTGTCTTTATTATCGTCGTTAATATCGTCGTTAATATCGTCATTATCATCGTTGTTATCGTCCTTATTATCCTCATAATTATCGTCGTTAATATCGTCGTTATTTTGTCATAATCATCGTCGTTAATGTCGTCGTTATTATCGTCATTATCTACGTTGTTATCGTCATAAATATCATCGATAATATCGTCGTTATTATTGTCATTATCTTCTTTTTATCGTCGTTATTAACGTCGTTATTATCGTCGTTAATATCGTCGTTAATATCGTCATTATCATCGTTGTTATCGTCCTTATCATCCTCATAATTATCGTCGTTAATATCGTCGTTATTTTGTCATAATCATCGTCATTAATGTCGTCGTTATTATCGTCATTATCTACGTTGTTATCGTCATAAATATTATCTTTAATATCGTCGTTATTATTGTCATTATCTTCTTTTTATTGTCTTTATTATCGTCGTTATTATCGTCGTTATTATCGTCGTTAATATCGTCGTTAATATCGTCATTATCATCGTTGTTATCGTCCTTATTATCCTCATAATTATCGTCGTTAATATCGTCGTTATTTTGTCATAATCGTCGTCGTTATTATCGTCATTATCTACGTTGTTATCGTCATAAATAACATCGATAATATCGTCGTTATTATTGTCATTATCTTCTTTTTATTGTCTTTATTATCGTCGTTAATATCGTCGTTATTATCGTCGTTAATATCGTCGTTAATATCGTCATTATCATCGTTGTTATCGTCCTTATTATCCTCATAATTATCGTCGTTAATATCGTCGTTATTTTGTCATAATCATCGTCGTTAATGTCGTCGTTATTATCGTCATTATCTACGTTGTTATCGTCATAAATAACATCGATAATATCGTCGTTATTATTGTCATTATCTTCTTTTTATCGTCGTTATTATCGTCGTTAATATCGTTATTATCATCGTTGTTATCGTCCTTATTATCCTCATAATTATCGTCGTTAATATCGTCGTAATTTTGTCACAATCATCGTCGTTAATGTCGTCGTTAATATCGTCATTATCATCCTTGTTATCGTCCTTATCATCCTCATAATTATCGTCGTTAATATCGTCGTTATTTTGTCATAATCATCGTCGTTAATGTTGTCGTTATTATCGTCATTATCTACGTTGTTATCGTCATAAATATCATCGATAATATCGTCGTTATTATTGTCATTATCTTCTTTTTATCGTCGTTATTAACGTCGTTATTATCGTCGTTAATATCGTCGTTATTATCGTCATTGTCATCGTTGTTATCGTCGTTATTATCCTCATAATTATCGTCGTTATTATCGTCGTTATTTCGTCATTATCATCGTTGTTATCGTCGTTATTATCGTCGTTAATATCGTCATTATCATCGTTGTTATCGTCCTTATTATCCTCATAATTATCGTCGTTAATATCGTCGTTATTTTGTCACAATCATCGTCGTTAATGTCGTCGTTATTATCGTCATTATCATCGTTGTTATCGTCCTTATCATCCTCATAATTATCGTCGTTAATATCGTCGTTATTTTGTCATAATCATCGTCGTTAATATCGTCGTTATTATCGTCATTATCTACGTTGTTATCGTCATAAATATCATCGATAATATCGTCGTTATTATTGTCATTATCTTCTTTTTATCGTCGTTATTAACGTCGTTATTATCGTCGTTAATATCGTCGTTAATATCGTCATTATCATCGTTGTTATCGTCCTTATTATCCTCATAATTATCGTCGTTAATATCGTCGTTATTTTGTCATAATCATCGTCGTTAATGTCGTCGTTATTATCGTCATTATCTACGTTGTTATCGTCATAAATATCATCGATAATATCGTCGTTATTATTGTCATTATCTTCTTTTTATCGTCGTTATTAACGTCGTTATTATCGTCGTTAATATCGTCGTTAATATCGTCATTATCATCGTTGTTATCGTCCTTATTATCCTCATAATTATCGTCGTTAATATCGTCGTTATTTTGTCACAATCATCGTCGTTAATGTCGTCGTTATTATCGTCATTATCATCGTTGATATCGTCCTTATCATCCTCATAATTATCGTCGTTAATATCGTCGTTATTTTGTCATAATCATCGTCGTTAATGTCGTCGTTATTATCGTCATTATCTACGTTGTTATCGTCATAAATATTATCGTTTATATCGCCGTTATTATTGTCATTATCTTCTTTTTATTGTCTTTATTATCGTCGTTAATATCGTCGTTATTATCGTCGTTAATATCGTCGTTAATATCGTCATTATCATCGTTGTTATCGTCCTTATTATCCTCATAATTATCGTCGTTAATATCGTCGTTATTTTGTCATAATCATCGTCGTTAATGTCGTCGTTATTATCGTCATTATCTACGTTGTTATCGTCATAAATAACATCGATAATATCGTCGTTATTATTGTCATTATCTTCTTTTTATCGTCGTTATTAACGTCGTTATTATCGTCGTTAATATCGTCATTATCATCGTTGTTATCGTCCTTATTATCCTCATAATTATCGTCGTTAATATCGTCGTTATTTTGTCATAATCATCGTCGTTAATGTCGTCGTTATTATCGTCATTATCTACGTTGTTATCGTCATAAATATCATCGATAATATCGTCGTTATTATTGTCATTATCTTCTTTTTATCGTCGTTATTAACGTCGTTATTATCGTCGTTAATATCGTCGTTATTATCGTCGTTAATATCGTTATTATCATCGTTGTTATCGTCCTTATTATCCTCATAATTATCGTCGTTAATATCGTCGTAATTTTGTCACAATCATCGTCGTTAATGTCGTCGTTAATATCGTCATTATCATCCTTGTTATCGTCCTTATCATCCTCATAATTATCGTCGTTAATATCGTCGTTATTTTGTCATAATCATCGTCGTTAATGTCGTCGTTATTATCGTCATTATCTACGTTGTTATCGTCATAAATATCATCGATAATATCGTCGTTATTATTGTCATTATCTTCTTTTTATCGTCGTTATTAACGTCGTTATTATCGTCGTTAATATCGTCGTTAATATCGTCATTATCATCGTTGTTATCGTCCTTATCATCCTCATAATTATCGTCGTTAATATCGTCGTTATTTTGTCATAATCATCGTCGTTAATGTCGTCGTTATTATCGTCATTATCTACGTTGTTATCGACATAAATATTATCTTTAATATCGTCGTTATTATTGTCATTATCTTCTTTTTATTGTCTTTATTATCGTCGTTAATATCGTCGTTAATATCGTCATTATCATCGTTGTTATCGTCCTTATTATACTCATAATTATCGTCGTTAATATCGTCGTTATTTTGTCATAATCATCGTCGTTAATGTCGTCGTTATTATCGTCATTATCTACGTTGTTATCGTCATAAATATCATCGATAATATCGTCGTTATTATTGTCATTATCTTCTTTTTATCGTCGTTTTTATCGTCGTTAATATCGTCGTTATTATCGTCGTTAATATCGTCGTTAATATCGTCATTATCATCGTTGTTATCGTCCTTATTATCCTCATAATTATCGTCGTTAATATCGTCGTTATTTTGTCACAATCATCGTCGTTAATGTCGTCGTTATTATCGTCATTATCATCGTTGTTATCGTCCTTATCATCCTCATAATTATCGTCGTTAATATCGTCGTTATTTTGTCATAATCATCGTCGTTAATGTCGTCGTTATTATCGTCATTATCTACGTTGTTATCGTCATAAATATCATCGATAATATCGTCGTTATTATTGTCATTATCTTCTTTTTATCGTCGTTATTAACGTCGTTATTATCGTCGTTAATATCGTCGTTAATATCGTCATTATCATCGTTGTTATCGTCCTTATTATCCTCATAATTATCGTCGTTAATATCGTCGTTATTTTGTCATAATCATCGTCGTTAATGTCGTCGTTATTATCGTCATTATCTACGTTGTTATCGTCATAAATATCATCGATAATATCGTCGTTATTATTGTCATTATCTTCTTTTTATCGTCGTTATTAACGTCGTTATTATCGTCGTTAATATCGTCGTTATTATCGTCATTGTCATCGAAGTTATCGTCGTTATTATCCTCATAATTATCGTCGTTATTATCGTCGTTATTTCGTCATTATCATCGTTGTTATCGTCGTTATTATCGTCGTTAATATCGTCATTATCATCGTTGTTATCGTCCTTATTATCCTCATAATTATCGTCGTTAATATCGTCGTTATTTTGTCACAATCATCGTCGTTAATGTCGTCGTTATTATCGTCATTATCATCGTTGTTATCGTCCTTATCATCCTCATAATTATCGTCGTTAATATCGTCGTTATTTTGTCATAATCATCGTCGTTAATATCGTCGTTATTATCGTCATTATCTACGTTGTTATCGTCATAAATATCATCGATAATATCGTCGTTATTATTGTCATTATTTTCTTTTTATCGTCGTTATTAACGTCGTTATTATCGTCGTTAATATCGTCGTTAATATCGTCATTATCATCGTTGTTATTGTCCTTATTATCCTCATAATTATCGTCGTTAATATCGTCGTTATTTTGTCATAATCATCGTCGTTAATGTCGTCGTTATTATCGTCATTATCTACGTTGTTATCGTCATAAATATCATCGATAATATCGTCGTTATTATTGTCATTATCTTCTTTTTATCGTCGTTATTAACGTCGTTATTATCGTCGTTAATATCGTCGTTAATATCGTCATTATCATCGTTGTTATCGTCCTTATTATCCTCATAATTATCGTCGTTAATATCGTCGTTATTTTGTCACAATCATCGTCGTTAATGTCGTCGTTATTATCGTCATTATCATCGTTGATATCGTCCTTATCATCCTCATAATTATCGTCGTTAATATCGTCGTTATTTTGTCATAATCATCGTCGTTAATGTCGTCGTTATTATCGTCATTATCTACGTTGTTATCGTCATAAATATTATCGTTTATATCGCCGTTATTATTGTCATTATCTTCTTTTTATTGTCTTTATTATCGTCGTTAATATCGTCGTTATTATCGTCGTTAATATCGTCGTTAATATCGTCATTATCATCGTTGTTATCGTCCTTATTATCCTCATAATTATCGTCGTTAATATCGTCGTTATTTTGTCATAATCATCGTCGTTATCGTCGTTATTATCGTCGTTAATATCGTCATTATCATCGTTGTTATCGTCGTTATTATCGTCGTTAATATCGTCATTATCATCGTTGTTATCGTCCTTATCATCCTCATAATTATCGTCGTTAATATCGTCGTTATTTTGTCATAATCGTCGTCGTTAATGTCGTCGTTATTATCGTCATTATCTACGTTGTTATCGTCATAAATAACATCGATAATATCGTCGTTATTATTGTCATTATCTTCTTTTTATCGTCGTTATTATCTTTGTTATTATCGTCGTTAATATCGTCGTTAATATCGTCATTATCATCGTTGTTATCGTCCTTATCATCCTCATAATTATCGTCGTTAATATCGTCGTTATTTTGTCATAATCATCGTCGTTAATGTCGTCGTTATTATCGTCATTATCTACGTTGTTATCGTCATAAATATCATCGATAATATCGTCGTTATTATTGTCATTATCTTCTTTTTATCGTCGTTATTAACGTCGTTATTATCGTCGTTAATATCGTCGTTAATATCGTCATTATCATCGTTGTTATCGTCCTTATCATCCTCATAATTATCGTCGTTAATATCGTCGTTATTTTGTCATAATCATCGTCGTTAATGTCGTCGTTATTATCGTCATTATCTACGTTGTTATCGTCATAAATATCATCGAAAATATCGTCGTTATTATTGTCATTATCTTCTTTTTATTGTCTTTATTATCGTCGTTAATATCGTCGTTATTATCGTCGTTAATATCGTCGTTATTATCGTCGTTAATATCGTCGTTAATATCGTCATTATCATCGTTGTTATCGTCCTTATCATCCTCATAATTATCGTCGTTAATATCGTCGTTATTTTGTCATAATCATCGTCGTTAATGTCGTCGTTATTATCGTCATTATCTACGTTGTTATCGTCATAAATATCATCGATAATATCGTCGTTATTATTGTCATTATCTTCTTTTTATCGTCGTTATTAACGTCGTTATTATCGTCGTTAATATCGTCGTTAATATCGTCATTATAATCGTTGTTATCGTCCTTATTATCCTCATAATTATCGTCGTTAATATCGTCGTTATTTTGTCATAATCATCGTCGTTAATGTCGTCGTTATTATCGTCATTATCTTCGTTGTTATCGTCATAAATATCATCGATAATATCGTCGTTATTATTGTCATTATCTTCTTTTTATTGTCTTTATTATCGTCGTTAATATCGTCGTTATTATCGTCGTTAATATCGTCGTTAATATCGTCATTATCATCGTTGTTATCGTCCTTATTATCCTCATAATTATCGTCGTTAATATCGTCGTTATTTTGTCATAATCATCGTCGTTAATGTCGTCGTTATTATCGTCATTATCTACGTTGTTATCGTCATAAATATCATCGATAATATCGTCGTTATTATTGTCATTATCTTCTTTTTATCGTCGTTATTAACGTCGTTATTATCGTCGTTAATATCGTCGTTATTATCGTCGTTAATATCGTCATTATCATCGTTGTTATCGTCCTTATTATCCTCATAATTATCGTCGTTAATATCGTCGTTATTTTGTCACAATCATCGTCGTTAATGTCGTCGTTATTATCGTCATTATCATCGTTGTTATCGTCCTTATCATCCTCATAATTATCGTCGTTAATATCGTCGTTATTTTGTCATAATCGTCGTCGTTAATGTCGTCGTTATTATCGTCATTATCTACGTTGTTATCGTCATAAATATTATCTTTAATATCGTCGTTATTATTGTCATTATCTTCTTTTTATCGTCGTTATTAACGTCGTTATTATCGTCGTTAATATCGTCGTTAATATCGTCATTATCATCGTTGTTATCGTCCTTATCATCCTCATAATTATCGTCGTTAATATCGTCGTTATTTTGTCATAATCATCGTCGTTATTATCGTCATTATCTACGTTGTTATCGACATAAATATTATCTTTAATATCGTCGTTATTATTGTCATTATCTTCTTTTTATTGTCTTTATTATCGTCGTTAATATCGTCGTTAATATCGTCATTATCATCGTTGTTATCGTCCTTATTATCCTCATAATTATCGTCGTTAATATCGTCGTTATTTTGTCACAATCATCGTCGTTAATGTCGTCGTTATTATCGTCATTATCATCGTTGTTATCGTCCTTATCATCCTCATAATTATCGTCGTTAATATCGTCGTTATTTTGTCCTAATCATCGTCGTTAATGTCGTCGTTATTATCGTCATTATCTACGTTGTTATCGTCATAAATATCATCGATAATATCGTCGTTATTATTGTAATTATCTTCTTTTTATCGTCGTTATTAACGTCGTTATTATCGTCGTTAATATCGTCGTTAATATCGTCATTATCATCGTTGTTATCGTCCTTATCATCCTCATAATTATCGTCGTTAATATCGTCGTTATTTTGTCATAATCATCGTCGTTAATGTCGTCGTTATTATCGTCATTATCTACGTTGTTATCGTCATAAATATCATCGATAATATCGTCGTTATTATTGTCATTATCTTCTTTTTATTGTCTTTATTATCGTCGTTAATATCGTCGTTATTATCGTCGTTAATATCGTCGTTATTATCGTCGTTAATATCGTCGTTAATATCGTCATTATCATCGTTGTTATCGTCCTTATCATCCTCATAATTATCGTCGTTAATATCGTCGTTATTTTGTCATAATCATCGTCGTTAATGTCGTCGTTATTATCGTCATTATCTACGTTGTTATCGTCATAAATATCATCGATAATATCGTCGTTATTATTGTCATTATCTTCTTTTTATTGTCTTTATTATCGTCGTTAATATCGTCGTTATTATCGTCGTTAATATCGTCATTATCATCGTTGTTATCGTCCTTATTATCCTCATAATTATCGTCGTTAATATCGTCGTTATTTTGTCCTAATCATCGTCGTTAATGTCGTCGTTATTATCGTCATTATCTACGTTGTTATCGTCATAAATATCATCGATAATATCGTCGTTATTATTGTAATTATCTTCTTTTTATCGTCGTTATTAACGTCGTTATTATCGTCGTTAATATCGTCGTTATTATCGTCATTGTCATCGTTGTTATCGTCGTTATTATCCTCATAATTATCGTCGTTATTATCGTCGTTATTTCGTCATTATCATCGTTGTTATCGTCGTTATTATCGTCGTTAATATCGTCATTATCATCGTTGTTATCGTCCTTATTATCCTCATAATTATCGTCGTTAATATCGTCGTTATTTTGTCACAATCATCGTCGTTAATGTCGTCGTTATTATCGTCATTATCATCGTTGTTATCGTCCTTATCATCCTCATAATTATCGTCGTTAATATCGTCGTTATTTTGTCATAATCATCGTCGTTAATATCGTCGTTATTATCGTCATTATCTACGTTGTTATCGTCATAAATATCATCGATAATATCGTCGTTATTATTGTCATTATTTTCTTTTTATCGTCGTTATTAACGTCGTTATTATCGTCGTTAATATCGTCGTTAATATCGTCATTATCATCGTTGTTATTGTCCTTATTATCCTCATAATTATCGTCGTTAATATCGTCGTTATTTTGTCATAATCATCGTCGTTAATGTCGTCGTTATTATCGTCATTATCTACGTTGTTATCGTCATAAATATCATCGATAATATCGTCGTTATTATTGTCATTATCTTCTTTTTATCGTCGTTATTAACGTCGTTATTATCGTCGTTAATATCGTCGTTAATATCGTCATTATCATCGTTGTTATCGTCCTTATTATCCTCATAATTATCGTCGTTAATATCGTCGTTATTTTGTCACAATCATCGTCGTTAATGTCGTCGTTATTATCGTCATTATCATCGTTGATATCGTCCTTATCATCCTCATAATTATCGTCGTTAATATCGTCGTTATTTTGTCATAATCATCGTCGTTAATGTCGTCGTTATTATCGTCATTATCTACGTTGTTATCGTCATAAATATTATCGTTTATATCGCCGTTATTATTGTCATTATCTTCTTTTTATTGTCTTTATTATCGTCGTTAATATCGTCGTTATTATCGTCGTTAATATCGTCGTTAATATCGTCATTATCATCGTTGTTATCGTCCTTATTATCCTCATAATTATCGTCGTTAATATCGTCGTTATTTTGTCATAATCATCGTCGTTATCGTCGTTATTATCGTCGTTAATATCGTCATTATCATCGTTGTTATCGTCGTTATTATCGTCGTTAATATCGTCATTATCATCGTTGTTATCGTCCTTATCATCCTCATAATTATCGTCGTTAATATCGTCGTTATTTTGTCATAATCGTCGTCGTTAATGTCGTCGTTATTATCGTCATTATCTACGTTGTTATCGTCATAAATAACATCGATAATATCGTCGTTATTATTGTCATTATCTTCTTTTTATCGTCGTTATTATCTTTGTTATTATCGTCGTTAATATCGTCGTTAATATCGTCATTATCATCGTTGTTATCGTCCTTATCATCCTCATAATTATCGTCGTTAATATCGTCGTTATTTTGTCATAATCATCGTCGTTAATGTCGTCGTTATTATCGTCATTATCTACGTTGTTATCGTCATAAATATCATCGATAATATCGTCGTTATTATTGTCATTATCTTCTTTTTATCGTCGTTATTAACGTCGTTATTATCGTCGTTAATATCGTCGTTAATATCGTCATTATCATCGTTGTTATCGTCCTTATTATCCTCATAATTATCGTCGTTAATATCGTCGTTATTTTGTCACAATCATCGTCGTTAATGTCGTCGTTATTATCGTCATTATCATCGTTGTTATCGTCCTTATCATCCTCATAATTATCGTCGTAAATATCGTCGTTATTTTGTCATAATCATCGTCGTTAATGTCGTCGTTATTATCGTCATTATCTACGTTGTTATCGTCATAAATATTATCGTTAATATCGTCGTTATTATTGTCATTATCTTCTTTTTATTGTCTTTATTATCGTCGTTAATATCGTCGTTATTATCGTCGTTAATATCGTCATTATCATCGTTGTTATCGTCCTTATTATCCTCATAATTATCGTCGTTAATATCGTCGTTATTTTGTCCTAATCATCGTCGTTAATGTCGTCGTTATTATCGTCATTATCTACGTTGTTATCGTCATAAATATCATCGATAATATCGTCGTTATTATTGTAATTATCTTCTTTTTATCGTCGTTATTAACGTCGTTATTATCGTCGTTAATATCGTCGTTAATATCGTCATTATCATCGTTGTTATCGTCCTTATCATCCTCATAATTATCGTCGTTAATATCGTCGTTATTTTGTCATAATCATCGTCGTTAATGTCGTCGTTATTATCGTCATTATCTACGTTGTTATCGTCATAAATATCATCGATAATATCGTCGTTATTATTGTCATTATCTTCTTTTTATTGTCTTTATTATCGTCGTTAATATCGTCGTTATTATCGTCGTTAATATCGTCGTTATTATCGTCGTTAATATCGTCGTTAATATCGTCATTATCATCGTTGTTATCGTCCTTATCATCCTCATAATTATCGTCGTTAATATCGTCGTTATTTTGTCATAATCATCGTCGTTAATGTCGTCGTTATTATCGTCATTATCTACGTTGTTATCGTCATAAATATCATCGATAATATCGTCGTTATTATTGTCATTATCTTCTTTTTATCGTCGTTATTAACGTCGTTATTATCGTCGTTAATATCGTCGTTAATATCGTCATTATAATCGTTGTTATCGTCCTTATTATCCTCATAATTATCGTCGTTAATATCTTCGTTATTTTGTCATAAACATCGTCGCTAATGTCGTCGTTATTATCGTCATTATCATCGTTGTTATCGTCCTTATCATCCTCATAATTATCGTCGTTAATATCGTCGTTATTTTGTCATAATCATCGTCGTTAATGTCGTCGTTATTATCGTCATTATCTTCGTTGTTATCGTCATAAATATCATCGATAATATCGTCGTTATTATTGTCATTATCTTCTTTTTATTGTCTTTATTATCGTCGTTAATATCGTCGTTATTATCGTCGTTAATATCGTCGTTAATATCGTCATTATCATCGTTGTTATCGTCCTTATTATCCTCATAATTATCGTCGTTAATATCGTCGTTATTTTGTCATAATCATCGTCGTTAATGTCGTCGTTATTATCGTCATTATCTACGTTGTTATCGTCATAAATATCATCGATAATATCGTCGTTATTATTGTCATTATCTTCTTTTTATCGTCGTTATTAACGTCGTTATTATCGTCGTTAATATCGTCGTTATTATCGTCGTTAATATCGTCATTATCATCGTTGTTATCGTCCTTATTATCCTCATAATTATCGTCGTTAATATCGTCGTTATTTTGTCACAATCATCGTCGTTAATGTCGTCGTTATTATCGTCATTATCATCGTTGTTATCGTCCTTATCATCCTCATAATTATCGTCGTTAATATCGTCGTTATTTTGTCATAATCGTCGTCGTTAATGTCGTCGTTATTATCGTCATTATCTACGTTGTTATCGTCATAAATATTATCTTTAATATCGTCGTTATTATTGTCATTATCTTCTTTTTATCGTCGTTATTAACGTCGTTATTATCGTCGTTAATATCGTCGTTAATATCGTCATTATCATCGTTGTTATCGTCCTTATCATCCTCATAATTATCGTCGTTAATATCGTCGTTATTTTGTCATAATCATCGTCGTTATTATCGTCATTATCTACGTTGTTATCGACATAAATATTATCTTTAATATCGTCGTTATTATTGTCATTATCTTCTTTTTATTGTCTTTATTATCGTCGTTAATATCGTCGTTAATATCGTCATTATCATCGTTGTTATCGTCCTTATTATCCTCATAATTATCGTCGTTAATATCGTCGTTATTTTGTCACAATCATCGTCGTTAATGTCGTCGTTATTATCGTCATTATCATCGTTGTTATCGTCCTTATCATCCTCATAATTATCGTCGTTAATATCGTCGTTATTTTGTCATAATCATCGTCGTTAATGTCGTCGTTATTATCGTCATTATCTACGTTGTTATCGTCATAAATATCATCGATAATATCGTCGTTATTATTGTCATTATCTTCTTTTTATTGTCTTTATTATCGTCGTTAATATCGTCGTTATTATCGTCGTTAATATCGTCATTATCATCGTTGTTATCGTCCTTATTATCCTCATAATTATCGTCGTTAATATCGTCGTTATTTTGTCCTAATCATCGTCGTTAATGTCGACGTTATTATCGTCATTATCTACGTTGTTATCGTCATAAATATCATCGATAATATTGTCGTTATTATTGTAATTATCTTCTTTTTATCGTCGTTATTAACGTCGTTATTATCGTCGTTAATATCGTCGTTAATATCGTCATTATCATCGTTGTTATCGTCCTTATCATCCTCATAATTATCGTCGTTAATATCGTCGTTATTTTGTCATAATCATCGTCGTTAATGTCGTCGTTATTATCGTCATTATCTACGTTGTTATCGTCATAAATATCATCGATAATATCGTCGTTATTATTGTCATTATCTTCTTTTTATTGTCTTTATTATCGTCGTTAATATCGTCGTTATTATCGTCGTTAATATCGTCGTTATTATCGTCGTTAATATCGTCGTTAATATCGTCATTATCATCGTTGTTATCGTCCTTATCATCCTCATAATTATCGTCGTTAATATCGTCGTTATTTTGTCATAATCATCGTCGTTAATGTCGTCGTTATTATCGTCATTATCTACGTTGTTATCGTCATAAATATCATCGATAATATCGTCGTTATTATTGTCATTATCTTCTTTTTATCGTCGTTATTAACGTCGTTATTATCGTCGTTAATATCGTCGTTAATATCGTCATTATAATCGTTGTTATCGTCCTTATTATCCTCATAATTATCGTCGTTAATATCGTCGTTATTTTGTCATAAACATCGTCGCTAATGTCGTCGTTATTATCGTCATTATCATCGTTGTTATCGTCCTTATCATCCTCATAATTATCGTCGTTAATATCGTCGTTATTTTGTCATAATCATCGTCGTTAATGTCGTCGTTATTATCGTCATTATCTTCGTTGTTATCGTCATAAATATCATCGATAATATCGTCGTTATTATTGTCATTATCTTCTTTTTATTGTCTTTATTATCGTCGTTAATATCGTCGTTATTATCGTCGTTAATATCGTCGTTAATATCGTCATTATCATCGTTGTTATCGTCCTTATTATCCTCATAATTATCGTCGTTAATATCGTCGTTATTTTGTCATAATCATCGTCGTTAATGTCGTCGTTATTATCGTCATTATCTACGTTGTTATCGTCATAAATATCATCGATAATATCGTCGTTATTATTGTCATTATCTTCTTTTTATCGTCGTTATTAACGTCGTTATTATCGTCGTTAATATCGTCGTTATTATCGTCGTTAATATCGTCATTATCATCGTTGTTATCGTCCTTATTATCCTCATAATTATCGTCGTTAATATCGTCGTTATTTTGTCACAATCATCGTCGTTAATGTCGTCGTTATTATCGTCATTATCATCGTTGTTATCGTCCTTATCATCCTCATAATTATCGTCGTTAATATCGTCGTTATTTTGTCATAATCGTCGTCGTTAATGTCGTCGTTATTATCGTCATTATCTACGTTGTTATCGTCATAAATATTATCTTTAATATCGTCGTTATTATTGTCATTATCTTCTTTTTATCGTCGTTATTAACGTCGTTATTATCGTCGTTAATATCGTCGTTAATATCGTCATTATCATCGTTGTTATCGTCCTTATTATCCTCATAATTATCGTCGTTAATATCGTCGTTATTTTGTCCTAATCATCGTCGTTAATGTCGTCGTTATTATCGTCATTATCTACGTTGTTATCGTCATAAATATCATCGATAATATCGTCGTTATTATTGTAATTATCTTCTTTTTATCGTCGTTATTAACGTCGTTATTATCGTCGTTAATATCGTCGTTAATATCGTCGTTAATATCGTCATTATCATCGTTGTTATCGTCCTTATTATCCTCATAATTATCGTCGTTAATATCGTCGTTATTTTGTCATAATCATCGTCGTTAATGTCGTCGTTATTATCGTCATTATCTACGTTGTTATCGTCATAAATATCATCGATAATATCGTCGTTATTATTGTCATTATCTTCTTTTTATCGTCGTTATTAACGTCGTTATTATCGTCGTTAATATCGTCGTTATTATCGTCGTTAATATCGTCATTATCATCGTTGTTATCGTCCTTATTATCCTCATAATTATCGTCGTTAATATCGTCGTTATTTTGTCACAATCATCGTCGTTAATGTCGTCGTTATTATCGTCATTATCATCGTTGTTATCGTCCTTATCATCCTCATAATTATCGTCGTTAATATCGTCGTTATTTTGTCATAATCGTCGTCGTTAATGTCGTCGTTATTATCGTCATTATCTACGTTGTTATCGTCATAAATATTATCTTTAATATCGTCGTTATTATTGTCATTATCTTCTTTTTATCGTCGTTATTAACGTCGTTATTATCGTCGTTAATATCGTCGTTAATATCGTCATTATCATCGTTGTTATCGTCCTTATTATCCTCATAATTATCGTCGTTAATATCGTCGTTATTTTGTCCTAATCATCGTCGTTAATGTCGTCGTTATTATCGTCATTATCTACGTTGTTATCGTCATAAATATCATCGATAATATCGTCGTTATTATTGTAATTATCTTCTTTTTATCGTCGTTATTAACGTCGTTATTATCGTCGTTAATATCGTCGTTAATATCGTCGTTAATATCGTCATTATCATCGTTGTTATCGTCCTTATTATCCTCATAATTATCGTCGTTAATATCGTCGTTATTTTGTCATAATCATCGTCGTTAATGTCGTCGTTATTATCGTCATTATCTACGTTGTTATCGTCATAAATATCATCGATAATATCGTCGTTATTATTGTCATTATCTTCTTTTTATCGTCGTTATTAACGTCGTTATTATCGTCGTTAATATCGTCGTTATTATCGTCGTTAATATCGTCATTATCATCGTTGTTATCGTCCTTATTATCCTCATAATTATCGTCGTTAATATCGTCGTTATTTTGTCACAATCATCGTCGTTAATGTCGTCGTTATTATCGTCATTATCATCGTTGTTATCGTCCTTATCATCCTCATAATTATCGTCGTTAATATCGTCGTTATTTTGTCATAATCGTCGTCGTTAATGTCGTCGTTATTATCGTCATTATCTACGTTGTTATCGTCATAAATATTATCTTTAATATCGTCGTTATTATTGTCATTATCTTCTTTTTATCGTCGTTATTAACGTCGTTATTATCGTCGTTAATATCGTCGTTAATATCTTCATTATCATCGTTGTTATCGTCCTTATTATCCTCATAATTATCGTCGTTAATATCGTCGTTATTTTGTCCTAATCATCGTCGTTAATGTCGTCGTTATTATCGTCATTATCTACGTTGTTATCGTCATAAATATCATCGATAATATCGTCGTTATTATTGTAATTATCTTCTTTTTATCGTCGTTATTAACGTCGTTATTATCGTCGTTAATATCGTCGTTAATATCGTCGTTAATATCGTCATTATCATCGTTGTTATCGTCCTTATTATCCTCATAATTATCGTCGTTAATATCGTCGTTATTTTGTCATAATCATCGTCGTTAATGTCGTCGTTATTATCGTCATTATCTACGTTGTTATCGTCATAAATATCATCGATAATATCGTCGTTATTATTGTCATTATCTTCTTTTTATCGTCGTTATTAACGTCGTTATTATCGTCGTTAATATCGTCGTTATTATCGTCGTTAATATCGTCATTATCATCGTTGTTATCGTCCTTATTATCCTCATAATTATCGTCGTTAATATCGTCGTTATTTTGTCACAATCATCGTCGTTAATGTCGTCGTTATTATCGTCATTATCATCGTTGTTATCGTCCTTATCATCCTCATAATTATCGTCGTTAATATCGTCGTTATTTTGTCATAATCGTCGTCGTTAATGTCGTCGTTATTATCGTCATTATCTACGTTGTTATCGTCATAAATATTATCTTTAATATCGTCGTTATTATTGTCATTATCTTCTTTTTATCGTCGTTATTAACGTCGTTATTATCGTCGTTAATATCGTCGTTAATATCGTCATTATCATCGTTGTTATCGTCCTTATTATCCTCATAATTATCGTCGTTAATATCGTCGTTATTTTGTCCTAATCATCGTCGTTAATGTCGTCGTTATTATCGTCATTATCTACGTTGTTATCGTCATAAATATCATCGATAATATCGTCGTTATTATTGTAATTATCTTCTTTTTATCGTCGTTATTAACGTCGTTATTATCGTCGTTAATATCGTCGTTAATATCGTCGTTAATATCGTCATTATCATCGTTGTTATCGTCCTTATTATCCTCATAATTATCGTCGTTAATATCGTCGTTATTTTGTCATAATCATCGTCGTTAATGTCGTCGTTATTATCGTCATTATCTACGTTGTTATCGTCATAAATATCATCGATAATATCGTCGTTATTATTGTCATTATCTTCTTTTTATCGTCGTTATTAACGTCGTTATTATCGTCGTTAATATCGTCGTTATTATCGTCGTTAATATCGTCATTATCATCGTTGTTATCGTCCTTATTATCCTCATAATTATCGTCGTTAATATCGTCGTTATTTTGTCACAATCATCGTCGTTAATGTCGTCGTTATTATCGTCATTATCATCGTTGTTATCGTCCTTATCATCCTCATAATTATCGTCGTTAATATCGTCGTTATTTTGTCATAATCGTCGTCGTTAATGTCGTCGTTATTATCGTCATTATCTACGTTGTTATCGTCATAAATATTATCTTTAATATCGTCGTTATTATTGTCATTATCTTCTTTTTATCGTCGTTATTAACGTCGTTATTATCGTCGTTAATATCGTCGTTAATATCGTCATTATCATCGTTGTTATCGTCCTTATTATCCTCATAATTATCGTCGTTAATATCGTCGTTATTTTGTCCTAATCATCGTCGTTAATGTCGTCGTTATTATCGTCATTATCTACGTTGTTATCGTCATAAATATCATCGATAATATCGTCGTTATTATTGTAATTATCTTCTTTTTATCGTCGTTATTAACGTCGTTATTATCGTCGTTAATATCGTCGTTAATATCGTCGTTAATATCGTCATTATCATCGTTGTTATCGTCCTTATTATCCTCATAATTATCGTCGTTAATATCGTCGTTATTTTGTCATAATCATCGTCGTTAATGTCGTCGTTATTATCGTCATTATCTACGTTGTTATCGTCATAAATATCATCGATAATATCGTCGTTATTATTGTCATTATCTTCTTTTTATCGTCGTTATTAACGTCGTTATTATCGTCGTTAATATCGTCGTTATTATCGTCGTTAATATCGTCATTATCATCGTTGTTATCGTCCTTATTATCCTCATAATTATCGTCGTTAATATCGTCGTTATTTTGTCACAATCATCGTCGTTAATGTCGTCGTTATTATCGTCATTATCATCGTTGTTATCGTCCTTATCATCCTCATAATTATCGTCGTTAATATCGTCGTTATTTTGTCATAATCGTCGTCGTTAATGTCGTCGTTATTATCGTCATTATCTACGTTGTTATCGTCATAAATATTATCTTTAATATCGTCGTTATTATTGTCATTATCTTCTTTTTATCGTCGTTATTAACGTCGTTATTATCGTCGTTAATATCGTCGTTAATATCGTCATTATCATCGTTGTTATCGTCCTTATCATCCTCATAATTATCGTCGTTAATATCGTCGTTATTTTGTCATAATCATCGTCGTTAATGTCGTCGTTATTATCGTCATTATCTTCGTTGTTATCGTCATAAATATCATCGATAATATCGTCGTTATTATTGTCATTATCTTCTTTTTATTGTCTTTATTATCGTCGTTAATATCGTCGTTATTATCGTCGTTAATATCGTCGTTAATATCGTCATTATCATCGTTGTTATCGTCCTTATTATCCTCATAATTATCGTCGTTAATATCGTCGTTATTTTGTCATAATCATCGTCGTTAATGTCGTCGTTATTATCGTCATTATCTACGTTGTTATCGTCATAAATATCATCGATAATATCGTCGTTATTATTGTCATTATCTTCTTTTTATCGTCGTTATTAACGTCGTTATTATCGTCGTTAATATCGTCGTTATTATCGTCGTTAATATCGTCATTATCATCGTTGTTATCGTCCTTATTATCCTCATAATTATCGTCGTTAATATCGTCGTTATTTTGTCACAATCATCGTCGTTAATGTCGTCGTTATTATCGTCATTATCATCGTTGTTATCGTCCTTATCATCCTCATAATTATCGTCGTTAATATCGTCGTTATTTTGTCATAATCGTCGTCGTTAATGTCGTCGTTATTATCGTCATTATCTACGTTGTTATCGTCATAAATATTATCGTTAATATCGTCGTTATTATTGTCATTATCTTCTTTTTATTGTCTTTATTATCGTCGTTAATATCGTCGTTATTATCGTCGTTAATATCGTCATTATCATCGTTGTTATCGTCCTTATTATCCTCATAATTATCGTCGTTAATATCGTCGTTATTTTGTCCTAATCATCGTCGTTAATGTCGTCGTTATTATCGTCATTATCTACGTTGTTATCGTCATAAATATCATCGATAATATCGTCGTTATTATTGTAATTATCTTCTTTTTATCGTCGTTATTAACGTCGTTATTATCGTCGTTAATATCGTCGTTAATATCGTCATTATCATCGTTGTTATCGTCCTTATCATCCTCATAATTATCGTCGTTAATATCGTCGTTATTTTGTCATAATCATCGTCGTTAATGTCGTCGTTATTATCGTCATTATCTACGTTGTTATCGTCATAAATATCATCGATAATATCGTCGTTATTATTGTCATTATCTTCTTTTTATTGTCTTTATTATCGTCGTTAATATCGTCGTTATTATCGTCGTTAATATCGTCGTTATTATCGTCGTTAATATCGTCGTTAATATCGTCATTATCATCGTTGTTATCGTCCTTATCATCCTCATAATTATCGTCGTTAATATCGTCGTTATTTTGTCATAATCATCGTCGTTAATGTCGTCGTTATTATCGTCATTATCTACGTTGTTATCGTCATAAATATCATCGATAATATCGTCGTTATTATTGTCATTATCTTCTTTTTATCGTCGTTATTAACGTCGTTATTATCGTCGTTAATATCGTCGTTAATATCGTCATTATAATCGTTGTTATCGTCCTTATTATCCTCATAATTATCGTCGTTAATATCGTCGTTATTTTGTCATAAACATCGTCGCTAATGTCGTCGTTATTATCGTCATTATCATCGTTGTTATCGTCCTTATCATCCTCATAATTATCGTCGTTAATATCGTCGTTATTTTGTCATAATCATCGTCGTTAATGTCGTCGTTATTATCGTCATTATCTTCGTTGTTATCGTCATAAATATCATCGATAATATCGTCGTTATTATTGTCATTATCTTCTTTTTATTGTCTTTATTATCGTCGTTAATATCGTCGTTATTATCGTCGTTAATATCGTCGTTAATATCGTCATTATCATCGTTGTTATCGTCCTTATTATCCTCATAATTATCGTCGTTAATATCGTCGTTATTTTGTCATAATCATCGTCGTTAATGTCGTCGTTATTATCGTCATTATCTACGTTGTTATCGTCATAAATATCATCGATAATATCGTCGTTATTATTGTCATTATCTTCTTTTTATCGTCGTTATTAACGTCGTTATTATCGTCGTTAATATCGTCATTATCATCGTTGTTATCGTCCTTATTATCCTCATAATTATCGTCGTTAATATCGTCGTTATTTTGTCACAATCATCGTCGTTAATGTCGTCGTTATTATCGTCATTATCATCGTTGTTATCGTCCTTATCATCCTCATAATTATCGTCGTTAATATCGTCGTTATTTTGTCATAATCGTCGTCGTTAATGTCGTCGTTATTATCGTCATTATCTACGTTGTTATCGTCATAAATATTATCTTTAATATCGTCGTTATTATTGTCATTATCTTCTTTTTATCGTCGTTATTAACGTCGTTATTATCGTCGTTAATATCGTCGTTAATATCGTCATTATCATCGTTGTTATCGTCCTTATCATCCTCATAATTATCGTCGTTAATATCGTCGTTATTTTGTCATAATCATCGTCGTTATTATCGTCATTATCTACGTTGTTATCGACATAAATATTATCTTTAATATCGTCGTTATTATTGTCATTATCTTCTTTTTATTGTCTTTATTATCGTCGTTAATATCGTCGTTAATATCGTCATTATCATCGTTGTTATCGTCCTTATTATCCTCATAATTATCGTCGTTAATATCGTCGTTATTTTGTCACAATCATCGTCGTTAATGTCGTCGTTATTATCGTCATTATCATCGTTGTTATCGTCCTTATCATCCTCATAATTATCGTCGTTAATATCGTCGTTATTTTGTCATAATCATCGTCGTTAATGTCGTCGTTATTATCGTCATTATCTACGTTGTTATCGTCATAAATATTATCGTTAATATCGTCGTTATTATTGTCATTATCTTCTTTTTATTGTCTTTATTATCGTCGTTAATATCGTCGTTATTATCGTCGTTAATATCGTCGTTAAAATCGTCATTATCATCGTTGTTATCGTCCTTATTATTATCATAATTATCGTCGTTAATATCGTCGTTATTTTGTCATAATCATCGTCGTTAATGTCGTCGTTATTATCGTCATTATCTACGTTGTTATCGTCATAAATAACATCGATAATATCGTCGTTATTATTGTCATTATCTTCTTTTTATCGTCGTTATTAACGTCGTTATTATCGTCGTTAATATCGTCGTTAATATCGTCATTATCATCGTTGTTATCGTCCTTATTATCCTCATAATTATCGTCGTTATTTTGTCATAAACATCGTCGCTAATGTCGTCGTTATTATCGTCATTATCATCGTTGTTATCGTCCTTATCATCCTCATAATTATCGTCGTTAATATCGTCGTTATTTTGTCATAATCATCGTCGTTAATGTCGTCGTTATTATCGTCATTATCTTCGTTGTTATCGTCATAAATATCATCGATAATATCGTCGTTATTATTGTCATTATCTTCTTTTTATTGTCTTTATTATCGTCGTTAATATCGTCGTTATTATCGTCGTTAATATCGTCGTTAATATCGTCATTATCATCGTTGTTATCGTCCTTATTATCCTCATAAATATCGTCGTTAATATCGTCGTTATTTTGTCATAATCGTCGTCGTTATTATCGTCATTATCTACGTTGTTATCGTCATAAATAACATCGATAATATCGTCGTTATTATTGTCATTATCTTCTTTTTATCGTCGTTATTAACGTCGTTATTATCGTCGTTAATATCGTCGTTAATATCGTCATTATCATCCTTGTTATCGTCCTTATCATCCTCATAATTATCGTCGTTAATATCGTCGTTATTTTGTCATAATCATCGTCGTTAATGTCGTCGTTATTATCGTCATTATCTACGTTGTTATCGTCATAAATATCATCGATAATATCGTCGTTATTATTGTCTTTATCTTCTTTTTATCGTCGTTATTATCGTCGTTAATATCGTCGTTAAAATCGTCATTATCATCGTTGTTATCGTCCTTATTATCCTCATAATTATCGTCGTTAATATCGTCGTTATTTTGTCATAATCATCGTCGTTAATGTCGTCGTTATTATCGTCATTATCTACGTTGTTATCGTCATAAATATCATCGATAATATCGTCGTTATTATTGTCATTATCTTCTTTTTATCGTCGTTATTAACGTCGTTATTATCGTCGTTAATATCGTCGTTAATATCGTCATTATCATCGTTGTTATCGTCCTTATTATCCTCATAATTATCGTCGTTATTTTGTCATAAACATCGTCGCTAATGTCGTCGTTATTATCGTCATTATCATCGTTGTTATCGTCCTTATCATCCTCATAATTATCGTCGTTAATATCGTCGTTATTTTGTCATAATCATCGTCATTAATGTCGTCGTTATTATCGTCATTATCTACGTTGTTATCGTCATAAATATTATCTTTAATATCGTCGTTATTATTGTCATTATCTTCTTTTTATTGTCTTTATTATCGTCGTTAATATCGTCGTTATTATCGTCGTTAATATCGTCGTTAATATCGTCATTATCATCGTTGTTATCGTCCTTATTATCCTCATAAATATCGTCGTTAATATCGTCGTTATTTTGTCATAATCGTCGTCGTTATTATCGTCATTATCTACGTTGTTATCGTCATAAATAACATCGATAATATCGTCGTTATTATTGTCATTATCTTCTTTTTATCGTCGTTATTAACGTCGTTATTATCGTCGTTAATATCGTCGTTAATATCGTCATTATCATCCTTGTTATCGTCCTTATCATCCTCATAATTATCGTCGTTAATATCGTCGTTATTTTGTCATAATCATCGTCGTTAATGTCGTCGTTATTATCGTCATTATCTACGTTGTTATCGTCATAAATATCATCGATAATATCGTCGTTATTATTGTCATTATCTTCTTTTTATCGTCGTTATTAACGTCGTTATTATCGTCGTTAATATCGTCGTTAATATCGTCATTATCATCATTGTTATCGTCCTTATCATCCTCATAATTATCGTCGTTAATATCGTCGTTATTTTGTCATAATCATCGTCGTTAATGTCGTCGTTATTATCGTCATTATCTACGTTGTTATTGTCATAAATATCATCGATAATATCGTCGTTATTATTGTCATTATCTTCTTTTTATTGTCTTTATTATCGTCGTTAATATCGTCGTTATTATCGTCGTTAATATCGTCGTTAATATCGTCATTATCATCGTTGTTATCGTCCTTATTATCCTCATAATTATCGTCGTTAATATCGTCGTTATTATCGTTATTATCATCGTTGTTATCGTCGTTATTATCCGCATAATTATCGTCGTTAATATCGTCGTTATTATCGTCATTGTCATCGTTGTTATCGTCGTTATTATCCTCATAATTATTGTCGTTATTATCGTCGTTATTTCGTCATTATCATCGTTGTTATCGTCGTTATTATCGTCGTTAATATCGTCATTATCATCGTTGTTATCGTCGTTATTATCGTCGTTAATATCGTCATTATCATCGTTGTTATCGTCCTTATCATCCTCATAATTATCGTCGTTAATATCGTCGTTATTTTGTCATAATCGTCGTCGTTAATGTCGTCGTTATTATCGTCATTATCTACGTTGTTATCGTCATAAATAACATCGATAATATCGTCGTTATTATTGTCATTATCTTCTTTTTATCGTCGTTATTAACGTCGTTATTATCGTCGTTAATATCGTCGTTAATATCGTCATTATCATCGTTGTTATCGTCCTTATCATCCTCATAATTATCGTCGTTAATATCGTCGTTATTTTGTCATAATCATCGTCATTAATGTCGTCGTTATTATCGTCATTATCTACGTTGTTATCGTCATAAATATTATCTTTAATATCGTCGTTATTATTGTCATTATCTTCTTTTTATTGTCTTTATTATCGTCGTTAATATCGTCGTTATTATCGTCGTTAATATCGTCGTTAATATCGTCATTATCATCGTTGTTATCGTCCTTATTATCCTCATAATTATCGTCGTTAATATCGTCGTTATTTTGTCATAATCGTCGTCGTTATTATCGTCATTATCTACGTTGTTATCGTCATAAATAACATCGATAATATCGTCGTTATTATTGTCATTATCTTCTTTTTATCGTCGTTATTAACGTCGTTATTATCGTCGTTAATATCGTCGTTAATATCGTCATTATCATCCTTGTTATCGTCCTTATCATCCTCATAATTATCGTCGTTAATATCGTCGTTATTTTGTCATAATCATCGTCGTTAATGTCGTCGTTATTATCGTCATTATCTACGTTGTTATCGTCATAAATATCATCGATAATATCGTCGTTATTATTGTCATTATCTTCTTTTTATCGTCGTTATTAACGTCGTTATTATCGTCGTTAATATCGTCGTTAATATCGTCATTATCATCATTGTTATCGTCCTTATCATCCTCATAATTATCGTCGTTAATATCGTCGTTATTTTGTCATAAACATCGTCGTTAATGTCGTCGTTATTATCGTCATTATCTACGTTGTTATCGACATAAATATTATCTTTAATATCGTCGTTATTATTGTCATTATCTTCTTTTTATTGTCTTTATTATCGTCGTTAATATCGTCGTTAATATCGTCATTATCATCGTTGTTATCGTCCTTATTATCCTCATAATTATCGTCGTTAATATCGTCGTTATTTTGTCATAATCATCGTCGTTAATGTCGTCGTTATTATCGTCATTATCTACGTTGTTATCGTCATAAATATCATCGATAATATCGTCGTTATTATTGTCATTATCTTCTTTTTATCGTCGTTATTAACGTCGTTATTATCGTCGTTAATATCGTCGTTATTATCGTCGTTAATATCGTCATTATCATCGTTGTTATCGTCCTTATTATCCTCATAATTATCGTCGTTAATATCGTCGTTATTTTGTCACAATCATCGTCGTTAATGTCGTCGTTATTATCGTCATTATCATCGTTGTTATCGTCCTTATCATCCTCATAATTATCGTCGTTAATATCGTCGTTATTTTGTCATAATCGTCGTCGTTAATGTCGTCGTTATTATCGTCATTATCTACGTTGTTATCGTCATAAATAACATCGATAATATCGTCGTTATTATTGTCATTATCTTCTTTTTATCGTCGTTATTAACGTCGTTATTATCGTCGTTAATATCGTCGTTAATATCGTCATTATCATCGTTGTTATCGTCCTTATCATCCTCATAATTATCGTCGTTAATATCGTCGTTATTTTGTCATAATCATCGTCGTTAATGTCGTCGTTATTATCGTCATTATCTACGTTGTTATCGACATAAATATTATCTTTAATATCGTCGTTATTATTGTCATTATCTTCTTTTTATTGTCTTTATTATCGTCGTTAATATCGTCGTTAATATCGTCATTATCATCGTTGTTATCGTCCTTATTATCCTCATAATTATCGTCGTTAATATCGTCGTTATTTTGTCACAATCATCGTCGTTAATGTCGTCGTTATTATCGTCATTATCATCGTTGTTATCGTCCTTATCATCCTCATAATTATCGTCGTTAATATCGTCGTTATTTTGTCATAATCATCGTCGTTAATGTCGTCGTTATTATCGTCATTATCTACGTTGTTATCGTCATAAATATTATCGTTAATATCGTCGTTATTATTGTCATTATCTTCTTTTTATTGTCTTTATTATCGTCGTTAATATCGTCGTTATTATCGTCGTTAATATCGTCGTTAAAATCGTCATTATCATCGTTGTTATCGTCCTTATTATCCTCATAATTATCGTCGTTAATATCGTCGTTATTTTGTCATAATCATCGTCGTTAATGTCGTCGTTATTATCGTCATTATCTACGTTGTTATCGTCATAAATATCATCGATAATATCGTCGTTATTATTGTCATTATCTTCTTTTTATCGTCGTTATTAACGTCGTTATTATCGTCGTTAATATCGTCGTTAATATCGTCATTATCATCGTTGTTATCGTCCTTATTATCCTCATAATTATCGTCGTTATTTTGTCATAAACATCGTCGCTAATGTCGTCGTTATTATCGTCATTATCATCGTTGTTATCGTCCTTATCATCCTCATAATTATCGTCGTTAATATCGTCGTTATTTTGTCATAATCATCGTCATTAATGTCGTCGTTATTATCGTCATTATCTACGTTGTTATCGTCATAAATATTATCTTTAATAACGTCGTTATTATTGTCATTATCTTCTTTTTATTGTCTTTATTATCGTCGTTAATATCGTCGTTATTATCGTCGTTAATATCGTCGTTAATATCGTCATTATCATCGTTGTTATCGTCCTTATTATCCTCATAAATATCGTCGTTAATATCGTCGTTATTTTGTCATAATCGTCGTCGTTATTATCGTCATTATCTACGTTGTTATCGTCATAAATAACATCGATAATATCGTCGTTATTATTGTCATTATCTTCTTTTTATCGTCGTTATTAACGTCGTTATTATCGTCGTTAATATCGTCGTTAATATCGTCATTATAATCGTTGTTATCGTCCTTATTATCCTCATAATTATCGTCGTTAATATCGTC
Organism: Dolichovespula media; assembly: GCA_911387685.1. Taxonomy (NCBI): domain Eukaryota; kingdom Metazoa; phylum Arthropoda; class Insecta; order Hymenoptera; family Vespidae; genus Dolichovespula; species Dolichovespula media. The sequence continues at coordinate 21,094 of CAJVQJ010000026.1, read as the reverse complement.
GTTATTTTGTCATAAACATCGTCGCTAATGTCGTCGTTATTATCGTCATTATCATCGTTGTTATCGTCCTTATCATCCTCATAATTATCGTCGTTAATATCGTCGTTATTTTGTCATAATCATCGTCGTTAATGTCGTCGTTATTATCGTCATTATCTTCGTTGTTATCGTCATAAATATCATCGATAATATCGTCGTTATTATTGTCATTATCTTCTTTTTATTGTCTTTATTATCGTCGTTAATATCGTCGTTATTATCGTCGTTAATATCGTCGTTAATATCGTCATTATCATCGTTGTTATCGTCCTTATTATCCTCATAATTATCGTCGTTAATATCGTCGTTATTTTGTCATAATCATCGTCGTTAATGTCGTCGTTATTATCGTCATTATCTACGTTGTTATCGTCATAAATATCATCGATAATATCGTCGTTATTATTGTCATTATCTTCTTTTTATCGTCGTTATTAACGTCGTTATTATCGTCGTTAATATCGTCGTTATTATCGTCGTTAATATCGTCATTATCATCGTTGTTATCGTCCTTATTATCCTCATAATTATCGTCGTTAATATCGTCGTTATTTTGTCACAATCATCGTCGTTAATGTCGTCGTTATTATCGTCATTATCATCGTTGTTATCGTCCTTATCATCCTCATAATTATCGTCGTTAATATCGTCGTTATTTTGTCATAATCGTCGTCGTTAATGTCGTCGTTATTATCGTCATTATCTACGTTGTTATCGTCATAAATATTATCTTTAATATCGTCGTTATTATTGTCATTATCTTCTTTTTATCGTCGTTATTAACGTCGTTATTATCGTCGTTAATATCGTCGTTAATATCGTCATTATCATCGTTGTTATCGTCCTTATCATCCTCATAATTATCGTCGTTAATATCGTCGTTATTTTGTCATAATCATCGTCGTTATTATCGTCATTATCTACGTTGTTATCGACATAAATATTATCTTTAATATCGTCGTTATTATTGTCATTATCTTCTTTTTATTGTCTTTATTATCGTCGTTAATATCGTCGTTAATATCGTCATTATCATCGTTGTTATCGTCCTTATTATCCTCATAATTATCGTCGTTAATATCGTCGTTATTTTGTCACAATCATCGTCGTTAATGTCGTCGTTATTATCGTCATTATCATCGTTGTTATCGTCCTTATCATCCTCATAATTATCGTCGTTAATATCGTCGTTATTTTGTCATAATCATCGTCGTTAATGTCGTCGTTATTATCGTCATTATCTACGTTGTTATCGTCATAAATATTATCGTTAATATCGTCGTTATTATTGTCATTATCTTCTTTTTATTGTCTTTATTATCGTCGTTAATATCGTCGTTATTATCGTCGTTAATATCGTCGTTAAAATCGTCATTATCATCGTTGTTATCGTCCTTATTATTATCATAATTATCGTCGTTAATATCGTCGTTATTTTGTCATAATCATCGTCGTTAATGTCGTCGTTATTATCGTCATTATCTACGTTGTTATCGTCATAAATAACATCGATAATATCGTCGTTATTATTGTCATTATCTTCTTTTTATCGTCGTTATTAACGTCGTTATTATCGTCGTTAATATCGTCGTTAATATCGTCATTATCATCGTTGTTATCGTCCTTATTATCCTCATAATTATCGTCGTTATTTTGTCATAAACATCGTCGCTAATGTCGTCGTTATTATCGTCATTATCATCGTTGTTATCGTCCTTATCATCCTCATAATTATCGTCGTTAATATCGTCGTTATTTTGTCATAATCATCGTCATTAATGTCGTCGTTATTATCGTCATTATCTACGTTGTTATCGTCATAAATATTATCTTTAATATCGTCGTTATTATTGTCATTATCTTCTTTTTATTGTCTTTATTATCGTCGTTAATATCGTCGTTATTATCGTCGTTAATATCGTCGTTAATATCGTCATTATCATCGTTGTTATCGTCCTTATTATCCTCATAAATATCGTCGTTAATATCGTCGTTATTTTGTCATAATCGTCGTCGTTATTATCGTCATTATCTACGTTGTTATCGTCATAAATAACATCGATAATATCGTCGTTATTATTGTCATTATCTTCTTTTTATCGTCGTTATTAACGTCGTTATTATCGTCGTTAATATCGTCGTTAATATCGTCATTATCATCCTTGTTATCGTCCTTATCATCCTCATAATTATCGTCGTTAATATCGTCGTTATTTTGTCATAATCATCGTCGTTAATGTCGTCGTTATTATCGTCATTATCTACGTTGTTATCGTCATAAATATCAACGATAATATCGTCGTTATTATTGTCATTATCTTCTTTTTATCGTCGTTATTATCGTCGTTAATATCGTCGTTAAAATCGTCATTATCATCGTTGTTATCGTCCTTATTATCCTCATAATTATCGTCGTTAATATCGTCGTTATTTTGTCATAATCATCGTCGTTAATGTCGTCGTTATTATCGTCATTATCTACGTTGTTATCGTCATAAATATCATCGATAATATCGTCGTTATTATTGTCATTATCTTCTTTTTATCGTCGTTATTAACGTCGTTATTATCGTCGTTAATATCGTCGTTAATATCGTCATTATCATCGTTGTTATCGTCCTTATTATCCTCATAATTATCGTCGTTATTTTGTCATAAACATCGTCGCTAATGTCGTCGTTATTATCGTCATTATCATCGTTGTTATCGTCCTTATCATCCTCATAATTATCGTCGTTAATATCGTCGTTATTTTGTCATAATCATCGTCATTAATGTCGTCGTTATTATCGTCATTATCTACGTTGTTATCGTCATAAATATTATCTTTAATATCGTCGTTATTATTGTCATTATCTTCTTTTTATTGTCTTTATTATCGTCGTTAATATCGTCGTTATTATCGTCGTTAATATCGTCGTTAATATCGTCATTATCATCGTTGTTATCGTCCTTATTATCCTCATAAATATCGTCGTTAATATCGTCGTTATTTTGTCATAATCGTCGTCGTTATTATCGTCATTATCTACGTTGTTATCGTCATAAATAACATCGATAATATCGTCGTTATTATTGTCATTATCTTCTTTTTATCGTCGTTATTAACGTCGTTATTATCGTCGTTAATATCGTCGTTAATATCGTCATTATCATCCTTGTTATCGTCCTTATCATCCTCATAATTATCGTCGTTAATATCGTCGTTATTTTGTCATAATCATCGTCGTTAATGTCGTCGTTATTATCGTCATTATCTACGTTGTTATCGTCATAAATATCATCGATAATATCGTCGTTATTATTGTCATTATCTTCTTTTTATCGTCGTTATTAACGTCGTTATTATCGTCGTTAATATCGTCGTTAATATCGTCATTATCATCATTGTTATCGTCCTTATCATCCTCATAATTATCGTCGTTAATATCGTCGTTATTTTGTCATAATCATCGTCGTTAATGTCGTCGTTATTATCGTCATTATCTACGTTGTTATTGTCATAAATATCATCGATAATATCGTCGTTATTATTGTCATTATCTTCTTTTTATTGTCTTTATTATCGTCGTTAATATCGTCGTTATTATCGTCGTTAATATCGTCGTTAATATCGTCATTATCATCGTTGTTATCGTCCTTATTATCCTCATAATTATCGTCGTTAATATCGTCGTTATTATCGTTATTATCATCGTTGTTATCGTCGTTATTATCCGCATAATTATCGTCGTTAATATCGTCGTTATTATCGTCATTGTCATCGTTGTTATCGTCGTTATTATCCTCATAATTATTGTCGTTATTATCGTCGTTATTTCGTCATTATCATCGTTGTTATCGTCGTTATTATCGTCGTTAATATCGTCATTATCATCGTTGTTATCGTCGTTATTATCGTCGTTAATATCGTCATTATCATCGTTGTTATCGTCCTTATCATCCTCATAATTATCGTCGTTAATATCGTCGTTATTTTGTCATAATCGTCGTCGTTAATGTCGTCGTTATTATCGTCATTATCTACGTTGTTATCGTCATAAATAACATCGATAATATCGTCGTTATTATTGTCATTATCTTCTTTTTATCGTCGTTATTAACGTCGTTATTATCGTCGTTAATATCGTCGTTAATATCGTCATTATCATCGTTGTTATCGTCCTTATCATCCTCATAATTATCGTCGTTAATATCGTCGTTATTTTGTCATAATCATCGTCGTTAATGTCGTCGTTATTATCGTCATTATCTACGTTGTTATCGACATAAATATTATCTTTAATATCGTCGTTTTTATTGTCATTATCTTCTTTTTATTGTCTTTATTATCGTCGTTAATATCGTCGTTAATATCGTCATTATCATCGTTGTTATCGTCCTTATTATCCTCATAATTATCGTCGTTAATATCGTCGTTATTTTGTCATAATCATCGTCGTTAATGTCGTCGTTATTATCGTCATTATCTACGTTGTTATCGTCATAAATAACATCGATAATATCGTCGTTATTATTGTCATTATCTTCTTTTTATCGTCGTTATTAACGTCGTTATTATCGTCGTTAATATCGTCGTTAATATCGTCATTATCATCGTTGTTATCGTCCTTATCATCCTCATAATTATCGTCGTTAATATCGTCGTTATTTTGTCATAATCATCGTCATTAATGTCGTCGTTATTATCGTCATTATCTACGTTGTTATCGTCATAAATATTATCTTTAATATCGTCGTTATTATTGTCATTATCTTCTTTTTATTGTCTTTATTATCGTCGTTAATATCGTCGTTATTATCGTCGTTAATATCGTCGTTAATATCGTCATTATCATCGTTGTTATCGTCCTTATTATCCTCATAATTATCGTCGTTAATATCGTCGTTATTTTGTCATAATCGTCGTCGTTATTATCGTCATTATCTACGTTGTTATCGTCATAAATAACATCGATAATATCGTCGTTATTATTGTCATTATCTTCTTTTTACCGTCGTTATTAACGTCGTTATTATCGTCGTTAATATCGTCGTTAATATCGTCATTATCATCCTTGTTATCGTCCTTATCATCCTCATAATTATCGTCGTTAATATCGTCGTTATTTTGTCATAATCATCGTCGTTAATGTCGTCGTTATTATCGTCATTATCTACGTTGTTATCGTCATAAATATCATCGATAATATCGTCGTTATTATTGTCATTATCTTCTTTTTATCGTCGTTATTAACGTCGTTATTATCGTCGTTAATATCGTCGTTAATATCGTCATTATCATCATTGTTATCGTCCTTATCATCCTCATAATTATCGTCGTTAATATCGTCGTTATTTTGTCATAATCATCGTCGTTAATGTCGTCGTTATTATCGTCATTATCTACGTTGTTATCGACATAAATATTATCTTTAATATCGTCGTTATTATTGTCATTATCTTCTTTTTATTGTCTTTATTATCGTCGTTAATATCGTCGTTAATATCGTCATTATCATCGTTGTTATCGTCCTTATTATCCTCATAATTATCGTCGTTAATATCGTCGTTATTTTGTCATAATCATCGTCGTTAATGTCGTCGTTATTATCGTCATTATCTACGTTGTTATCGTCATAAATATCATCGATAATATCGTCGTTATTATTGTCATTATCTTCTTTTTATCGTCGTTATTAACGTCGTTATTATCGTCGTTAATATCGTCGTTATTATCGTCGTTAATATCGTCATTATCATCGTTGTTATCGTCCTTATTATCCTCATAATTATCGTCGTTAATATCGTCGTTATTTTGTCACAATCATCGTCGTTAATGTCGTCGTTATTATCGTCATTATCATCGTTGTTATCGTCCTTATCATCCTCATAATTATCGTCGTTAATATCGTCGTTATTTTGTCATAATCGTCGTCGTTAATGTCGTCGTTATTATCGTCATTATCTACGTTGTTATCGTCATAAATAACATCGATAATATCGTCGTTATTATTGTCATTATCTTCTTTTTATCGTCGTTATTAACGTCGTTATTATCGTCGTTAATATCGTCGTTAATATCGTCATTATCATCGTTGTTATCGTCCTTATCATCCTCATAATTATCGTCGTTAATATCGTCGTTATTTTGTCATAATCATCGTCGTTAATGTCGTCGTTATTATCGTCATTATCTACGTTGTTATCGACATAAATATTATCTTTAATATCGTCGTTATTATTGTCATTATCTTCTTTTTATTGTCTTTATTATCGTCGTTAATATCGTCGTTAATATCGTCATTATCATCGTTGTTATCGTCCTTATTATCCTCATAATTATCGTCGTTAATATCGTCGTTATTTTGTCACAATCATCGTCGTTAATGTCGTCGTTATTATCGTCATTATCATCGTTGTTATCGTCCTTATCATCCTCATAATTATCGTCGTTAATATCGTCGTTATTTTGTCATAATCATCGTCGTTAATGTCGTCGTTATTATCGTCATTATCTACGTTGTTATCGTCATAAATATTATCGTTAATATCGTCGTTATTATTGTCATTATCTTCTTTTTATTGTCTTTATTATCGTCGTTAATATCGTCGTTATTATCGTCGTTAATATCGTCGTTAAAATCGTCATTATCATCGTTGTTATCGTCCTTATTATCCTCATAATTATCGTCGTTAATATCGTCGTTATTTTGTCATAATCATCGTCGTTAATGTCGTCGTTATTATCGTCATTATCTACGTTGTTATCGTCATAAATATCATCGATAATATCGTCGTTATTATTGTCATTATCTTCTTTTTATCGTCGTTATTAACGTCGTTATTATCGTCGTTAATATCGTCGTTAATATCGTCATTATCATCGTTGTTATCGTCCTTATTATCCTCATAATTATCGTCGTTATTTTGTCATAAACATCGTCGCTAATGTCGTCGTTATTATCGTCATTATCATCGTTGTTATCGTCCTTATCATCCTCATAATTATCGTCGTTAATATCGTCGTTATTTTGTCATAATCATCGTCATTAATGTCGTCGTTATTATCGTCATTATCTACGTTGTTATCGTCATAAATATTATCTTTAATATCGTCGTTATTATTGTCATTATCTTCTTTTTATTGTCTTTATTATCGTCGTTAATATCGTCGTTATTATCGTCGTTAATATCGTCGTTAATATCGTCATTATCATCGTTGTTATCGTCCTTATTATCCTCATAAATATCGTCGTTAATATCGTCGTTATTTTGTCATAATCGTCGTCGTTATTATCGTCATTATCTACGTTGTTATCGTCATAAATAACATCGATAATATCGTCGTTATTATTGTCATTATCTTCTTTTTATCGTCGTTATTAACGTCGTTATTATCGTCGTTAATATCGTCGTTAATATCGTCATTATCATCATTGTTATCGTCCTTATCATCCTCATAATTATCGTCGTTAATATCGTCGTTATTTTGTCATAATCATCGTCGTTAATGTCGTCGTTATTATCGTCATTATCTACGTTGTTATTGTCATAAATATCATCGATAATATCGTCGTTATTATTGTCATTATCTTCTTTTTATTGTCTTTATTATCGTCGTTAATATCGTCGTTATTATCGTCGTTAATATCGTTGTTAATATCGTCATTATCATCGTTGTTATCGTCCTTATTATCCTCATAATTATCGTCGTTAATATCGTCGTTATTATCGTTATTATCATCGTTGTTATCGTCGTTATTATCCGCATAATTATCGTCGTTAATATCGTCGTTATTATCGTCATTGTCATCGTTGTTATCGTCGTTATTATCCTCATAATTATTGTCGTTATTATCGTCGTTATTTCGTCATTATCATCGTTGTTATCGTCGTTATTATCGTCGTTAATATCGTCATTATCATCGTTGTTATCGTCGTTATTATCGTCGTTAATATCGTCATTATCATCGTTGTTATCGTCCTTATCATCCTCATAATTATCGTCGTTAATATCGTCGTTATTTTGTCATAATCGTCGTCGTTAATGTCGTCGTTATTATCGTCATTATCTACGTTGTTATCGTCATAAATAACATCGATAATATCGTCGTTATTATTGTCATTATCTTCTTTTTATCGTCGTTATTAACGTCGTTATTATCGTCGTTAATATCGTCGTTAATATCGTCATTATCATCGTTGTTATCGTCCTTATCATCCTCATAATTATCGTCGTTAATATCGTCGTTATTTTGTCATAATCATCGTCGTTAATGTCGTCGTTATTATCGTCATTATCTACGTTGTTATCGTCCTTATCATCCTCATAATTATCGTCGTTAATATCGTCGTTATTTTGTCATTATCATTGACGATAATGTCGTCGTTATTATCGTCATTATCTTCGTTGTTATCGTCATAATTATCATCGTTAATATCGTCGTTATTATTGTCATTATCTTCTTTTTATCGTCGTTTTTATCGTCGTTAATATCGTCGTTATTATCGTCGTTAATATCGTCGTTAATATCGTCATTATCATCGTTGTTATCGTCCTTATTATCCTCATAATTATCGTCGTTAATATCGTCGTTATTTTGTCACAATCATCGTCGTTAATGTCGTCGTTATTATCGTCATTATCATCGTTGTTATCGTCCTTATCATCCTCATAATTATCGTCGTAAATATCGTCGTTATTTTGTCATAATCATCGTCGTTAATGTCGTCGTTATTATCGTCATTATCTACGTTGTTATCGTCATAAATATTATCGTTAATATCGTCGTTATTATTGTCATTATCTTCTTTTTATTGTCTTTATTATCGTCGTTAATATCGTCGTTATTATCGTCGTTAATATCGTCATTATCATCGTTGTTATCGTCCTTATTATCCTCATAATTATCGTCGTTAATATCGTCGTTATTTTGTCCTAATCATCGTCGTTAATGTCGTCGTTATTATCGTCATTATCTACGTTGTTATCGTCATAAATATCATCGATAATATCGTCGTTATTATTGTAATTATCTTCTTTTTATCGTCGTTATTAACGTCGTTATTATCGTCGTTAATATCGTCGTTAATATCGTCATTATCATCGTTGTTATCGTCCTTATCATCCTCATAATTATCGTCGTTAATATCGTCGTTATTTTGTCATAATCATCGTCGTTAATGTCGTCGTTATTATCGTCATTATCTACGTTGTTATCGTCATAAATATCATCGATAATATCGTCGTTATTATTGTCATTATCTTCTTTTTATTGTCTTTATTATCGTCGTTAATATCGTCGTTATTATCGTCGTTAATATCGTCGTTATTATCGTCGTTAATATCGTCGTTAATATCGTCATTATCATCGTTGTTATCGTCCTTATCATCCTCATAATTATCGTCGTTAATATCGTCGTTATTTTGTCATAATCATCGTCGTTAATGTCGTCGTTATTATCGTCATTATCTACGTTGTTATCGTCATAAATATCATCGATAATATCGTCGTTATTATTGTCATTATCTTCTTTTTATCGTCGTTATTAACGTCGTTATTATCGTCGTTAATATCGTCGTTAATATCGTCATTATAATCGTTGTTATCGTCCTTATTATCCTCATAATTATCGTCGTTAATATCGTCGTTATTTTGTCATAAACATCGTCGCTAATGTCGTCGTTATTATCGTCATTATCATCGTTGTTATCGTCCTTATCATCCTCATAATTATCGTCGTTAATATCGTCGTTATTTTGTCATAATCATCGTCGTTAATGTCGTCGTTATTATCGTCATTATCTACGTTGTTATCGTCATAAATATTATCGTTAATATCGTCGTTATTATTGTCATTATCTTCTTTTTATTGTCTTTATTATCGTCGTTAATATCGTCGTTATTATCGTCGTTAATATCGTCGTTAAAATCGTCATTATCATCGTTGTTATCGTCCTTATTATCCTCATAATTATCGTCGTTAATATCGTCGTTATTTTGTCATAATCATCGTCGTTAATGTCGTCGTTATTATCGTCATTATCTACGTTGTTATCGTCATAAATATCATCGATAATATCGTCGTTATTATTGTCATTATCTTCTTTTTATCGTCGTTATTAACGTCGTTATTATCGTCGTTAATATCGTCGTTAATATCGTCATTATCATCGTTGTTATCGTCCTTATTATCCTCATAATTATCGTCGTTATTTTGTCATAATCATCGTCATTAATGTCGTCGTTATTATCGTCATTATCTACGTTGTTATCGTCATAAATATTATCTTTAATATCGTCGTTATTATTGTCATTATCTTCTTTTTATTGTCTTTATTATCGTCGTTAATATCGTCGTTATTATCGTCGTTAATATCGTCGTTAATATCGTCATTTTCATCGTTGTTATCGTCCTTATTATCCTCATAAATATCGTCGTTAATATCGTCGTTATTTTGTCATAATCGTCGTCGTTATTATCGTCATTATCTACGTTGTTATCGTCATAAATATCATCGATAATATCGTCGTTATTATTGTCATTATCTTCTTTTTATCGTCGTTATTAACGTCGTTATTATCGTCGTTAATATCGTCGTTAATATCGTCATTATCATCATTGTTATCGTCCTTATCATCCTCATAATTATCGTCGTTAATATCGTCGTTATTTTGTCATAATCATCGTCGTTAATGTCGTCGTTATTATCGTCATTATCTACGTTGTTATTGTCATAAATATCATCGATAATATCGTCGTTATTATTGTCATTATCTTCTTTTTATTGTCTTTATTATCGTCGTTAATATCGTCGTTATTATCGTCGTTAATATCGTCGTTAATATGATCATTATCATCGTTGTTATCGTCCTTATTATCCTCATAATTATCGTCGTTAATATCGTCGTTATTATCGTTATTATCATCGTTGTTATCGTCGTTATTATCCGCATAATTATCGTCGTTAATATCGTCGTTATTATCGTCATTGTCATCGTTGTTATCGTCGTTATTATCCTCATAATTATTGTCGTTATTATCGTCGTTATTTCGTCATTATCATCGTTGTTATCGTCGTTATTATCGTCGTTAATATCGTCATTATCATCGTTGTTATCGTCGTTATTATCGTCGTTAATATCGTCATTATCATCGTTGTTATCGTCCTTATCATCCTCATAATTATCGTCGTTAATATCGTCGTTATTTTGTCATAATCGTCGTCGTTAATGTCGTCGTTATTATCGTCATTATCTACGTTGTTATCGTCATAAATAACATCGATAATATCGTCGTTATTATTGTCATTATCTTCTTTTTATCGTCGTTATTAACGTCGTTATTATCGTCGTTAATATCGTCGTTAATATCGTCATTATCATCGTTGTTATCGTCCTTATCATCCTCATAATTATCGTCGTTAATATCGTCGTTATTTTGTCATAATCATCGTCGTTAATGTCGTCGTTATTATCGTCATTATCTACGTTGTTATCGACATAAATATTATCTTTAATATCGTCGTTTTTATTGTCATTAACTTCTTTTTATTGTCTTTATTATCGTCGTTAATATCGTCGTTAATATCGTCATTATCATCGTTGTTATCGTCCTTATTATCCTCATAATTATCGTCGTTAATATCGTCGTTATTTTGTCATAATCATCGTCGTTAATGTCGTCGTTATTATCGTCATTATCTACGTTGTTATCGTCATAAATAACATCGATAATATCGTCGTTATTATTGTCATTATCTTCTTTTTATCGTCGTTATTAACGTCGTTATTATCGTCGTTAATATCGTCGTTAATATCGTCATTATCATCGTTGTTATCGTCCTTATCATCCTCATAATTATCGTCGTTAATATCGTCGTTATTTTGTCATAATCATCGTCATTAATGTCGTCGTTATTATCGTCATTATCTACGTTGTTATCGTCATAAATATTATCTTTAATATCGTCGTTATTATTGTCATTATCTTCTTTTTATTGTCTTTATTATCGTCGTTAATATCGTCGTTATTATCGTCGTTAATATCGTCGTTAATATCGTCATTATCATCGTTGTTATCGTCCTTATTATCCTCATAATTATCGTCGTTAATATCGTCGTTATTTTGTCATAATCGTCGTCGTTATTATCGTCATTATCTACGTTGTTATCGTCATAAATAACATCGATAATATCGTCGTTATTATTGTCATTATCTTCTTTTTATCGTCGTTATTAACGTCGTTATTATCGTCGTTAATATAGTCGTTAATATCGTCATTATCATCCTTGTTATCGTCCTTATCATCCTCATAATTATCGTCGTTAATATCGTCGTTATTTTGTCATAATCATCGTCGTTAATGTCGTCGTTATTATCGTCATTATCTACGTTGTTATCGTCATAAATATCATCGATAATATCGTCGTTATTATTGTCATTATCTTCTTTTTATCGTCGTTATTAACGTCGTTATTATCGTCGTTAATATCGTCGTTAATATCGTCATTATCATCATTGTTATCGTCCTTATCATCCTCATAATTATCGTCGTTAATATCGTCGTTATTTTGTCATTATCATTGACGATAATGTCGTCGTTATTATCGTCATTATCTTCGTTGTTATCGTCATAATTATCATCGTTAATATCGTCGTTATTATTGTCATTATCTTCTTTTTATCGTCGTTTTTATCGTCGTTAATATCGTCGTTATTATCGTCGTTAATATCGTCGTTAATATCGTCATTATCATCGTTGTTATCGTCCTTATTATCCTCATAATTATCGTCGTTAATATCGTCGTTATTTTGTCACAATCATCGTCGTTAATGTCGTCGTTATTATCGTCATTATCATCGTTGTTATCGTCCTTATCATCCTCATAATTATCGTCGTAAATATCGTCGTTATTTTGTCATAATCATCGTCGTTAATGTCGTCGTTATTATCGTCATTATCTACGTTGTTATCGTCATAAATATTATCGTTAATATCGTCGTTATTATTGTCATTATCTTCTTTTTATTGTCTTTATTATCGTCGTTAATATCGTCGTTATTATCGTCGTTAATATCGTCATTATCATCGTTGTTATCGTCCTTATTATTCTCATAATTATCGTCGTTAATATCGTCGTTATTTTGTCCTAATCATCGTCGTTAATGTCGTCGTTATTATCGTCATTATCTACGTTGTTATCGTCATAAATATCATCGATAATATCGTCGTTATTATTGTAATTATCTTCTTTTTATCGTCGTTATTAACGTCGTTATTATCGTCGTTAATATCGTCGTTAATATCGTCATTATCATCGTTGTTATCGTCCTTATCATCCTCATAATTATCGTCGTTAATATCGTCGTTATTTTGTCATAATCATCGTCGTTAATGTCGTCGTTATTATCGTCATTATCTACGTTGTTATCGTCATAAATATCATCGATAATATCGTCGTTATTATTGTCATTATCTTCTTTTTATTGTCTTTATTATCGTCGTTAATATCGTCGTTATTATCGTCGTTAATATCGTCGTTATTATCGTCGTTAATATCGTCGTTAATATCGTCATTATCATCGTTGTTATCGTCCTTATCATCCTCATAATTATCGTCGTTAATATCGTCGTTATTTTGTCATAATCATCGTCGTTAATGTCGTCGTTATTATCGTCATTATCTACGTTGTTATCGTCATAAATATCATCGATAATATCGTCGTTATTATTGTCATTATCTTCTTTTTATCGTCGTTATTAACATCGTTATTATCGTCGTTAATATCGTCGTTAATATCGTCATTATAATCGTTGTTATCGTCTTTATTATCCTCATAATTATCGTCGTTAATATCGTCGTTATTTTGTCATAAACATCGTCGCTAATGTCGTCGTTATTATCGTCATTATCATCGTTGTTATCGTCCTTATCATCCTCATAATTATCGTCGTTAATATCGTCGTTATTTTGTCATAATCATCGTCGTTAATGTCGTCGTTATTATCGTCATTATCTACGTTGTTATCGTCATAAATATTATCGTTAATATCGTCGTTATTATTGTCATTATCTTCTTTTTATTGTCTTTATTATCGTCGTTAATATCGTCGTTATTATCGTCGTTAATATCGTCGTTAAAATCGTCATTATCATCGTTGTTATCGTCCTTATTATCCTCATAATTATCGTCGTTAATATCGTCGTTATTTTGTCATAATCATCGTCGTTAATGTCGTCGTTATTATCGTCATTATCTACGTTGTTATCGTCATAAATATCATCGATAATATCGTCGTTATTATTGTCATTATCTTCTTTTTATTGTCTTTATTATCGTCGTTAATATCGTCGTTATTATCGTCGTAAATATCGTTGTTAATATCGTCATTATCATCGTTGTTATCGTCCTTATTATCCTCATAATTATCGTCGTTAATATCGTCGTTATTATCGTTATTATCATCGTTGTTATCGTCGTTATTATCCGCATAATTATCGTCGTTAATATCGTCGTTATTATCGTCATTGTCATCGTTGTTATCGTCGTTATTATCCTCATAATTATTGTCGTTATTATCGTCGTTATTTCGTCATTATCATCGTTGTTATCGTCGTTATTATCGTCGTTAATATCGTCATTATCATCGTTGTTATCGTCGTTATTATCGTCGTTAATATCGTCATTATCATCGTTGTTATCGTCCTTATCATCCTCATAATTATCGTCGTTAATATCGTCGTTATTTTGTCATAATCGTCGTCGTTAATGTCGTCGTTATTATCGTCATTATCTACGTTGTTATCGTCATAAATAACATCGATAATATCGTCGTTATTATTGTCATTATCTTCTTTTTATCGTCGTTATTAACGTCGTTATTATCGTCGTTAATATCGTCGTTAATATCGTCATTATCATCATTGTTATCGTCCTTATCATCCTCATAATTATCGTCGTTAATATCGTCGTTATTTTGTCATAATCATCGTCGTTAATGTCGTCGTTATTATCGTCATTATCTACGTTGTTATTGTCATAAATATCATCGATAATATCGTCGTTATTATTGTCATTATCTTCTTTTTATTGTCTTTATTATCGTCGTTAATATCGTCGTTATTATCGTCGTTAATATCGTTGTTAATATCGTCATTATCATCGTTGTTATCGTCCTTATTATCCTCATAATTATCGTCGTTAATATCGTCGTTATTATCGTTATTATCATCGTTGTTATCGTCGTTATTATCCGCATAATTATCGTCGTTAATATCGTCGTTATTATCGTCATTGTCATCGTTGTTATCGTCGTTATTATCCTCATAATTATTGTCGTTATTATCGTCGTTATTTCGTCATTATCATCGTTGTTATCGTCGTTATTATCGTCGTTAATATCGTCATTATCATCGTTGTTATCGTCGTTATTATCGTCGTTAATATCGTCATTATCATCGTTGTTATCGTCCTTATCATCCTCATAATTATCGTCGTTAATATCGTCGTTATTTTGTCATAATCATCGTCGTTAATGTCGTCGTTATTATCGTCATTATCTACGTTGTTATCGTCATAAATAACATCGATAATATCGTCGTTATTATTGTCATTATCTTCTTTTTATCGTCGTTATTAACGTCGTTATTATCGTCGTTAATATCGTCGTTAATATCGTCATTATCATCGTTGTTATCGTCCTTATCATCCTCATAATTATCGTCGTTAATATCGTCGTTATTTTGTCATAATCATCGTCGTTAATGTCGTCGTTATTATCGTCATTATCTACGTTGTTATCGTCCTTATCATCCTCATAATTATCGTCGTTAATATCGTCGTTATTTTGTCATTATCATTGACGATAATGTCGTCGTTATTATCGTCATTATCTTCGTTGTTATCGTCATAATTATCATCGTTAATATCGTCGTTATTATTGTCATTATCTTCTTTTTATCGTCGTTTTTATCGTCGTTAATATCGTCGTTATTATCGTCGTTAATATCGTCGTTAATATCGTCATTATCATCGTTGTTATCGTCCTTATTATCCTCATAATTATCGTCGTTAATATCGTCGTTATTTTGTCACAATCATCGTCGTTAATGTCGTCGTTATTATCGTCATTATCATCGTTGTTATCGTCCTTATCATCCTCATAATTATCGTCGTAAATATCGTCGTTATTTTGTCATAATCATCGTCGTTAATGTCGTCGTTATTATCGTCATTATCTACGTTGTTATCGTCATAAATATTATCGTTAATATCGTCGTTATTATTGTCATTATCTTCTTTTTATTGTCTTTATTATCGTCGTTAATATCGTCGTTATTATCGTCGTTAATATCGTCATTATCATCGTTGTTATCGTCCTTATTATCCTCATAATTATCGTCGTTAATATCGTCGTTATTTTGTCCTAATCATCGTCGTTAATGTCGTCGTTATTATCGTCATTATCTACGTTGTTATCGTCATAAATATCATCGATAATATCGTCGTTATTATTGTAATTATCTTCTTTTTATCGTCGTTATTAACGTCGTTATTATCGTCGTTAATATCGTCGTTAATATCGTCATTATCATCGTTGTTATCGTCCTTATCATCCTCATAATTATCGTCGTTAATATCGTCGTTATTTTGTCATAATCATCGTCGTTAATGTCGTCGTTATTATCGTCATTATCTACGTTGTTATCGTCATAAATATCATCGATAATATCGTCGTTATTATTGTCATTATCTTCTTTTTATTGTCTTTATTATCGTCGTTAATATCGTCGTTATTATCGTCGTTAATATCGTCGTTATTATCGTCGTTAATATCGTCGTTAATATCGTCATTATCATCGTTGTTATCGTCCTTATCATCCTCATAATTATCGTCGTTAATATCGTCGTTATTTTGTCATAATCATCGTCGTTAATGTCGTCGTTATTATCGTCATTATCTACGTTGTTATCGTCATAAATATCATCGATAATATCGTCGTTATTATTGTCATTATCTTCTTTTTATCGTCGTTATTAACGTCGTTATTATCGTCGTTAATATCGTCGTTAATATCGTCATTATAATCGTTGTTATCGTCCTTATTATCCTCATAATTATCGTCGTTAATATCGTCGTTATTTTGTCATAAACATCGTCGCTAATGTCGTCGTTATTATCGTCATTATCATCGTTGTTATCGTCCTTATCATCCTCATAATTATCGTCGTTAATATCGTCGTTATTTTGTCATAATCATCGTCGTTAATGTCGTCGTTATTATCGTCATTATCTACGTTGTTATCGTCATAAATATTATCGTTAATATCGTCGTTATTATTGTCATTATCTTCTTTTTATTGTCTTTATTATCGTCGTTAATATCGTCGTTATTATCGTCGTTAATATCGTCGTTAAAATCGTCATTATCATCGTTGTTATCGTCCTTATTATCCTCATAATTATCGTCGTTAATATCGTCGTTATTTTGTCATAATCATCGTCGTTAATGTCGTCGTTATTATCGTCATTATCTACGTTGTTATCGTCATAAATATCATCGATAATATCGTCGTTATTATTGTCATTATCTTCTTTTTATCGTCGTTATTAACGTCGTTATTATCGTCGTTAATATCGTCGTTAATATCGTCATTATCATCGTTGTTATCGTCCTTATTATCCTCATAATTATCGTCGTTATTTTGTCATAAACATCGTCGCTAATGTCGTCGTTATTATCGTCATTATCATCGTTGTTATCGTCCTTATCATCCTCATAATTATCGTCGTTAATATCGTCGTTATTTTGTCATAATCATCGTCATTAATGTCGTCGTTATTATCGTCATTATCTACGTTGTTATCGTCATAAATATTATCTTTAATATCGTCGTTATTATTGTCATTATCTTCTTTTTATTGTCTTTATTATCGTCGTTAATATCGTCTTTATTGTCGTCGTTAATATGGTCGTTAATATCGTCATTTTCATCGTTGTTATCGTCCTTATTATCCTCATAAATATCGTCGTTAATATCGTCGTTATTTTGTCATAATCGTCGTCCTTATTATCGTCATTAGCTACGTTGTTATCGTCATAAATAACATCGATAATATCGTCGTTATTATTGTCATTATCTTCTTTTTATCGTCGTTATTAACGTCGTTATTATCGTCGTTAATATCGTCGTTAATATCGTCATTATCATCCTTGTTATCGTCCTTATCATCCTCATAATTATCGTCGTTAATATCGTCGTTATTTTGTCATAATCATCGTCGTTAATGTCGTCGTTATTATCGTCATTATCTACGTTGTTATCGTCATAAATATCATCGATAATATCGTCGTTATTATTGTCATTATCTTCTTTTTATCGTCGTTATTAACGTCGTTATTATCGTCGTTAATATCGTCGTTAATATCGTCATTATCATCATTGTTATCGTCCTTATCATCCTCATAATTATCGTCGTTAATATCGTCGTTATTTTGTCATAATCATCGTCGTTAATGTCGTCGTTATTATCGTCATTATCTACGTTGTTATTGTCATAAATATCATCGATAATATCGTCGTTATTATTGTCATTATCTTCTTTTTATTGTCTTTATTATCGTCGTTAATATCGTCGTTATTATCGTCGTTAATATCGTCGTTAATATGATCATTATCATCGTTGTTATCGTCCTTATTATCCTCATAATTATCGTCGTTAATATCGTCGTTATTATCGTTATTATCATCGTTGTTATCGTCGTTATTATCCGCATAATTATCGTCGTTAATATCGTCGTTATTATCGTCATTGTCATCGTTGTTATCGTCGTTATTATCCTCTTAATTATTGTCGTTATTATCGTCGTTATTTCGTCATTATCATCGTTGTTATCGTCGTTATTATCGTCGTTAATATCGTCATTATCATCGTTGTTATCGTCGTTATTATCGTCGTTAATATCGTCATTATCATCGTTGTTATCGTCCTTATCATCCTCATAATTATCGTCGTTAATATCGTCGTTATTTTGTCATAATCGTCGTCGTTAATGTCGTCGTTATTATCGTCATTATCTACGTTGTTATCGTCATAAATAACATCGATAATATCGTCGTTATTATTGTCATTATCTTCTTTTTATCGTCGTTATTAACGTCGTTATTATCGTCGTTAATATCGTCGTTAATATCGTCATTATCATCGTTGTTATCGTCCTTATCATCCTCATAATTATCGTCGTTAATATCGTCGTTATTTTGTCATAATCATCGTCGTTAATGTCGTCGTTATTATCGTCATTATCTACGTTGTTATCGACATAAATATTATCTTTAATATCGTCGTTTTTATTGTCATTAACTTCTTTTTATTGTCTTTATTATCGTCGTTAATATCGTCGTTAATATCGTCATTATCATCGTTGTTATCGTCCTTATTATCCTCATAATTATCGTCGTTAATATCGTCGTTATTTTGTCATAATCATCGTCGTTAATGTCGTCGTTATTATCGTCATTATCTACGTTGTTATCGTCATAAATAACATCGATAATATCGTCGTTATTATTGTCATTATCTTCTTTTTATCGTCGTTATTAACGTCGTTATTATCGTCGTTAATATCGTCGTTAATATCGTCATTATCATCGTTGTTATCGTCCTTATCATCCTCATAATTATCGTCGTTAATATCGTCGTTATTTTGTCATAATCATCGTCATTAATGTCGTCGTTATTATCGTCATTATCTACGTTGTTATCGTCATAAATATTATCTTTAATATCGTCGTTATTATTGTCATTATCTTCTTTTTATTGTCTTTATTATCGTCGTTAATATCGTCGTTATTATCGTCGTTAATATCGTCGTTAATATCGTCATTATCATCGTTGTTATCGTCCTTATTATCCTCATAATTATCGTCGTTAATATCGTCGTTATTTTGTCATAATCGTCGTCGTTATTATCGTCATTATCTACGTTGTTATCGTCATAAATAACATCGATAATATCGTCGTTATTATTGTCATTATCTTCTTTTTATCGTCGTTATTAACGTCGTTATTATCGTCGTTAATATCGTCGTTAATATCGTCATTATCATCCTTGTTATCGTCCTTATCATCCTCATAATTATCGTCGTTAATATCGTCGTTATTTTGTCATAATCATCGTCGTTAATGTCGTCGTTATTATCGTCATTATCTACGTTGTTATCGTCATAAATATCATCGATAATATCGTCGTTATTATTGTCATTATCTTCTTTTTATCGTCGTTATTAACGTCGTTATTATCGTCGTTAATATCGTCGTTAATATCGTCATTATCATCATTGTTATCGTCCTTATCATCCTCATAATTATCGTCGTTAATATCGTCGTTATTTTGTCATTATCATTGACGATAATGTCGTCGTTATTATCGTCATTATCTTCGTTGTTATCGTCATAATTATCATCGTTAATATCGTCGTTATTATTGTCATTATCTTCTTTTTATCGTCGTTTTTATCGTCGTTAATATCGTCGTTATTATCGTCGTTAATATCGTCGTTAATATCGTCATTATCATCGTTGTTATCGTCCTTATTATCCTCATAATTATCGTCGTTAATATCGTCGTTATTTTGTCACAATCATCGTCGTTAATGTCGTCGTTATTATCGTCATTATCATCGTTGTTATCGTCCTTATCATCCTCATAATTATCGTCGTAAATATCGTCGTTATTTTGTCATAATCATCGTCGTTAATGTCGTCGTTATTATCGTCATTATCTACGTTGTTATCGTCATAAATATTATCGTTAATATCGTCGTTATTATTGTCATTATCTTCTTTTTATTGTCTTTATTATCGTCGTTAATATCGTCGTTATTATCGTCGTTAATATCGTCATTATCATCGTTGTTATCGTCCTTATTATCCTCATAATTATCGTCGTTAATATCGTCGTTATTTTGTCCTAATCATCGTCGTTAATGTCGTCGTTATTATCGTCATTATCTACGTTGTTATCGTCATAAATATCATCGATAATATCGTCGTTATTATTGT